>CAJRST010005557.1:1740331-1752299 GCA_907169785.1 Menidia menidia | reverse complement strand
ATGGATGGATGGATGGATGGATGGATGGATGGATGGATGGATGGATGAATGGATGGATGGATGGATGGATGGATGGATGGATGGATGGATGGATGGATGGATCTTCCCCAGAGCCCGAACTCTACATTAGGGAAGCATCTTGACAGAGAACCAAAAAAAGCAGCAAAACATCTCCAAAAGTTTTGGAATGTCTCTGAGACACCTGGAGAATGATTCCTCAAGACTACTTAGAGAAATTGCAGAGAGCATTAATTCTGTATTGGAGAATAAAGGCATTTGTGGTAAATATTGACTCATTCAAAGCTCATTGACAGTTACTTAGAACAAATTGTTGACATTTGCTTTATGTTCCAACATCATCTAATGAGTCACAGTTTATATTTTCATATTTCTTGGCAATATATAGAGAAATGTTGTTTGGCTTGAGACTTGTGAAAATTAGAAACAAAGAAGAGATGGGTCATCCTCCAGTTTCAAATATTTTAAGCACCTGCTTTCAAAAGATTGAAATGCTTTGTCCACCTACTGACCTCCAAGTGTAAAACAGTTAAACAGACGTTCCTTTCAAAGACTATTATTTACGAAAAAGAAAGGAAAAAAATTATTTGCTGGTTTGGTTTGCTCTCTTCTTAACTTAAGTTCGCACCCTGCATCGCTCTGTCATTCCAATACAAACTTATTTCCTTTCCCAAGAATTTCCCACAGGCACCAGGGCTGGGGTGTAAATCAAGGCAAAATTTGTCCAGTTCAACAATTCATTTGTCCACAGGCTTGTTAGGCTGGAGGAGGGAGGAGAGGCAGCGCGTGTCAATGAATCATCCGACGCCTGGCTATATTTATGCCCGAAGCAATGAGTTTAACAAGGAGAGCAGTCCTTGAAGCAATATCCTAAGTGGCACTTCATCCCCGTCTCCTTCTTCCACACCCTTCCTCCTCTGAACCCTCCCCCTGCTCCTGCCCCTCAACTCACCACCTCCCATCCTCCCTTCATCCCTCAGGAGGTTTCTGATTGTAAAGTGGCAGAGGATGGTTCAGTTTGAACGCGAAGACTTGGGGACGGGGGGGAAAAAAGACAAGCCAAAGCACCCACCGTCTCTCGGCTAAAATTACCCCGCGAGCCTTAGATTTGGAAAACTTCATTTCCTTGTTCGTGATTAAACTTTCAGCCTCCGTCTGACCCAGTCACTCTCCCGCTTCAGCAGATCTGGGGCTTCCTGTTGCACTTATTGAACCCCACTTATTACAGGGATCAGAATCAATCTTCCACTTCAGCTGTCAAGTGTAGGTCATCTTATTCAATTATTTTTGCCATTCATGGCAGATGAGAGGATGGATCCTGAAGATAATGGTTCCTAGTGCAGTTACAGGCAAAAAAAGAATCAGCGCAAGTGAGGTGACTTTTGTGAAAGTTTTCATTTTTAATAGAGACCACTGTTTACCTGATTGTTGCACAATGGAACCCCTAGATGTATCTGGACCCTACAGATGAAAAACACCTTAAAAGCAAAGCACCTTCCATGTCACTTCGTGCACTGTGTGTGGAATACCAGTAGGTGGCAGTCCTGAACCAGCCCTCCTCCACCATCCCGGATTCTTTCCCACACTTATCCGCCCACTGCTGCTTTGATTACTGCTATAAAAGAGGGAGCTGTTTTGCTCTGTTTGCTTCTCATAGACCGTGATCGGTCCTCACGTTGAGATAGCTGTTCTACTTATTCTTCTGTCAAAGCAGGGACAAATCAAGAAGATCCTGGTGAAATATTGTTTCAAAAGAAACAATCTGTGCCAAAAATAGCACCTAGATCTTTCCTCCTGGGGCTCTTAACCAACAAACCTTACCCCCTCAAAGAAAGGCAGTCATTAAGAGCAAAAGAAAACAGGAGAATCGAATGGGTCAGTTTGGTTTTCCCACAAGCCTCCACGAGCAGATGAATCTAGAAACCCAGCATCTAGATACATGGCAATAATATTTGTATATAATCTGCTAAACTTAAGTGAATGCACACCTAGCATCTGAGACATAAGAGATCTTGCAGGTTATGTGACACTTTTACCAGCTTTGACAGAGAACCAGGCTGGACGTGTCCCTGACATCACGTAAGTATCAATATATTTGTCAGTGTCAGGCAGAGTCCCTCAGGATCAGTTTAATATCATGGAGGTAGAGGGAGAAAATGTGGGATCCACCAGAGTTAACCTCTCCACCGTGCGGGTAAGGGAACAACAGCAGCCTTCTGATCAGCTCAGCTTGGCTTTGTCTTCAGAGAGCCTTTATGTGGCGGCCTCGAAGTGAGCCCAGAAGTGTGCCTGGTGCTCAGGAACATGATTTGAGCGGGGGTGAAGAATGAAATACAAGAACCCCCGCGCTCGAGGTCGCAGCGGTGATCCTGTGACCTCGCCCCGGTCTCAATGGGTATTGTGTTGGCACGTGGATCGGAGGGTAAAACAATCCACGTAGGTTTAACAGCCATGAAGCAAAGGGGTGGGGGGGGGATAAAGCTGGGAGACACTTAGAGAAGAGATTGTTGTCCGAGTTAAAGGGCCTTGCCCTCTGTAGGCTACGGGTCAAGAGCAGCAAGGAACGGGTCACTGACATTAAGACAGAACATGGCTCACCTGGATCAGTAAGGGAGTACGATTGTGTACTGGTTTTGTTATTTAAATGAACATATTGAATCTTCTTTGTCAATTCAGTTTATATAATTTTATATGGACTATGCAACACGGAACTACTGGTATCCAGTGTGTGGTGGCTCAGACGAAGGGATTAGCAAGACATGACCCGCTTTATGGTCAATGGAAACAGTAGGATCTCCTTTGTCTTTCCTTCCAACCTTTATCCACATCATGATAAAGTTTGCTTTATCCCACCCTCCTTGAAGATTTTCTGATCAGAATATTTTTGCTTAATTCACCTAAAGACACCTCACGCTCACTGATGTAACCTACTTTTTTAAAACTCTGATCTAGAAGAGAGAGACTGATGAAAGAAAATAATTGTCAAAAATCAATCTACAGCTGAATTCCAGGATTAGGCTCTGAGTCAAATTAATTCAGTTTTACCGGGCTATGGAACAGATGGCGGTTTCGTTCGGGACTCAGGGTAGTTTTGTTGCCTGGCAATCTCCAGCCAAACCAAATCAAAGACCATAAACTGTCACTTAGGGGCCAGCGGAATCTGGTTTTGCATGCAGTTTGACGGCTGAAGCATCGGTCATCACACAACCACATCACAGCACTCAGAGCCTGATCCTGAATTAATTGAAGGTCGAGATGAAAAAGCCGATAAGGAGCTGCTGCTCTGGCATGCTTCCGAGATAAAAGAGACCTCTTCTTGATATCCTACCTTCTAAATTCGGGGTTTTAGAATCTAAGATTAGTCCAAACATCCCAATTCAAATGATTTGACATCTAGACACCTTAACTGTCTTCTTGACCATTTGCATATACCAAGAGGGCATTCAAATGTACTCTCTTTTAAAAACTTTTTTTAAAGGTACCAATATAGACCCATTTAAATGCGCACATCTGTTCACACAAGGCCTTTTGTTTTCCATGAGTCCATACAAAGAAGCCCCTAATTTGTCAGTTTTGGGGAAAAAATGGAGTAATTCATCACACAACTGGATTTGTTCGGTTAACTGGTGTTTGTCCTTGTGATATCTGCGACTCTTTATCTAATTACACGATTACTGTGTTCATTCCACTCAGCAAAGTTGATGTGTGCCCTGTAATGGAATATGAACTCCTATGTGAGAGCTGCGGGCCCTGGTTGTTTTATAGGGCTTTTCCACTGTCTCCCTTCTCACGTTCTCTTTCTAGGTCTCTCTGTCTCTCTCACTCATTGAGTCAAGGCGGGAGTTTACAGGAACAGCAGGCAGGCACAGCCTTGTCACACCGCGGAACAACACAGGAATGTATTGTATGCGTTGGAAAGACAGGGCAGATGGGACGAAATAGTGCGCCAAGTTCCCTAAGACTGCTCGGCAGAATTGAACACCCGACGTATTCTCTTACCGGCGAAAAGACCACCGAAAATAAATATTGCATTATGTTCGCGGTAGTCGGTGAGGCTTGAAAACTTTATTGTTTCGTGCTGTAAAACAACAGTCACATACATGCTCTCACAAGTGAGCCGCGGAAGGCTCCTTAAGGTTGCTAGTGAGTGCTGCGGCGCTGAAAGCACACACAGTAAATTGAGGCTCCGGCTTCGTGGAAACCGCGGACCGGATTTTGATTTTAATCTGAAGCAAAAGCACATTTCAGAAGTGGTAAAACACACATTTGAACCATATCAACGTTACGCAATGTCTAACGGACGCGTTCTTCTAATTTACGGCCGCAAAATGTTTCTTTTAGCCCTGTAAATTAGCCATTTTAGCCCCTTGTGCTAATGAACTGCCAGCATGATGGAGGAAACCGTTGCTGTACTATAACCTCTATCTAGACTCCACAATCTGTAGCTTTGCTGTGAGAGGGCCACATCTCAACTACAGGGGGGGAGGAACTGGTTATACTGGTGCTCTTTAAACTGGGGCATCCAAATGTCTAAAAGAGCTTAAACAGGAAGTTATCATCCCCAAAAAGTCTCTCACCATACTAAAACAAAGGGGTGTGGGGCCTTTGAAGCTTCAAATGTCCACGGCAGACATTTTGAAGCATTGAGGTAAAGTTAGAAAGACCTGTCTTCCATTCAAATTGAAAGCTCTGAATTGTAAATGTGTTTTCATATGCTTTAAGAACAGTATTGTCTTTAGGACATATCATTTAAAATATTAAGTTTGGATGTGTCACTACAGCAGTACAATTTCAGTTCAATTTTGCCTTATTGTCGTTTTTTTAAGCAAACAAGTGAGTTCTGCATTCTCTTCGTTTGGATGCATCTTAAATCTGATACCAATTAAATATGATGTCGAGGGCATTTTGGCAAAAAGGGCACAATGAAGGCCATGTCTGCATGACCACAGACATGTTTAGATCCGCACTATCTATCCGGCGGCCCTTGTCCAATACAATGTCTGTAGTTCTATCTGGCCTGGAATTCCGCCACTGACAGCGACTTTTCCCTGGGACAACAGGGAATTATTTGGAAAGGGTGGCAAAACCAACACGCCGTCTGCTTATTATCCCCCCGCTATTCCGGGCCCTTTGGCTCCTCGGCACGTTGAAAGCATCAAAGCTCCGTCAGCCTAAAGGGAGACGAAGCGCAGTCTAATCAAACATTCTGGTGCCTCTGTGTTTGGTGTCATGTGCCACTGTTTCAAAGAATTGACATATTAGGAGAAAGAAAAAAAAACACCACGTTCAGACTTCCAGTTGGTCCACACGTGCTGGTTCCCACCCTTTTATTTTTAGAAAAACGTGCGCCTCCATTTGGGTGGATTTTATGTCCTTATAACAGCCTGCATCAGAGGCTAAGATCCCACCAAGCAGCACATGGGGGAGAACGCTCAGACGTGTGTGTGTGTGTGTGTGTGTGTGTGGAAGGTTTCCTGACAACCCTGATATCACAGGCAACTGATGGCTGGCTGTTTCTTATCGGGTGACACACAGATACAGCATCTAACATGACATTTGATAAAAAAGGATCTGGAGAAAAATGTTGGAGCCAAGTCTGCGGGCCTGCTTTTAATTCCAACTCCCATCCCTGTGCGTTTGTTATTGCCGTATGGCCCTGCCTGGCCTGATAATACCCTCCCTCTGCCCAGACTCTTTCTTGACTGTCACGTCTGGTTGACACAAAGTGCTGCCACTCGGATGGGGGGTTCACCCCTCCTTTGAAAGGCCCAGCTGTCAGTGGTTACATAATAGCCGAGCCTTGTTGGGCTCGCCGGATTGCTTTGTGCGCCTGTCACTGAATGTGATTGTGGGCGAGATTAAGCGGCGGGTGAGAAGCCACATTTAAGGGGCTCCTACCTGGTCTCCAGCAGAGATGACAGGAGAAACAGAATCAGAGGGTTTGCAGAGCGCTTTAATGTGGCTCTGCACCATTTGTATCCCCCCCTTCTCACTCTGGGCATTGTGTTGATGAACAGTGTTTCTTGCTTACATGCTTCTCGTTTTGTGTTTTGCCAAAGTAAAGACTTCCAAGGTTTGAAACTGGGCGGCATGGGCGGCCGCTGAAACTCAGCATCCAGTAATGATATATCGAGCGACCGGAGTTGTAACCGAATGTTATTCTTGCGTGGATTAAAAGCTGAGACACAATTGCTCTGCAGATATTCAAAAAACCAAAAGCTGTGCATGAATTTCAATCATTATGTGTTCACGAAATACCAAGTAATGCAATTAATTCACTAAAAATGAGAAAGATAAGGCAGCTGGGTAGCTGTATAAGTACTGAATGAATGTAATTCCAGTAAACCTGATTTAATAATAACTGTGTTATTGAGCTTCAAACCATAAAAATCAGGGGTATTGAGTGGGGGCTGTGAATTTATTGTTTAGAGACCTGATTTCCCCAGGGTCTGTGATGTTAATTCAGTGTATTATTGCACTGTTTATCCAGAGAAAGGGGCAGGACCTGGTTCCAAGGTGGTCCCAGAGAGACAGATCTGATCGGTCAAGGTCCACCGGCCGAAGCAGAGCATTTTTCAAAGCCCCCGCCAAGAGCACCTGCACCCACCGACTCGCACCTTGGTCAGACTTGATGAGACTTGGCGTCTACCTGCTCCCCGTTTCCCGCTTCCTGCTAGTCCAGACCAGCTTTTTCCTCTCTCCTCTGCTCATAACAGAGAACCAAGCCTTACATTAAATCTGTGTTTCTGCATAACCTGCCTTGTATGTGCTTTTTCTCCCCCCCACTCCCCACCCCCCCTCTCTCTCAGTCCACCAGGCCCTCCTCTCCTCTCTTTTCTTTCTCAGTGGAAGCAGAGCAGGGAACCCAGCTTGTTCTGCAAAAGCATGGATTCCTCCAACACAACAGCAAATAAATAAACAGCGATGGGAGGGAAAAAACAGGGGGAGGGCGGACGAAGGGGGTTTGTGTGGAGCACGACAGTGTCATTTAAAACTGTGGCTATGGAAACCTCTCTGTCTTCCCCCCATAATATGTGTTTACGTTTCTGGCTTTTGAGTGACAGATAAAGGCACACGGGGGGAAGAACTTCCTTTAAAATGCATTGTCTCCAGCTCCTCCTCCCTCTTTTTTACATTTCCCTCTAAACCAAGCCTTTCTGTCAGGGTAAAATGAAGCACAATAAGGCTTTAGCTATGTTTTCTTGCTTGTCTTCCTCGTTTCTTGATTTATACATTTGCAGGTCTGAAATTGCTCTCCTCTATGCCCTAAATGAAACACTGCTGCTGTCCCTGACTATCTTCCCAGAGCTCTATTTATCTATTTATTTAACAGTGGCGCCTGCTTCAACCAAACAAGGAACATCAAACTCTTTCGGAGACGCCTCCGGCCAAATCTTTAGGTCAGAAAGTTGATAGAAAAGACACTGTCGCACTTGCTTTTAGTTCGTTTTGTGTATTTACTTTGAATTTGCCGCCCTTTATTCCGGAAAATGATGAGCAGAAAGGGAACAACCAAAACATTAGTTGCACTCATTGGGTAATTTGTTCTTTCAGTAATGATTTTTTTCCCCCTTTTACAGCAGATCATTTCTTGTCAGACATCTCACACCATGACTGAGGGCTTTTTAATTAATCACTTTCAGTTTGTAATGCCTCTGCAACCTAATGCTAAGTTGTGTTGGGGCCAGTTGTCTGGAGGAGACAAGCCATACTACAGGAACACATGCCAAACAAAACCCTTAGTTGGCACTATGATGTGGGGCATTATGCCTCTGCCAGCCTTCACTCTGCAGGGCCTTTGCCAGCCTTTTATAAATGCCCTATTTGGCATGAGCCGTGCCTTGCAGTGTCTCTGAAGGTTCTGGTTTAAACACCCTCTTCAAATGTGAACCTGATCCAAATCCTAAATGATCCAAATGATGCGTTCCAAATTGTAAGCTCTCATATCGCATTCAGAGGAAACCATGGATTATGTTTTATCAACTCCGCTGGCAACAGATGGAGAAAAACTGGAAAGTCATATGCCTCGCCTCATTTTGCTTTATTGCCGCACATTACAGTATATTTGGTCTCTTCATTTCAGCATCCTCCTCCCCCGCCATGTGAAAAGAGAAAAAAAGGTAGCAGCTGCAACACATCAGAGTTCCGGGATTGTTTTTTTTTTCTGTTGTCGGTTGGCACTCAGCCTGGAGGTGTGTCAACCAAAATCACTGCAAAAGAGCAATTACAGCTGAATGTCCTCGGTCTCATCAGCATTTCAATGCAAAGATTTGAGATCTGACCCCCAGTCGGCTGCCACACTGATCCTAAGCCCTGCCCCGCAGGATAATGATCAGCTACAAAGAACTGTGTCCCTCAAAACCCCTAAGAGCCTCATAGTTTCCTGTCCGGCAGCCTCCCTGTGGAGTCAAGATAAAGTTCTGTTTTCACAGTTGACTGGTGGGAGGTGTAGGGTCCCCTTCACACCCCCCACTGACCGTCCCAGCGTGAATGTAAAAAGGTCATTCCTGAAGTGTGCCGCCACACACGGGGGCATGTTCCGTTTCACTCAGCCAGTCCACACAGAACTAGGCAAAAGTTGGATTCCGCTAATCGTTTCTTAATCTACCAGCAAATTAGCACCTTGCAGCTCACTGAGTTTTTACATTGAAAGTTAAAAGTTCGTGGTTTTGTATTCGCGCCTTTATTGTTCTGCAGAAAAACTCTCCTGTCTTGAAGTCGTCACAGTTCTCAAGGCTTCTTGAAGGACATTCAAAGCTCTTCTTTGAGAGTTAGCCGCACGTTGCGTTCCTTGCCAGGATGATCTCAGAGTGCTTCACTAAAGTTGCATTCCAGGCTCTTGGGAGGATTCATCTCTCCAACCTGTTGCTACTGATTTTCAGTGCACTTCTTTTATCATTTGGAATGCCGTAGCCTTTTCTCCCTTTTTCCCTCATTAGGAAAGGGTTTTTGAAAGCCGCCCCTCCATGGAGACCACATCTGATGAGTATTCAGAGACACTAGACGGGTCCCAGAGTCCATCTCTCAGGGTCTGTGTCAGGTCTTTTCAAGATTTCTTTCTTTTTTATGGCTTTTCACTTCTTCTTTTGTCCTTCCGTCATCCAGTTTCCTCATTTACTTTAAGGACAAACTCACACAACACACCGTTATTTAATTGATTTTAAAATTTTTTGAAAAAGCAGCGGGAGAAATGGGAACATATGATGTGGCTTTATGACATTACCAGAAACCAAATCAAAAGATACATACTTCAGAATTAATTCCTTTCCAGAGTTAGCGCTCTTAGTTATTCTTGAATGATTCGGGGTCAATGGTAAGTGGTGAAATCAAACAAAAAAAATTATTTGTAAATGATTGGATAGAAAAACAGGACTGAAAAAGGGTGAGTTGGTAGCAAACTTTTAAAAAACTTCAGAAAGCCTGTAGACTTATCATTGCTTCAAAGACCTGAGATGGGGCTCAAGACTTTCATGATACAGTAAGTCACCTTGCAAACTGACTGTTTCATTGGGCAAATTTGTGTTTAAAACCAGACTTTCTTGCTGTTTCATCATTCACTCTTGCACCTCTCTCACATCAAACTGCTATGCTAATGCGTCCTCATAATTTTTTTCAGCTTAGCTTTTTCCATGCCCTTTGAAAGTTAAGGCAATCATATTCGAAAAAGCACAAACACGGAAAAGATCTCACGCACAACAAAGGGGGCATCTGTAAACAATAGGCTGAAAAAGTGGGACAAAAAACAAAGACCTTGCTGGTAACAGCTGAAATACATCCATTTTCAGCAAATGAGAAGATTGGTCTCCCGGTTATCTCAGGGGACAAAAAAGTGAATTACAACCATCATTTTTCAACACAGTTGGCTTATATCAACACATTGGTATTAGACATAGAAAACAAATTTCTCCATAAAACGCTCCTATGGTTTCCAGACTGTTTTCTCAGAGCTGGACAAGCAGAACTGCCTTCATCCACTCTATCCTACCCCACTTCATCCCACCCCACCCACCCACTCCATCTTCAGTGTGTCAATTTAATTGATTCAACTCGCCTGTCATATATCAGTTACAGTTCATTGGACCTACTGCCACCAACTATTTACAATTTATCATAAGTGTCTTCTAAAACTGCTTGTTTTTCCATAATCCTAATCTTATCTGTTATTGCACAATCTTGTATTTTGTAATGACGTTGTATAAAAAGAGAGAGGAAATGAAAAAATGCTTGGAAAAACAATAAGCAGTAGAGATATATCAAATAATATCTTCATATTACTTTGATACAACTTCTATATATCCATAATTGCGTTAAGTCCACATTTTACCGCTTGTAATCTGTGGACAACTATTAAAAATGGTTTCAAAGGGAGAAAAATAATACTGAGGCTTTAATGTGGCTGGCTCGCCACCAAGCTAGCTTCTAGCTAAACAGCCACAATAGTTTGAGAACTAGTTTAACAAATACACCAAATGCCAAACTGTTATTTGCAAAACAAGTCACTGAATAATACAGTTGAAAGCCAATTCGCTCTGATATTTATTGAACTGGATGGAAAAATTCAAATAAAAGGGAAAATACAAAGACAATTTCGAGCCCTATTCTTAGCTTGTCGCCGCTAATAATATAGCAACTAGCGAACTTGGAAAATAGTGTCACAAAGTGTTGGTTTGGCCAGGAAAATCCCTCTTTTTTCACGTAGCAGTCATAAAGCTCAATATTTGAAAAGTAAGAAAGTTTTTTTGTCTCTTGATCCCCTGTAACAGCTTGACCTTTCTCTGCCACTGACTTTTTAGGAAGAGAATTGTTTTGTCTTTCAAGGCAGTCACTTATTGTGCTCTCTGACCCACGCTCATGGGCAGTTTTCAGGTTTATTGTATTGAGTTTTCTCATGACAGAGATAATTCTTCACGTGTTTTTTAAATGATTTTTTGTCCTTGTTGAAGGAGCGGTCCCTTCCGTGCTTGCCTTTATTGTGACCATAAGTTTTTCCTTCCCTTCCTCCGGAATTCAGCACACTTACCTTTATGAACTCCTGAAATTGACGAAGGTATTAAAACAATTTTTAAAAAGATACCCAAAACAGTTTTCATTCAACAAGCAAAGCAGGCAGATACATTTTTCACCATATGTGTCTCTAACAGCTTCAAATGTGTTAATCAGCATTCAGAGACACAAGTTTAGCAGGTTTTCATCATGTTGCTGATCACCAAAAATAACACACTTTGTGAATAGCCTGCAACTGACTGTTGCAATACATTCCATGAAAAAAAAAGGTTTACATATGGAGGTGATAGGTGTGTTTTTGCCATTTTACACTTGAGTTGACTGATAAATTAAAACAAATGGTCATGGATAGGAATTTAAAACAGCAATGGTTTGGAAAATATCATGGTTTTCATTCAAACTGACCCTGTAAAACCAGAAAAAGAGATTTTTATTTAAAATTTTTTCGATTAATGGCTGCTGAGTTCCGCATCTAAGCCAAAGACGCTGAACAAACAAACCAGATTACTTCAAAAGTCACCCAAATTTCATCCTCATCGACATGGTGAGAATGGGAGGTGTATCAAGGGTCAAGTCTCTTTTCACATGCATATTGGGTAAATTGTTATTTTCGACAGACTACTGGATAAAGCGGAACAGGGACATGCCAGATCCAGGTACTACAGGGTTAATTATGGCTGATGGTAGAAAGTTTGACACCGGTTGATCATATTAGGCAAAAGGACCAAGAGATTAAGTTGAAACAGAACTTCACGAGGCAGGAGAATTAGAAGAACCCAAGTCATTTTTAGCATACAGTAATCTACATCGTCTGTCACAGCTGTATGTGGGACTTAAACCTATGCTGTGGCCCTGATTGTGTTTTTTTTTTTTTTCCAAGTTATTTTTATTGAAACAAATTATAAGATAATATCAATAAGGAATACAGTTCACTTTTTTTTTTTTT
>CAJRST010005557.1:1701986-1740231 GCA_907169785.1 Menidia menidia | reverse complement strand
ATAATATCAATAAGGAATACAGTTCACTTTTTTTTTTTCTTTTAAGATAAACATATACTTGTGCAGGTGTAACTTCTCATATATAAATACAAGTATAAATGTTGAAGTAGTCACACCTACTACATATACCAAAAACAAAAACAAAACAAAATAAGAACAGTAAAAGAAGGGAACAACCCCCCCCCCCCATTCCCACCCTGTCTCAGCCCAACACATTCAGCAGAAAAATAAGATAAATAATAATAATACTAATTAAAAAAAACAATAATAATAATAATAATGAAAAAAAAACTTCAGTAAAGTACAGCAACAGGCACACATATTTAATTAGGTAGGAACTCCAAATCTGAAAAATAAGAAAGAAAACTCTGCCATTTTTGGAAAAAATTGTCCGTACATCCTCTCATTGTGTATTTGATTTTTTCAAGTTTAAGAAAAAACATCATGTCCTTAAGCCACTGGGTGATGGAGGGATATCTAGCAGACTTCCAGTTTAATAATATTGAACGTCTTGCGATTAAAGATGTAAAGGCTATTATATCTTTTTGCTTTGAATTTAATACTACTACGGAATTAGAAATCCCAAATATAGCAGTCAGTGGACAAGGTTGCAAATTAACTTTGAGAATAGTAGACATAGCTGTAAAGTAACCGGACCAAAAAGCAGCCAGGTCAGGGCAAAAAAAAAACATATGACTAAGATGACATGGAGAGTCCTGACACTTGTCACATTTGTCTTCAATTTCTGGATTGATTTTACTGAGTCTGGACTTAGAGAAATGGACTCTATGTAAAACTTTGAATTGGATAAGACCAAGACGAGCACAAGAGGTAGTAGACCGTATTCTGTCAATTGCATCTTCCCAGAGATCTTCATTTAACTGTATTCCTAACTCTGATTCCCATGCATTCTTAATTTTGTTATCCAACTGAGAGTTTAGTTTCAGAATTGAGTTATATATCTTTGAAATATTTCCTCTCTGAGAAGGGTTATATAAAAGCAAGTTTTCCCAAGGCAACTCCGGGGGGATTGAAGGAAAACTGGGAAAGAGTTTTGAAACAAAACTACGAATCTGAAAGTAGCGAAACAAATGAGTGCCCGGAAGATTATACTTAGAGGACAAATTAGTAAAACTATCAAACACACCATGAACATACAGATTCTTTAAGTGTCTAACACCCTTATCATACCAAACTGAAAAGAGAGAGTCTGAAAGAGATGGTGGAAATAAGTGGTTGTTAGTTAAAGGAATCATAGAAGATGCAGTTAAAAATTTATGTTGCCTTCTAAACTGATACCAGATCTTAAGGGTGTTAAGTACCACTTGATTGTCTGTATATAGAGAAGGTTTTGTAGGCAGAGAAGAATATAGCAAAGCCGGTATAGAAGACCCTTTGCAGGATGATTGTTCTAGTTTACACCAAGGGGAGTGAGGAGATTCCAACCAGCCACAGAGTTTTTGGATGTGAGCAGCCCAGTAATACATCTGAAAATTAGGTAATGCAAGTCCACCACTAAGTTTACACCTTTGCAAAAATGTTTTACGGATCCTAGGTGGCTTTCCACCCCATAAAAAAGTGGCAATTGTTTTATCTAAAGAATCAAAAAAAGTTTTGGGCAGAAAAAGAGGTATTGATTGAAACAAAAACAGAAATTTTGGTAAAATATTCATCTTGACAACATTTACTTTGCCAATCAATGAAAGTGGGAGACTACGCCATCTTTGAATATCTGAGTTTATCTTCGAAATAAGGGGGGTGAAATTAGCTGTTAGTAGGCCAGATATAGATCGTGTCACATTAATACCCAGATATTTGAACCCAGGGAAAGTAAGCTTAAAGGGTAAGTCGGATTGTTGGAGATCACAAGCAGCACTATTTACGGGAAAACACTCACTCTTCTCCATATTTAATTTATAACCTGAAAAAGAGCTATAGTTTTCCAGAATACTCAAAATGATGGGGAGGGAAGAAGCAGGGTCAGTTACATATAATAACAAATCATCTGCATATAATGACAGTTTGTGTTCGATCGCATTTCGAGTTATCCCTCTGAATAAGGGAGAGGATCGTAAAGTTATAGACAGAGGCTCAATGGCAATAGCAAAGAGTAAAGGTGATAGTGGACACCCTTGACGAGTCCCGCGTCCAAGAGCAAAATAATCAGAAAAAGTGTCATTAGTGTGAACAGAAGCTTTAGGGGAAGAGTAAAGAAGACGAATCCATGAAATAAATGCATCACCAAATCCAAATCTCTTCAAAACAGCAAACAAGTACTCCCATTCCACCCTGTCGAATGCTTTTTCAGCATCAAGAGATACAACTATCTCTGGAAGTTCAGCCGAATGTTTAGAATAGATTATATTAAAAAGTGTGCGAGTGTTAACAAACAACTGACGCCCCTTTATGAAGCCATTTTGCTCCTCAGAAATAATCAGGGGAAGTACATTCTCCAAACGAGAAGCAATTATTTTTGCCAAGACTTTAACGTCAACATTAAGCAATGATAAAGGTCTGTAGGACCCACACAAAGTTGGGTCTTTGTCTTTTTTATGAAGGAGAGCTATAGTGGCTTGTGTCAGTGTTGGTGGTAAAGAACCTTGTTTAAAGGATTCATTAAATACAGCCAAAAGTAATGGTGCCAATTTTCCAATAAACTTCTTATAGAATTCAATAGGAAACCCATCAGGGCCGGGGGCTTTATTAGACTGCATAGCTTTGACTGAATTAAATACTTCAACCAGGGATAGTGGAGAGTCCATGGTCCTGGCAGTGTCTGCATCAATAACAGGATTATCAAGGTTTTGAAGAAATGTGTCCATATTAGCTCTGTCTACAGGAAAGTCTGATTTATATAACGTAGAATAAAATGTTTTGAAAATAGCATTAATTTCAGAAGGGTCTGTGGTAGTTGTGTGACTAGTGTTTGTAATGCTAGGTATCAGGCGTGAGGCAGCTTGACGCCGTAGCTGGTGTGCCAGTAAACGACCTGCTTTGTCGCCATGTTCATAATATAAACCCCGACTATGTAATAACAAGCGTTCTGCTTCTTTAGTCGAAATTAGCTCAAATTCTGCTTGCAAATTTGCTCGCTGCTTAAGCAGTTCTGGAGTGGGATTTCCTGCATGTCTTTGATCAAATTCCCTAATTGCAGATGTTAATTCGTTAAGTCTAGAATTAAGTCTTTTATTAGAAAGTGAAGAATAATAAATAATTTGTCCTCTAAGATAAGCCTTAATTGTCTCCCATAACAATGAATATGATGTAGTATCATTCTGATTAAAGAAAAGGAACTCGTCAATCGCATTTGAAATAAAATCGCAAAACTCTTTATCTGCCAATAAAAGAGAATTAAACCTCCAAAGAGGCGGGCTACGTTTGTAAGTAGAAAACTGAATCTCCAATAACAATGGCGCATGATCTGATATAGTTATAGCCAAGTAATCAGTAGAAACTACACAAGAATCAAGAGCCCTATCAATAAAAAAATAATCAATCCTGGAATAAGATTTATGCACCGGGGAAAAAAAAGAAAACATTTTTTTAGATGGATTACGAGATCTCCACGGATCAATAAAACCATTTTGAATCATAAAATCTGAGAATGTTAGCGACATGGCCGATTGAGTTAAATTCCGGGGACTAGAGCGATCTAAAGTTGGATCAGAAACACAATTTAGATCCCCTCCAAAAATCAACAGGTGGGTATTCAAAAAGGGCAGATTTCTTAATAATCTATTGGCAAATTCAGCGTCATCAAAGTTTGGAGCATATACATTCACCAACACAACCTTTCTCTGCATTAGAGTACCAGCAACTATCAAGTATCTACCATCCTTATCAGCTATAACATTACTGGGGGAAAATTGAACTCTGTTACTTATTAAAATCGCCACTCCCCTTGCCTTAGAATTAAAATCTGAATGAAAGATTTGCCCCACCCAAGGGCAGCGTAGTCTGTGGTGATCTTTAATTCTAAGATGGGTCTCCTGTAGGAACACTACAGAACATTTCAGACGTTTCAAGTGTGTAAAAACTTTAGACCTCTTGACAGGATTGCCCATGCCTCTAATATTCCAACTAATAAATCTAAGAGGTGTGCCTGATCCAGCTGTGCTGGGATCTAAACTGTTGTTAACCATTTGAATAAAAGAAAGTCATGAAAAATATTACTAAGCTGAGACAGGACTCCCTCCCCCAAAACATCCCCAACATAAAAACACCCAAAGTCCCCATATAAACACAGAACAGAACAATGGAGACAGCAGTGTTCACACAGCAAAAAAGGTTGCCCACGCTAGAGTGAAGACAACACAGAGACCGTGCAGAGCAAAAACAAAAAAGTTTTTTTTTTAAAAACCCTGCCAACTACCTGCCAATTTAACATCTAGTCAAGAACATGCGCTATGGAAAAAATAATAAAATAAAATAAAAAAATGTTTTAAAAAAACGAAAGTATAATCAAGGGTGACAAAAATATAAATATATTTCTGCCTTGTATCAAAATAATTACAAAAGGTCATAAGTATTTGAACATCAAAGAGTAACAGTGACCCAACAAATATTAATCCACAGTAATATTATCAATAGTCCAGCAATAGAATATTGCATACAAAAGCAATATAAAAGTAATAATGTTCACCCAGAAATTAAGGTTTGGACGTATTCTTTGGCTTCATCCGCTGAGATGAAGTCCTTCTCAACACCCTTGAAAGTAATGCGGAGACGTGCTGGATGGATTAGTCCGTAACGAGCACCATCTATGCCGCGGAGTAATTTCCTGACCTCATTGAAGGCAGCCCGGGCCCGGGCCACCTTGGCAGTGTAATCCGGGAACACGGAGAGCGTCATACCTCTGAGTGGAATCTGACGGAGCTCTCTTGCACGGCGTAAAATGTCAACACAGTCGCTGTAGTAATGAAGCTTACACACAATGGCTCGTGGTCGTTCATTTGGCTGAGGCTTTGGTTGAAGGGTCCGATGTGACCGATCCAGAAGCGGCTCCTTTTCCAAAGCGAACGCTTCCTTCAGCAAGGCAGATACAGCAGCGGTGTCACACGTACCGGGGCCCTCGGGAACCCCCACTATCCTAATGTTGTTACGCCGTGATCTGGATTCTAAATCCTCGCATTTATTTTCGAGCTTGGCAACGTTAGCAGTCAGGCTACTGATTGTTGCTTTCATCACAGCAATGTCATCGGAACATTCAGATAGTGCGTTTTCCACTTCTCCCACGGTGCACTTGAGCTCGGCTAATGTAGCATCAGTAGCTGCTTTATTATTCGCGAGCTGTGTTTTAACGGTTTGTAGATCAAGCTGGATAGTCGACAAAGAATCCCCGAGCGTCTCCTGCAACTGCTTTTTTATTATCTCGGCGATGTCTTCTTTCAGCGATGTCATTAGCTCCACTTTAAGGGCAGCGGCGTCAGGGATAGCCTGCGCTTCGGTGGAACCTGGCGGCTCACCTGAAGGCGGGGCTGCGGTCTGTAAACCAGGCCTCAGCTGCGTCTGGATCGTATTACGCGATTTTGTATTCTTTCCTGACATCCTGACGTGATACAAAGTTACAATTCTTAACAAAAAGTGTTGAGAAGTAAAAATAACACAAAATGTGACTAAAAAGCGCAGATGAATAACAATATTAATCGAAATTGGCAGGAGCTCGCAAACGCACGTGTCACTCCATTGAAAGCTCAGCAGCGCCCTGATTGTGTTTTTAAGGCCAATATAAAAATGATTGCCTGTATTTATTAAGGAAACCCTCACGAAATCCCAAGGGCCTTTTATTGGACATTTTGTTTACAAAGCCATGGCAGCGTGTGTTTGTCAGGTGTGCGTTTAAACAGCAGGTTCCATTACATGCACAAAGTGTCTGGGAACTAGCCGGACACCAATTGCACTTCGCAAAGTGGCACTTCCTTCCTCTACACACTCCAGACTATGCATTGAACTACTGCCTGGCAACCGTCTGGAGAGGACCCAAGAGTTTTGATTTTTGTTTGTGTGTGTGTGTACGTGTGTATGTGTGTATGTGTGTACGACTGGCCGGCGTTGGATTGACACTCACTTCTGGCACAAGTGCGGCTTAATGACAGACTCTTGACGGTCATAAATTTCCACTGTGTACATTATTGTCAGGTACGAGCTGTGTGTGGCTCTCGCACACGTGGTTGTGTACCAAGCATGCGTGTCTGAATTCAACCGGACTCTTGTTAGGAAATTCCGAGCAACATTATTGAGTTGTCCTGGCGATACGTGGCTTCATTCCCAGACACCGCATCCTAAGGAATTGAAGTAAGAAGAGAAGAAAAAGAAAAAAAAAAGCTCACAAGAGTGGAACTTCTATTGTGCCAAACTAAGAGTGACTGAACAAAGTTGTCAGAATAAAAAAAATCAAAGGTTAAAAATACCAAAGATTTATATAAAACTAGCAGGAAACAGAGAATATGATTATTATTTCTGGTTCTTATCTTTCTATTTAGATACTACATCTGATGAAATGAGGAATGAGCCCTCACCAAATCCTTTCAACAGGGGTCTTCCATTGTTACTTTCTGTCCTATTCTTCTAATCAACGCCTGATGGCAATAAAAAGAAAAGATTCCCTAAAGGAAAACAGGCTGCTGGACGAAGTCCAAGCTGCTGCCCTGGTGAGGGCCAGGGAAGCCTCTGCACTGGGCCGAAGGTGATGCATCACGGTCATCCTCTCTGGGAGGCGGTGGCAGGCCACAAGTAAACACTCTTAAATCATCATCCTGGGACAGATGAAAGGGGGGGGGGGGGTTGTCACACCCCATCCCCTCCGCCTCATCCGTAAAACACACCACTAATGGTCAAATGTACAGAGTGAATGCAGCTATTCGTGAAACAGTCTGTTAATTACATCCGTTTTGGTTTGTTTTCGTCCCGATTCCAACATCACCTCCAAACCACTTCGTTTTCTGTTCTTCTTTTTCAATTTTTTATGTCACAGTACACTGTCGATACACTTTCTACCGACTTATATCAATTTCAGGCGGTTAATTTGGTCCCCCGGTGGTCTGTGTGGTTTGTTGGGATAGGCAGCACGACACCTTGAAGAGCATTTTATCCTTGTAAAAACAAGAAGCGCATAAATAAATGCATGTCTCTCCCAGCTGCACAAGAGGTCTTTTTGCTCTCCCACAGAGGTTTCAAAAAATCACATGAACTAAAGGCTTCTAAGTCACTTTGTTACTCAAAGCATTGCAAAATGGCTATAGAGAAATAAAAAACAGAGTTCAATTATTTCAAAGGTGAATACCAAAAATACATATTTTAAGACAAAATAAGAAGGAGGAAACAGAGTAGAGGAGGCAGACTCTGGAGCTCCTTTCAAACATATAGAAGAGGGAAGAAAACAGACCTCAACCCTTGATAATAAACAGCAAGTTTATGCTAAAAAGAAGCTCCCTACCCCCTCCTCTCTTTCTGCTCACACACACACGCTCACACACACTCCTCCCTTAGCCTATATAAGCAGACAGCAGCTGAAGTGACCCCCTCCACCCTGCATTCTCTCCTTCACTAAACACACACAAGCTGTTTGCGGCAAAAAAAGAAAAGAAGGAAAAGTATACGTTAGTGCATTTTCTTGTTTATTAATGAAAATCTGAAGGAGAAGGGGAAGGAAGAGGGGTGTTTTTTCACAGGCAAGAGTGAGCGGCATGGGCAGAAAGCCCCGCAATGTGGAGAGAAAGGGCTGTGCAGAGCAGGGCTGAGCAGAGCTCTGCTGCTCCCATCCCCCACATCCACATAGCAAAGTTCTGCTGCTTTTGCAAGCTGCGATGCTGCCTTCACGGGCGCCTTCCCAGGCTCGTGAAAGCCCAGTGTCGCAGCGCACAAGTGCTCTCTGCTTCTAAACAAGTGAATGTCCACCTTCTAGCTTTTATTTTAGGATTTAGAGAAGTGTTTACATTGATATTCCATTAAAAAAGAGCTCACATACATTGTAAGATATCGAAACATTAAACAGCAAACCGTGCTTTCACATGAAAAAAGGAAGAGAATAGTCCTTATCCGTCACCCTTTCCTCTGTTTGCTAGTGAACTGAGTGAATGAACCATTAATTGGACAGATGTGATGCCGGTGTCGTCAAATGCAGAGACACAAAAAAAGAACTGAGGGTGAAAAATAAATGTGGCAGAGCCAAAGTCTGCAGTTCCTCACATGGCAAGTTGAGACTGGCTCCAAAAGCAAGCAAATAGTTTCTATATAAAACATGCATGTGGACATCATTCTCAGATATAAATTTACCCAAAATGTTGCTATGTACAGTAAAACAAAGTTATGAACAGAATTAGACGACTCTTCTCGTTCCAATATACAGACATGGAAGAAAAATCAACTTATTTATAAAAGAATGTCTGACAGACAACGCTGCTCTATGCCTGCTTTCAGATGGGTCATATTGAGTATTTTCCTGTTGACCGACTACATGATGGACAAAAACTACAGAAACTATTCAGCTCCCATGTTGCCAGTAAAATTTTGAGCCGTAAGATTGTTTACGTTTTCTACATACTGTATTCACATCAATTAATCAATAAGAAACACTCTCCCTGGTGACTGTTATCTTTGCCTAGACTTTTCTTTCTGGCTGGCTGGGTTTTTTTCTGTTTACAGCCAGGTGTTTCAGGTCAAAGAGAAATTTTAAAAAAGGTACTCAATATAATACGCGAGTTGAAACCCTACAGATGATATAAGAACAAGGAATGGTTAATAGAAATGCTTATTTATACTTAACTGAACTGAGCAGAACTATCTAAGTGTTTTTTCCAACTTTCCTTGGAAAAATGGTCCTATTAAAATTTAACCTAAAAAGACCAGCAGTCAGCTATTAGATTTTTTTAAATAGATGTGAACATCTATTTTTTTATTAATAACTGTTTTCCCCTCCTATTCCACGCCTAACACAGTTACTGTGGAAGTTACTATAAATGCAGGACCACTGATGACCACATGGGTTTTGCTCCCAAATTTCTATATAACTCAGTAACTCAAATAGCAAAACTTTAAAATGTATAATTTTCACTTTTTCAACCAGTTTTTAACTCAATAGTGTACTTGGCTTATGTCACTCCTTTCTAGCTGCAGTAAATGAGGTCATTTTTCAAACAACTTCTTACGTAAAAATATGTCCTTTTGATTTTATTTTTTAGAACACTTTTGCAGTTTTACATTATGGACGAGCAGTACAACTTAATCCTATTAAAAGCAAAAACAAAACAATATATAGTATGGAAAATAATAACAATGGTAAGTTAAAAGACAAAATAATTAAAGAGACTAAAGAAATGATTTAGAAAAGTGAAAGGAGCAGTGAGAGAAACAAATAAGTAAATAAAATAAAAAAACTGAATAAATATATAAAATTGAATACAATAAAAAAAAACAAATGTGAGACTACATCACATTTGTACCAAATTATTTCAGCTATTGTACCTGGGCATTAGTTTTTAGGGTTTTATAATCAAACTAGTTCAAAGCCAAGGGGTCCAGGGCTTGTAACGGTAATGTCTCTATATACTCAATGAAAGACACTAGTCAGATTTCTTTCTCATGACATAAGTTATCTTCTCTAATTGTAAACAGGACGTCTTTTCTGATATCCATTTTGATACATACAGGGTGGAGTTCAACTTCCATATCAACGCAATACGTTGCTCTGGAAAGCTACATAGATACATTTCCTGGAACTCTGACTCAGCTTCAAGTCGGTTACATTTTCCTAGAAGAAATAGTTCCGGATCTAATAGGATTGGTGTATTCATGATTTGTGTCGGTGTGCCATATATATCATGCTAGAATGTAATAACTTTAGTACATTACCATGTGCAATGTAACATGGTGCCTACAGCAACGCCCCAGCTGAAACAGAGATTTGAAATAGAAGGTTTGTACCGGTGTCATTTTTGGGGGGTTAGGAAAAGTTGATGAGGGAAATAGTAATTGACCCATTTAAATCTGGCGTCCACAGTACCAGATAAGCTTTTCTGGCATGAGTTGGACCACACATCGGCTCCACCTTTATTAAAATTGCCCTGTGTTTGCTTGGTGGTGTGAACAACCTCAAGAGACACACTGACAAGGTATGACTACTACATGAGGAAGGCTGCAAGGAAAAACACAACTGTGCTCATATATTTAAACTGTATTAAAGATTTAAAAATCTGCTCTGCAAACATGCTGACCACGTCAATCTTTTAGTAGTTTCTTATTCTATAGATTGAACTTTGTTTCACTATTTTACTACAATTCAGAGTATATATATATATATCAAAGATGATTTCATAAATCTAACTCAGGCTGCGATTTAGAAAAATCCCACTGCACTCAAAGTGAGCATGAGGGTTGCTGCTGCTAGGAGAGCACAGGCAGAGAACATGAAGAAAGGGGGTGGGGAAGGAGAGATTGGTGAAGAGCTGTAGAGTGACTGTCCCTATTAATTGTATAGGGCGACTTCATGCTTCCTCCAGATTCCTTCCTTATTTTGCACTGAATTTATACCCGTAGAATGTTACATGTGTTGCATTACATTTCACTGACCTACACACTGTTACTTTTCCAACAGCACTGTTTCTCATTTTCCATCTTCACTTCCTGCTATGTGACTGGCTCAGTCCATCCCCCATCATTCTTCCTTTTTTATCATCTCTCTCTCTCTGAGTCTCTTACTCACACACACACACACACACACTCTCTGCACTGACATACACAGGTTGTAATTTCATGCTTTCCTCCACTTTCCTGCACTGTGCTCACTCCTCTCATTTGCTATTGCAGACACACGGAGGCAGTCATTTCCACCCATTAGCCCACTCTCATAGAAGATGACATTGTGGCCTATTTTGTATCACTCTCTCCACCAACTAATAAGAGTGTGAGAATAACAGATGGGAATGATTTACAGTTTTTTATTGTAATTAGAATTTAGGAGGAAGATACTCCTCCTCACATCTTCAAGGCTGAAAAGACCAATAGAATAAATGAAATGTTTAAAAGGGTATAAGTATATATTTTAGAAAATGCCTTGTAAATGAAGTTCTGTGTTTCTTTAAAACACAGAATAAGGACATTTGGGATATGAATCAGTTCTTATGCAGTACATAATTGCCTGAGATGCTAACATACAGATTTAGTTGTAGAAATGAACAACAGTACAGCATATAAAATAATTTAGGTCTGTCTATTAGAAAAATACATCAGTTTTGAGAAAATTCTTAAATATACAGCTCTGAATCAACATAGTCAAACTGTTCATTCTTATGAATAATCACTTACAACAGCATTTTATGTTTTCGTTTCTGCATCAAGCAGACATTAGCCACAGTGCAGATATTACGTTATGGTGGTCATTGTCATTGTTTTATTCGTATGCAACAATCATTTTGTATCACAATGGCTTCTTTACTAAAAGAAGAAACTTTTCCCAAACAAGTTGACATGCTCACAAGTTCAGTAAAGCATGTAACCCTCCCCTCAAGAAAAAAAAATGTCTTTGATATTAGCAACTGCCGTTAAGCAGTGAGCCGCTGCCCTGGTCCAGTTTTCTTCTCGTCCTCCACTCCGGGTTTTCGTTTTCTCGCGACAGGTCGGTAAGATGGCTGTGTCTCGCGGAGCCTCGTGCTGGTCTGGTTGATTTCTGCCTCGCGCTCTCGTTCTGTAACAGAAGCCCCCCCCCTCTCCAACTCACACACATACACACACACACAAACACGTACACTCACACTGACTAGTGTCGGTGAAATTCACTTCCCAGGCTCTGTATTTATATTTTCTCTCTTTCACAAACTTTCCCCTCTGGGTTTTAACTTTAAACGGAGTCGCAGTGGATTACCGGATACCGGTCCGGGTGGAGGGAAAAGGGGGGGAATGAACCGGGACAAAGGGTACGTTGTTACAAATATAATTGTATTTATATTCAATGGTTATTTGGAGTTTGATTGTGAGTGAGTCTCTGTGCTGAGAGAGAGAGGCAGAGAAACAGTGGAGGGGAGAGAGAGAGAGGGATATCATGGCCGCTCAGGTCGCCAGCGTCGCCACTCTCAACACTAGCCCGCCATCCGAACTCAAAAAGCCGGATCGGGACACACAGGAGGAGTCGGTACCGGGAGAGAAACAACATGAAAATAAGGAAACGGGACCTGACGGCGGATCTCCAGGCCAGAAGGAGCTGCAGGACGGGACCGATGCTGGAAATGCTGGGGGAGGAGGGGATCCTGACATGAAGAACGGCAACGGGAATTTATCCAGGGTAAATAATAATAGTAGTAATCAGAATGATACAGGTGGACCAGAAGGGAATAACCATCCCGGGATGGGCCACCACCACCCTGGCCCCTTTCCTCCTCCTCCTTACGGTTACAACCAGCACTACAGCCGGGCCCCTTTTCATCAATATGGCGGACAACAAAGCCCTGGCATGGCAGCTGCATCGGGGCCGGGCATGATGGACTCTTACCCCCCTAATTCCCACGAACACGGATACCCCAACAGTTACAACAACTACAGCCCGTTCCAGAACAGGACTTCTTATCAGGGCCAAGGATACGGGGCCATGAATTCCCCGCGTAACAACCAGCCTCCGGCGGCTGGGGGGCAGCCTGGCAAGCAACAGCCAACAGGAGGAACTACAGCTATGGCTGCCTCTTATAATAATCAGAGGTTTAACATGGGAAATCAACAGCCTACGTCTACGCCAACTTTAAATCAGCTTTTGACATCCCCCAGCTCTGCTAGGAGCTATCCGAACTACCCCCAAGGAGACTATAACAATCAGGAAGGGGCCAACAAGGGACCAGGAGATATGGGTAGCAGTCAGTATGGTGGGGTCCATCCGGGTTGGCAACAAAGGACTCATCATCCGTCTCCTATGAGCCCGGGAAACACTGGACAAACTCCAAACAGAAATCAGGTAAACTCCACTTAATCTGACACACTTCGACCGAGTTAGAAGCCACTCTGTGGCTGAAAACAGGCTCTGTAGAGTTGCATATTGCTTTGGACCAGCCATTGTCTATGTAGCAAGAGCTCTAAAATGGCTGCCTCTCTCTTTCTCTCAATACCATCCCCGCAATAGTGTTTAGACAGAGAAAGAAGCCCTATATTCGGTTGGGAACAACTTTCAGGGCCGCGGGGAGCAGTGTGTGTCGCTGCTTGGCACTGGGCAGGAGTTGGACTAAGTAGAGCAAGAGTTAGCGATGTGAACGTGTGCGTACAGATGGGGGATAAGGCATTTCTTCATAGAGCTCCTCTGGTCTCCTTTAAGATATCAGTGCTGTTATCGCCGGCATTTCTGCGAGAATCTGGGGCGAAATGCACCCTCTTCCTGCCCCCCGACACCGAGCTGCTACCGGTGCTTTCAAAGTTGTGTTATTCTCTAAGGAGGTAGTAAACAAGATGCAAATGGCAAGCGATAGCCGTTAAATGATATTTGCATAATCATTAGGAAAAATGCATCTGTATCTGTCGGGGGGGAAAAGCCGCTACACGCCGCGGCAAGAATGTGTCTCGGTCCGAATCGTCCGCCGGGTGTTGATTCGGTTCAAAGTGTTATCGGGACCGGTAATGATTCGTCCTGACAGGGAGTTTCATTCATTGCGGCTCGGTTCGACTCGGTTCGCTTCCCCTTTCCGTCTCCTTTTTGCCTCCGTCCGCCATTTGCCGCCTTGTAAACAGAGCCCCGCTGCCAGGAGTTGCCAAAGTCTAGATTGCCTTGGCTTTGGGATTTGAATTATGGAGGTAAAATCCTGCTGTCAGAGCCAGGAGACAGTTGGTCTTAGGTTGACATGCGAGCCGAGATCTGATTGGCTCCCCACTCCTCTGCTCTCGGCCATTTATAATTGCTTCTAATGGAAGGCTGCAGAAAAACAGCCCCCTCTGCTCAGATGTGCTTCTCCACCGAGTCAAGACAACACAGTCCCAGTTTATTTGATTTTTCTTGTTGCATTTTGACCTATTTTAAATACTACTTTACCTATTTATGTTGTGTTAATAAGTGTGGTGTCATGTTTTAAAAAAATGTATCAGATTGTTCTCATATTATCTGAAATACACCCAGGAACAAGGCGGTTTTCGTTAGTAAATGGCCCATTCTGTGGTTGTATTTGTTATACGCCTTTTGCTAGCACAGTTTGCTCACTTCCTCCCACTGCAGTAATTTGCATGCTGACTGTACTCATGTTGATCCACTATTGTTTTTGCGTGCCTGATTAAAACACAAGATCCAATGTACTGTCATTTCTAGGTGTTGAATTAAGGCATGGACCAGAAGGGTTTTTATTATTATTTTAACCCCCCCCCCCAATACTGGACAGAAAGTGTGTTCTGCCACTGCTAAGTCGACTGACTCTGGTACAGCTCACTGAGTAGGTGTGGCCATACAGCCCTGTTGTGCGACTGTGCTTTCCACTGTTTCCAGATCAGCGGTGGAGGAGAATTTGGTGCTTAAAGGGGCTCTTGACCACGTGAGGGTTTTGACTGGCTGCCGTTGTGTTTACAAGCAACAGAGGTGTCAGCCAAGTGTCAGACACTTTTTCTTTTCCCGTATATGGGTTTACAATAGCCTAATTTACTTCTGCTGACAGGGTTTCCATGTCAACAGCGCTTACCTTCATCTCTCTCCTCAGAGATAACCGCCACATGTGTGGTGTTTTTACTCCACTTGTTGTGTCACTGGGGCGGCAGGTGGAGTGTGTTAAGGAAATACGCTAAATAAAGCTTCGAAAGTTAGGTATCTGATTAAGAGCTTATCAACACAGTTGGTCTAAAATCCAACCACTTTTGACTGAGCTCTTATTTCCCCCTCGTACTTTAGCAAGGGAAAGTGTTTTGTGATATATCCAGACGGGTATTTTGAGTCAATTTCATGACACGGTAAATACTTATTTGCTCATAAAATAGTCACGACACAGGTTGTGCCGTGTGAGTTCACACGTCTGCCGCCGACCCTCTTCCCCCCGCACAGAAATAGTGTTCATAAATGGCAGACTTTTCATCTGGAGAAGCAATCCCTCCACTTGTTGCTTTAGGCTGGAAGATGACAGCTTTTTTTGCGCACTTTGATTGCCTCTTTCCTGAAATCACAGCCAGATAAATCGGCGGCTCGTCAACCCGCATCATTCGCTCTCACAGTCCCCCTTTGAACGGCATCAAAAGTGTTTCGTTTAGGTCTTGCTTGTAAGACCCGCACCGCGTGTTGTGCACGCTCACAGGCAAATGCACACTTCGGGGCGCGTAATATGTTATCTGTGCTGATCTGTAGTTTTGTGCGTTAGCGTCAACAAGTTTGGTTCTTACCGCTGGTGTCTTGTTTTTTGTCAGTTTAGTCTCTGCAGGTTTTTGTCATTGTCTCCCTGGTTTCCCCATGGAGGATTTTTTGGTAGCAGCTGGCTGTCAGGTTTTGTTACTTTGTTCTATATATTTCTTTGTGTTTGTTTTCTCTTTCTTATTCTGTCCTGTAACACAGCAGAAATAAATAAGTCATCATTGGGCCTTATGAGTATAAAACCTCCCTTAAAAAAAGCTAATTTGTTTGGCATAGCAGTGTCGATTCTAAGAACTATTCTACTTGCTATGAGGGTTGACATAACACGGGGTGTGAAATTGTTCTTTTTAAAATGATGTCGACCACATTCCCAAATATTTTTCAAACACAAACTTGGCCCTTTGGTATCGCTTTTGTATCTAAAGTATCACTCTGTCATTACTTGGATTCCTCTTTCTGGACTGCTGCCTCCACAAATGTGTATTTGTTGTTTGTTTTTTTTTAACCTTAGTTTTCAATGAGCCTCGGGTAGAAAAGTGATAGAGGTTTGCTGTCGAAAAGCTTTGGGTATGTTTTGCTGTTCCAAATGACTCTTTAACATTTAAATAGCAAGTTTATTTTTGCATTTAGGGGTATGGTGTGTTTCTTAGGTGACAGTTCCCCTGATGCTCCAGATGTGTCTAACAGTAGATGGCTGTCCCAAGTTTTTGTTTCACAAATGCAAAAAAACAACTTTTTTTCCTCTTTCAAAACACACTTATTTCATCACCAAATAAGTATTTCCATTTGGAAAAGACACTTTATTAATCCCTAAACAAATTACCAGCGATTCTTTGATATCCTTTTCCTGTTAGGGGTGCGCCATATTGCATTGGTCATGTGATTAACGGCAGAACATTTTATATGGTGGCATGGCACATATTAACGGTGCCTTGACCCGTCCAGGCCGAAGCCAGTCAAGGACTAAGTGTGGATGAGTAAAGCAAGAAATGTCAGAGGCTTTAGCTGCATGCCTTCGATTTATTTTAATCAATTTAACCTTTCTTTCTAGTTTATACTTGCTGGCTGATTTCAGAATGAATTAATTTTTTCAAATGCTTCTTTAGAGGCCCAATTATGGTTTCTATTCATATATTTTCATAATTTTCAGACATAAATTCCTAAACTAATGTGTGGCTGTATTAATGTAATTTTAGTTAGTGTTTACAAAGGAATGTTTATATATATATTTTTTAAAAATATCATGTTTTTAAATTGCGTTTTTATGTGGCCAAAGCACAAAAGCAAAACAAAACAGAAATGTATAGTATCAACCCTGATATCGTTGTCATGATATTTTAGAAAATAATGGTGATATGCGTTTTTTGGACTTATGCTCTTTATCTTACAGTTTCATTGAAGATGTGGTGGGATGGGAGTTTTTTCATAGCTAGTTTATTCAGTGTGGAGGATGTACAGGGAAAGGGTCTGTCTTTAAAAGCCCAGTTCCTGATCAGCGCCGCTTTACACCGCATTACCAAACTTCCAGCGGTGAAACTTACTTTAACCACAGCGGCTTTTTTTATTCACACATATTTAGATAGATGTGTGGATGTTAAAGATCAGCCTATGCATTCACGCGCTTGATTAGAGCGGTTAGCATTTTTCAGCACTGCATAGTCTAAAAAGGGATAAAATCTTGACCGTAAAATGTTAATGAAATCATCTGACACTCAAAGATCCACCGTCCAGACTTCTGTGAAGGATTTCCCCTTGTGTTGCCAAAGAACCCAACTCATGCCGTTATTGTTCGAAAGAAGAAGAATGGGAATGTACATGAACATTTTCCTACTTATTAAGCATAATTAAATGTAGCTTCTGCCTGAATTTTTCTACATCGAGACAAGATCGAATGACATTTTTTGGGAGGCACAGGGTCGGACTGTGTTTGGCAGAGCGATGCACACGTTTGCATCTCCTCATTCATCAGCCTGCAGGTTTTAACTGATGCAGACACAACTCTGGTAATGATTCCTGTAAAGCCCACCCCCCCTCCTCCTCCTCGCCCTGCCACAGTTTTAATTGAGTGATGGATGAGGGTTAATATCTCGGGTCCTTATCACGCCTTTCGCGTAAAACGCCGCCTCCGAGGTAGTTTTTTTTGCCGGGGTTGCTTTGAATAGCGTAGCAGCAGGTGTTTCCCCCAGACTAACCGCCCGTTGGCTCCGCACGGCCCGCTTCCCCAGGCAAATTTCCCTCAAAGCATAATCAAAGTTATTTGGCAAGAGCTTCTTCAGGAAAGCCCTATGACCTCATGGAAGACATAATGAAGATGACCACCGCTGACAAATACACTCCCAGCTCAAGATCAAGAGGGAGCCGCTCGAAAGTGAAACAAACAGGGTCATAAAACCGCGTTGTGCTCCCTTTCTCAGGGTGTGTTGGATGCAATCAGCCCGTCGGGGGGGCCTTTTCAATGAGACAGGTGTTTTAAGGGCTGTAATGTTGATCACAGGCGATTCTACCTGGAAGAAGACGGTAGTTTTTTTTTTAAACGCTTATTTTTGTCCTTTGCCACATAATAACAGCTGCTTTGGTCTGTTTATTTTCTGAGATTTTGACAAACAGGTCAGTCTGTGTTTGAAAAGTTTTCAAATTACTAAGGTGATGATGATGACATATTTCTTAAAGGTAGCATTAAGCATAATCTGGTTAGTTTGAACTCCTAAAGCGTGTGATTTGCTGTATATGCCATTAGATATTGTATTCTTAGACTTTGTCAGACAATATTATACCATTTGATCGTATGATATCGATCCTCGTCGTTTCTTATGAGCCACAACAGATGGGTTCCAGTTTTTCTGCTCTCGACCTTCTCAGATGTGAGTTGATTATTTACGATTGACTAACCACCTAATAGAAAATGGCGAAACATGTTCATCACTCCTTCAGATAACTTGCGAAAACATTGTAAAGTGATAATACAACGTGATTAAAATAGAAATCTAGTAAAAAAAGTACATCCTCTGGTTCAACAAATGTCATCTCCAGGCACTTTAAAAGGAAGTCAGCTGTGCTTTCAAGGAGCCCAGCTAAGGAAGTCATTGTTCACGATACAATCAAACGGTTTAATGACTCATTTATTTTGCCAGTTGTCAGCTTGGTTGATTAACGAACCGTTGCACTTTTTCTTTAACAACTTAGGAGCTCGCCTTGAAGAACCTGAATATTTTTCTAACATGTTGCATACACATTTAAGCTAGAGCTAATCGTAGTGAACATTAAGTCCCTCTCTGTGGAGGTGATATTTAGTTTTTCCGGCTCTCGTTATCTGCCGTTATCCAACGGCCCCTGAGACATAGACGCAGACATCAGGCGTCACTGAGTCCTGTATCCAACCACTGGAAGGCTTTATAGTCTTCTCTCTCTCTCCTTTTGGATTACCAGGGTCACTTTCTTTCGGTCATGTCCCCGCTCGGTAGATGCGACGCGGTTCCACGAATCCAGGCAGAATAGATCGGAGCTGCTGTTCCGTGCAGCTTTGTTTCTGAGGAGGAAAGGAGGCGCTTAAAGGGGAAGTTCACGCTCAGCTTTTTAGTCTTCACTGCTGAGTAATGATTCTCCACAGGCCACATGGACAGCACGCTGCCTCCTGGCAACTGTGTGTGTTTGTGTGTCTGTGTGTGATGTAGTGGGGCAGTGTGTGCGTGTGCATGAGTGAGAAACGGTGTCAGTGATACCCAGGGGAGGGAGGGGGTGGTGTTTTGTGAATGATCTTCCTCTGCCCCTGACAGCTGTGTGTATTTGTGTTTAAAGTGCGGCAGTTATTTTGTGGCTTGCGTGCGTGTGTGTGTGCGTGCGTCTGTGTGTGTGTTAGCCACTGCCTCAGGAGCGCCGCTGACCTGCTCTTACTCCACGTGTCACCAGCCAGCCTCCCTCTACAAATATCACAACCACAAGATAGCGTCACGGCTCCCGAGTCTGACTCGTTGTTTTTCGGCCATTTGTTGTTGTTGTTTTTTCTGGAGGCGTCTCTTGACTTTCCATCTGAGTTCTCAGTTCAGAGATGATTCAAGAAGGCAAGGGAGGGAAAACTTAACACTCCCAAGCCATGCATCCAACAGCTAAGGATACTTTTTAATGACTCAGAAGCTAATAAATGCGCCCGCTGAGTGAAAATGTCTTGGCATGAATAATCGCGCGGGCTGCGTTGCGTTCGCTGATACGCTTGGAAAAACAAGCTCCTCATGGACAAATGTCAGACTGGGGCTACTGCATTGTGGCATGCAGGAATGTAAAAGTAATTCATTTCTTTTGACATTTACCTTCCAAAATGCTCCGGATTAGCATAGTAATATTCCTCTCCGAGCCAGTGTGGGACTCCAGACTCATTTCCATGACGTATGGCGTGCGCGCCTTTATGGAATAAAGTGGTTAACCTTTAAATGGGAGCATTTGTTGATACTAGAAGGTGGAGAATGATGCTTACCCCAGTATCTCTACACCTCTCACCTTTTTGATCTGAGCAAAGAGAAAAGAATCCGACGGCTTATGTAAAAAGCAGAAAAGGGTGATTCTCAGCCCTGATCTGATTTGCAGAGCAGAATTGAGATGCATAATTTTGGTAATGTTTCTCTAATGTCAAATTTACAGAAAATGTTTTATTGTTAAAAAAATTAAAAGAAAACCATACACCTTTCTTGATATTCAGACCATAAAGAGCAGCAGTCCTAAAATTAAACACAAAAATGCAACATCTATCTTGGAATTTGTTGCCCTCGTGGTTCAACTTGTGCCAAGACAATAGCTTGACACGTTTATGGAAGAAATGCTTTGCAGATTTGAATAAAATATCACTTATTAGAAAACTATCGCCAATTCATGCGCAGGAAAAGAAGCCTGCTGGTAAATAAGGTTAATCTGGGGTATTGCAGCAGGGAAACATGTCAAACATACGGGGCAAACAAGTACCGGGTATCACTTGAAAGTTTCCGCTGTCCAGTGATCACATTTGTTGTTGCCTTAGCTTGCACAGTATATCCAACTCTATTAGACAGCATTCATGCTAGCAAGCATAAAGACAAAGCTAGAGCAAGAAAAGCTCATAGTGTCATTTCTTTGGACGACCAGCCGTTTCTTATCCTGTTGGTTTTACGACTTCTAAGCTGACACATATATAATATTCTTTATGTTTGTTTTGGGAATTCCCCAAGCACTCTAAGAAGTTAGAGTGCTTAAACCTTTTGTAATACATTGAAATCCCTATCCGTTCAGACAAGTTTTCAGTAGCGGCCATTGTGTGTTGTTTTTTGCATGATGCATTTACTGATTTAGGAAGAAAATATAATATTACTTCTATTATAGAATTATTATTTCAGAAAAGAGCAATTATTATTTCAGAAAATAGAATATGTCTTCTATTATAGAATTATTATTTCAGAAAAGAGCAAATGATTCACCAATCAAGATCGAATCTATGCCTGAAAAGTTGTAGTCAATTCCCAGTAATCGGCTCCTCTTGGTGTGTGATGAGGGTTGCTGATGTTGGCTAAAACACTAAGTTATGGTCACCAAAGACGCATTATAACCGGATTTATAGATGTCAAAATTTTAAAGTGGACTTTTATGATATATGCATTTGACTTTTTTGGGTCGACAGCTTTTGTGGGTTTTTCGTGAGTGAGTGTGTGTGTCTTACATTAATGTCAAAGTTGTGAAGCCCGGCAGGTCATAAAGTGGCTTTTTCTCATTTAATATTTGACCGTTTACCGGGTCAATGTGATTTCTGTCTCAGTTGTCCTGTTTTGTCTCTTATAGAACAGCTTAATTGCATTCCAATAACCTCAAAAAAACTAAATCAGAACATTTCTCTCTGTCTAGTTAGCTTCCACTATTCAAAGTGCCTTTTATAGTCATTCAGGTTGACCGTTACTCCCTAGCCCAACCTGTGTGCGTTTGCGTTGTACATCCCTTCCACCCTAAGGCTCCTCCCTCCTGCACCTCCAGCTCACAGCCCCTCGGATTTCACCAGTCTCTGGACTCCGAGAATTCAGCTGCTGTCACCTGGAACCATACGGCTGCCTCGACAGGCTGGCAACCGGCTGTCAGGTCGAACGATCACTCCGCCTAACATTGAATTGACAGCCATGGAGTCCCCTTTTTGTGTTTTTGCCGTAAACTGTTCGGATCTACATGACGGCCGATGTGTTTTTGGCTGGCACCAGTTAGTGCCCAAGCCACTGCTCATCTGTAAACGGCCTCCTCATGTGTCAGTCAACGCTGCCACATGGGGAAAACGCAGTCCATCCTATAAGCTACGAGGGGAGGGATCATTCTTATTTAACGTCATGGTAACGTTAATTTTGACACTGGTACATTTTACATAGTGGAATACAGCAACAATGTGCCAGATTTATCTTTTTCATCACAGATTAATCCATTTGGAGGCAAGAAAACTCTATAATTGGACTGTAGCGGGCATATGTATGACGATCTGTTGGTTAATGGTTTCCTTAGTGAATTGGTAGTTATTTTTTGTGGTAAACAAAATGCACAGAGCCTGTAAAAACACTTTATACAAGGTGTCTCTTTGCTTCTCCCAATGGGATTGTTATATATCACTGTAAGGTGGAAGTTTTCAAGAGGAAGCTACACATCATTACGGTTTTACAGATGTTCTGCCTTTAAAGTTAATCATCTCAGCAGAACACTTCCTCCTCTTCGCTCACACCTCTTTTAGAATTCTTTGGAGCAACTGGGCCCAGAAGTGGCTGTTAGCAGAAGGTACGGCTCAGTAATTGTGCAGAGGTCATTCTCTGGGAATCGATTTATTATTTACCATTAATTTAGAACATTTGTCAGTTTCTTTCTTTGTAACTCTATCCCACCTCACAGCCGAGCTGTGGACCTTTAAGCAAACAAACCAAAGAAATGCGGCTGTTCATAGAAGGTAGAAAACGTTTGTCTCCAAAGTCTATTGAATTTTAAGTTTCAGCAGCCCGACCATCGTTGCAAAACTAAGACAAAACGAACAGAAGGACTGTCACTTAATCATAAAATCACTAAGCAAACATCACAGCTGTCAGAGAGACGGCAGACTGGGGCAAGTTTAGCCTGCAGATTACTACGACTCAAAGTGCATTCGGAGGGAAAGTGGACGAGGAGCCCTGTCAACCGCTCAAGAAAAGAGCTTTTAACCCTTCCCCTTTTGTCTGGAGCTTAAACAGTGTGAGAAGTGCCATAGTAGTGGGCAGTGTGTCAAATAAGTGACCTGCAGCAAGTCGCTCTCGCTCCAGAAACCTGACGTGGACGGTGAAGATCCGATTTCTGAGTTTTGACATTTTTGTGCGTACGTGTGAGAGAGAGAGGGAGAAACTCAGTATGTCGTAGGGGCTTCAAGGCAGAACAATGGTGTGTGTGCCGGGCTGAGGCCATGTGGCGGATTAAATTAGCAGCAGTTGTTTATCGTCTGCCCCCCCCCCCCCCCCACCCCCCACCCCACGGTCCATCTGCTGCTCTCGCCCGCGTAAAATCCAGCCCTGCTCCCAGGCGCCGCTCCTCCCAGCCCCAAACCCCCTTACAAATCCCTATCCTCCTGTGTCTCTCTCTCTCTCTAACACACACGCGCGCGCACACACACACGCAGTTTGGAATAGTTACAATATCCACCGGCAGCCCCAGTCATGACACAATCATCTCGGAGCAACCTCTTCTGCCAAGAGGGTTCTGGCTCTCCTCTATGCAGATTAGCCACGTGCTAATTGTGCTTTTTTTTATTTCTTTCTTTTTTTCAAGGAAGAGAGAGAGAGAGGGGAAAAAAGCAAGGGGTGGGGGGATTCCTCTCAAGTTGATGTGATGACAGAGCAAAAAAAGGAAGAAAAAGAAAAACGGATAGTTCCTCTTCGTGGTTTGAGAGGCAGTAGAGCATCCATGTTTTCAGTTTTTGTCACCTCACATGTAAGTGTGTGTTTATATGTTACTTCAGGGGCAGAGCAACATGTGGCGGGTGTCTTCTGCGTTAACACGAGATGGGTAAAAGTCTTCAGAAAATGGGGAAAGAAACATGCATATCTCTTATCCCCTGCCTATTATTTTAAAAACAAAAAATTGACCTAAACCGAAAAGTACAAGCAAGTGGTTCCGTCACTTTAGCGTCCTGTGTGAGATAGAATCGGTCAATACTATTTTAAAACTCAGCAGTTTCTCAATGACATGACTTAAATGATGGACACAATATGGAAAAAATATTTATTGGAGGGTGAATTATTAAGAAATAATTTTTTTTTTGGTTTGATCATGATAAAAAATGAAAACAGGTCTCATAAGTAGAAGTTTGTTTTGTGCACAACCTTGACTAATTAATGTCGGCTCTATGTGTCCAGACACACATTGACATAGGGCTTAGCCACCTCTGTCTGGTATGTGTGAATAAGAATCGAAAGAGTACTATGATTGGCCAATAAGTAGCTATTATATTTGTTCTATGTTACCATGAAAATGAACATTTTTAGATCACAAAGCTAAAATTAGTGGTGTGCGATACCACTTTTTTTTCTTCAATCCAATATCAATTTCAGAGCATACTTCTCCCCCCCCAACAAAAGCTCAGTGTGTTTTAACAACAAGGGATTACTTTAAAAAGGACCTGTCAGGAGTTTGTATATATATATAAAAAAAAAGAATTGCTGATGTGTGGGACGAGGAAGATGTAATGAGAAACGGAGCTCTGGATCCTAATCCCATCAAACGAGCAGCTGTGCGTCTGTGCAACTAAAGAAGGAAACGCAGTGATGCAGCTGTATTTCCCGTCGCAGCGGAATCTAAATAACCGGATTTTCCATTAGTATCTACTCAGCTCCACTCACCTGGCCACCACTCAGGTAGCTGTCCATTACAGAAAGATGGACTTCATAAAGTGGATGATCACCGAAGCAATTTGTTGTCGTTCGATATTAGAAGAGGCTGGGTTCGCACAGAGTATCGTATCAAGTCATGTGACCTCCCAGGTTTTCTGCATGGCATGAACCCAGTCTCGGTCTCCTCGTTTTAGGATCACCTGGGCCTAAAAAGAAACAAAATTCACGAACACCTGGAGATATGACTTCCAGTCTAAGGCCATGGCGGGATAGCTCTCCAGTTATGAAGGGGGCGGTAGAGGTACATATCTTATTCATCATTAAGATTGGAATTCAGACAAAATCCAAAACATAAACCTACCAGTTGGGTCTTTAGTCTTTAGTCTTATTACCCCAACTTGACCTAATTGTTTTTAAATGAGAATAAGCTGAGCGTGGATTCCCAAACGGAAACACTCCGACGGTCCAGATGTGCCCGACAGCTGGCTGCCAATGGACCCCTAGAGCCTTTACCCTCAACCCTCGTGTCCTGCATGTTCTCACCTTCCAACAGCAGCCACCTTTGCCCCCCCGCCCACCCCCAGCCTCTGACTTCTTGCAGTGACATCACAACCCAGTCTCTCCAAACGAGCGTCGGAATTCAAGAAACCCCTGGGTCTCATTTCCGAGGGTGTTTTGCGATCTGAACTGCGGCTGTGCGCCGTGGGAACAGAATCCAGATGTTTACGTGGCGGCGGCAGCGCGTCAGTCGCGGTATTTCCTCTCCTCAGAGCAGAGCCGCCGGGTCTGTGACGAAGCAAAAGAGGAACAGGGCCCCCGTACAGCCCCCCCTGACCTCTGCTTAGATGACAAAAGACGACACTGATCCGTTAACGTAATGGAGGACAATCGCCCAGAAACAAAAACGGCCTCTAATATAAGTTTACATTGTTGATTGCCTGCATAGTGTTTATGTTTAAAGCCAACGTGACATATTATTACTTTTAGGAGTGCGTAGTGTTCATTATGGGGAACCAGCACACTGATGGGTCGCGTTCCTGTAGTAATTTTACCCAAAAGCAACTTCGGTTATGCACTCAGCATTCTGCCCTTTAGTTATCAGTCACATCTGACTCCCCTTCTAACCAAGACTGCAGCCGTGTTGATCACATTCTATACCAATTCAACTGAAGCCCTTAAAATAGTCAATTACAGGAAGTTGTGAATATTTAAAAGTAAAACCACAGAACTCGGCAAGAAAGTTAAAAGAAAACTCCCTAAACTTTGGTGCAGAAATGTATCCCTGATAATAGCAGAATCTCTGATTTCTTTCCTGTCATGGTGCCTTCACTAGATTTTTTTTTTTTGTTATTCTGAACTGTTAGCTGGAAAAAACTAAGATATCCCACCAGTAGTCGTATCACAAGTTTTCCACATTAAAAACTGAGAATCCGAGCAGGGTTCCTTGCTGTTCATGTATTTTTCTGGTGTGACACTGTTTGAACGCAGACCATTGATTTGGATTTTAGGCTTTTATGTGAGCCCAGTTTTAGTACCTGTTGTGTTGTGCAGCTATTCTTCTTTTGGGGGTTGGATTTTTTTTATTTGTGCAATTCTGCCTGTCTACTAACCTCAAACACGTCATTTGTAGGCTTCCACTTCCAGATAGAAGCACCTGGGACCAGGTATAAGACTTGCAATAGTTATTTTAAGTCAGTAAACAAGCTCTTTTGCATTAAAACGGAAATTATTTTGTAAAAAAAACACAGTTTGATACTTTCTGGTGGGTCATCCCATCATCATGGCCCCGTTTGTGCACCACGCCTCTGTCCAGCTTCATAAATGTTGATGTCTTTTTTAACATTTATGTTTGATGTCAGAGGGGGGTCGATAGTTAAAAAGAAAGATCTTGATCAGAAATTTGGTTTTGATGTCCCACATTACGTTCAGAGTGTGTATCGCTTCATACAGACTCTGGCCCACAGATTATCGCCTTTCTATTCACCTGTGGGAAAAAAGCCTGATGTAACTATATCTCAAAGTCATGAGAGAATCATCTCATGTCGAGAATGGGGGTAGTTATGTTGAAGATTATATTTGAATGGCAAAATCCAAAAATTCTGAAAGGCAATGCTGAGTTCTTTTAAGATGTCTGCTGAAGAAACGTCCTCCATTGATCAACGCACACAGAGAAGAGTTCAGCTTATTAATCTGTTCAGCTTGTTCACCATAACAAGAGCAATTATACATTTATATATATGAAGAAAAAACTGACAACAAAAAGGGTCATTTACCAAACATAAATGCATACCTTGGGTTATCAAATTTAACAAATGAGCTCGATCTTGAGATATACAATTAATTTATCGTGAAGAAGAGATAACGGCATCAAAACTGATTTTGTAAAAATGTTGTTTAAAAATGGCCGCTCAATAAAAGCCGAGCCAAGAAAATAGTTAATCGCCATTATTGGCTCAACACTCGTAAATTAGACCAAAAAGACAACATCTTAATGGTGTCTTGATCCTTAAATTAATCATTTCCCTTCTCAAAGTTGAGTTGACTCTCCGCGACTCAGAAACTTGGGGCACAGACGTTTTAACGAAGAAGCAGAAAATATTCTCCCTGCAAGCAGAATATCGACCAAAGTGGCGATAGAAGAAAAGGTCGATCTTCTTCTGGCCTCGTAATCAACGGGAGATTTTTCTGTAAATGATAAATAGTCTAGCTTCGTAGCGGCTGCTTTGTAGGTTGTTGGCATATCGGCCATTTTTCACGCTGGATCGCGGGACGACTTGGACCTCGGTGGCATATTTTACGGACGTCGCCGGACTTTCCGTCTAAGAGCCCGAGTAGCTTGTTGAGAGAGGGTCAGCACTCCGTTCTTCCTCTAAAAGCTTCTGCAGCCATATTCTTGTGGCCATAATGTGATCGGAAATGAGCTGAAAACCAGCTACAAAGTATTGGCCTGAACACTATTAACCTGCCATCTCTTTGCTGAGCAGTGTATTGTTTGGCATGTTGTCAAAGGGGGGGGTGTGTGTGTGGGGGGGGGGTATGGTGTCCTTCCTTCCAGACTGGGGTTAAAAGTGCATTAGAGGTCACAGGAGATTGCCTACCGGTGCCTGTTACCCCCCACACACACACACACCCACCCACTGTGCAGTCAGTAATGACCCAAGGGAGCATAGTAACACCCCCCCCCCCACTCCTTTCCTGCACACACATACTAAATAACAGGCACACATATACTCTTCTGAACCTGGCTGGGCTCAGGAGAGCGTGGCCTGGGGTAGGCGGGAGGGAAAATCTGGAGTGGAATATGTTATCTTGGATAATGTCGGTTGACCACACTGACAGCTTGTTGATTCTCCCCACCGCCTCCCAACACCTCCAGTCATTCCCAACACACACACACGCACACAAATATTTTCGCACACACCAGTCTCCTAGTGAGCTCCCCCCCCCCTCCCCTTCGCCCGACCTCCTCTCTTATTGCAGCACTGTCATTCATAGAGTGCCAAAGCCTGCTGCTTTATTAAAGCCCAGGAAGAGCAGGGCCTGGCCCAGGTTCAAACAGCGGTGCAGCTGGGACCTGTTACATTTTCGGCAGACTGCCCTCTCTCCGTCTCGCTGGCTATAAATAGCCCCGGTGGTTGTCTCCCTTAACCAAGGAAAAGAGGTTTTGGGGGGGGGGGGGGGGGGAAAAACACACACACACACACTCGCAGATTAATAACCGTGGGAAGCAACGGAAGCTTTGTGTGTGCTGCCTGAGGTCAGCAGGCCACGAGGTGTTGCTGCTTAAAAGCCCCAACTGTGGCTTATAGTTTCTGCTGTGTCGGGAATTATCAGCTGCTCGTAACGCGTTGGATTCCGTTTCGTTATCAGAGTTGGCTATAGTTTTGGTTCGTAGGTGAGCCCACCTTCTTCCCTTTCTCTCCATGTTCCGGAGCCCAGGTTACGTCGATCTTCAAGCTCAGTCCAACCAAAGTCACCCCCCCCCCCCCGCCTCAGAATCCACCAGCCTGGCCCCCGTCCCGACTCAGGTTCAGCCGAGGGTGGGTCCGGCCCCACTCACCGCAGACGCTTCCTGAAAATGATTTTCATAGAAACGCTTCCCCTCGTCTGGGCCGTAACAGTATCCACCCACTGGCACAATGATCTCCTGGGCAGGGAAACGCTCCTGGCGGATGTAGTGGGCTCATTCATTCAATCGAGGCCAATTTTTTTTCCCTTTCTAGTAGGAAAGTTAAACCACAACTGTGTTTCCTCTCTGCTCTGCTTTTTGTTCTGTCATTGTTAGATTGTACAGTTACCGTTCAGTGGCATGACGACTACGTGATACAATTGGGTCATAGTCATCATTTGCATTCATCATGAGAATTCCCTTTCAAGGATACCCACTGGATGATGCTCTTGAATTACTCTCGCTGAATCTGATCTTAGTGCTAGATTCTGAACAATTGAATAATGGTACTAATTCATGTTTGACTCTAGTCCAGAAAAAAGCAGGCTAAAATCCCCAAACCCAAGGCCAAGAGTTGGCAACACTTACTCCATACTCCAATGTTCCTTGTTTTCGTCCATTCCTTCATGCACCATTTGAGCTTCTAGTCATTACTTATTCTCTTGGTGTGCCCTCTAGCCTCCAAGCACGATGGACCAGGTTGGGAAAATGCGCGGGCAGCCATATGGAGGACCTAACCCTTACTCCCAGCAGCAGCAAGGACCTCCCACAGGACCTGGTCCCCAACAAGGGGGCTCCTATCCAGGTCAGGGCTATGGACCCCCTGGCCCTCAGAGATACCCAATAGGGATGCAGAGCCGTGCACCCGGCACCATGGGCACCATGCACTACGGACAGCAGGTCAGCATTTCTTACTTTTACTTGCTGCTTATAAAGGGCCTTAGCACAGTGACCAGATAAGAGGTTAATCATTCTACTGGTTCCACTCATAGATAGGATATGAATGATGGATACAGCCACTGTGAGGTCACCTCCTGGTTTTTGGCTACCATTTTAACAAAAACTCAAGGAGAATTTACAACCGGGGGGGTTCTGGGACTCAGGTGATAGGAAAGAAGAAGGGTTAGGTGCTCGGAACACGTTTTCCTAAAGGAAAACCTTTAGGAAAACCTCAAATAAACAGCATGTTTCGCTGGGTCATTATCTGTGAGCTAAATCAGAAGCAGTGTGTGTACAATTAACTACACATGATTCAGCTTTTCAAACCACTTTTAGCCTCGGGCCTCTTGCATCACTTTGGAAGGATTTCAGCCCACTCGTCTTAACGTCATAGCTCCAGCCAATTAAGGTCTGAAGCATCGGTTTCTGCAAACCGCTGTCAAGGTCCCACCAAAGCATTTCAGTCAGGTCGAGCTCCAGAACACGTCGCTTCATCTGTTTGGAATCATCATCCCATCGATTACCGAGTTTTAGCCAGGCCTTAGCTGTCAGACGAACGGCCCCAGATTTGACTCCAGAATACTTTGGTGGACAGAAAAATTCACAGTGGACACGGTGACTTCAAGTTCAGATTCTGGAGGTGCAAAAAAGCAAAATCAGCACCTCACCGCTGTGCTCAACAGCTGCTCTGAGAGACTGATATCCTGTGTTTGGTGTTTCTTAAATAGGCTGCTGTGCGTTCTGACTAAGTGGCTCAAAATCATCTCATCTGTTGAAAGGATATTGTTCCAGATGTATGTTGACAAACTCAAGCTGTGCTGCCATGTTCTTTTTAGAGAGAAGAGCCTTCCCCCTACAACCCTGTCCAGCTGTCAGAAACGTTAGCATTTAACATGCTAACTGATACCAGTCGAGTCTGAGATGTAACTTGTTATTTTTTGTACCTAATTGGCAGCAGCCCTCTATTCATTGTCCCTTCTGCATCCTCTGAAGGATGTAAAGTGGAGTGTTGTGCACCGTCTTGGTTTCATTTATTAAATAATACCAGTATAATTTATCAGACGCTTTTGTTCTCATGAGGGTTTACTTCCCTCGTATAGACCTGGTAAAGATGACTTTACTAGCCATGGCTAAATTAGCCTTTATACACGATTCGTTGATCAATTCTGGCTCTAAATAGCTAATATGAATCCCACCAGTGCCATCGGATTGGTTACACCATCAGAGGTAACTTGTGATGGTTAGTCAATATTAGCAAGTCCAAACAAACCATTACATTACTTCTACCTGAAAGGGAGAGAGGGCGAAAAATAGTTCTTCCTGGATCAGATTGAACCTAAGCAGTCAGTTTTATCACTGCCAGGTCTTTTTCTTTCACGCTTGAAAGGAATAGATTAGGAAAATTCAAGCTGTGTGGACGGGCACTGTGGGCAGCACCTTCTGACAGTGTCATCCAATTCAAAACTGTAAACACCCAGTTTGCTGCACTTACTCATGGCTCAGAATAAGCCCCTTCTTGAACTCTTCCTGCCACGCGGTGTGTCTGAACAGAGAAATGCATGCAGGGAATCCCACAGAGTAGAGCCTTTTCTTCTACGTCCTCTGCCTGTGGTCTTGTGCCCATTGTCTGGTGTGATTATCTCATACTGGCCTGCCTGGTGTCTGACCATGAACTCGATAAGTGCCCCGCAGAGAAGAGAACGGCTTCCCTGCCTTTGTCAGACAGATACAATACAGCCACTTGATGTTGTTTTAAATGTGCTGCAATTTTCTTTATATCCGATTCGTACCAATTCTGAATTCTTGAATAGCCAAGGGCCCCTCACCTCCCGCCTCCCTCTCCAAAGGAAAAAAAAAGTGGTTGTCTCTCTTTTTTTCCACGCTTTTCGTATTTTCCACCCAAGGTCAGCGCCTTTCTCCTTTGAAATGGGGGGTAATGTCATGAGAATACTGTAATTAGAGTCTGTCGTGCTGAATATAAGAAGAATATGAAAAATCTGTTAGTGAGACTCAAGGAGACAAAGTCAGAAAGTGAGTTTTTGTTAGTTTATTTTCATGGTGAAGCCCAGCCAAATGTCAACATATGGATTTTTCTTCGATGTGTGCCTCGGCAGATCTGTATACAATGAAAATGCTGAAAAAGTCGCACAGAGAATGGTTTTCTTTACTTTGTCCTTAGCAAAAATGATGAGCACTCTGACTTATGTGCTCGTTTTCGTGTGCAGATGTCTGCTTATGGACAGCAGGGCCCAGGGGGCTACAGCCAGCAGAACCAGGGCTACTATGGTCAGCACGGGCCTCCTCCCCACACGGGCCAGCAGCAACCCACATACCCCGGCCAGCCGCAAGGCAGCTCTGGACCTTACCCTCAGCAGGGGCACCCTTCTCAGCCTGCCGGCCAACACGGGCAGCCCGGGGCCCCGTACCAACAATCCCAAGGGCCCCACGGCCCCGCCCAAGGCCAGCCTCCGTACAGCCAGCCCGCACAGTCTCAGCCAGGACAGGCACCTTACGTTCCTCCCCAACAGCAGCAGCAGCAGCCTCAGCAGCCGCCGCCGCAGCAGCAGCAGGGCCCCGGACCCCAGAGTCAGCAGGCCGGTCAGGGCCAAGCCGGGTACCCACAACCCACCGGACCAGGGCAGCCCCCAGCGCAGCAAACCCAGCAGCAGCAAGGGCCCCCACAACCACAACAACAACAACAGCAGCAGCAACAACAACAACAACAGCCAGGAGGTCCAGCTCCTCAAGCCCAGCAGCAACCCCCGAGTCATGGCCAGCAGGGCCAGCCGTCCCCCTACTCCCAGACACCCCCCCTACAACAGCAGCAGCAGCCACCACAGCAGCAGCAGCAGCAGTCACCTTACCAGAGATTCCCACCCCCACCACAGGTAAAGCACTCACAGCTGACACCCGATTGGCTGGACGTTGTTCTTATAAAATCGGTAGCCAAAGAGTTTTCCTTCTACGCAAACTTCTGTTATACCTTATGATGTACCGGTGTCTGTATTGCTGTTCATTGCAACGTGAATCAAGCCATTAAAATGTTTTGTTTGTTTGTTTACATGCCTTGGATGCGTCATATATACATATATTTATCTGTTTTTTACGATCAGGAACTGTCCCAGGATTCCTTTAGCTCCCAGTCCAGTGCTCCTCCTTCAAACCAGCCCAACAAAAGCGGTCAGGAGGACAGCATGCAGGGGCGGCCCTCCAGCCTGCCGGTAAGACCTGATTTATCGTCCACAGCCTCATCCACTGACCTCATCAAAGCCCACAGCAGTGATGTTTTACCACTCTCACACCATACCAAAGACCCCACTGAAACTACCTCTAAAGCCAAAACTTTTAAACCACTTTTAACCATAACCAGGTTTGGTTAAAGTTAAATACAGATAAAATGGAAGTCATGATTTGGTTTGATGCAGATAAAATATAATTGATTGTAGTCAAACTTGCTTGAATTTTATTATTTGTTTACATGTGCGCTCTTTATCAACTTCAGCATCACACTCAGCTCAACATAATAATGGAAGATTCCGCTGACTGTAAATTGCAGTTTTTGGCATTTTGCATTCATTCGATTGCACAGTAATCAGGGTAGGGTTCTTATCTGAAGAGGTTCTAGGGCCTACAGCAGGGGATTAGGGTGGTGATGGTTGCTGCATAACATTTACGCTAATGCCTGTATTGGTTTGAAAGTGTGATTGAGTCAGTTAGCTTCAAAGACATCCGAAAATATAGAAGAGAGGAAAGTTGGGAATCCAAAGGACTGCAACGGGCAGCCAATTCAACACAAGGACACTGCATTGGCAAGCTGGGACTGAGATTTATGGAATATGAAAATATAAAGTCCAGTATCCCTTCCAAGCAGGACGCCAATATTTGCATCGTCCAGGGGTGGTGGGGGGGTTGACAAACAGGAGACCCTGCAGTGGAGTCTCGAGTAGAGCTAAGTGCTACGAAGACAGAGGACAAAGCGAAACTGATTACACGACCCAACCCCTGCCATTAATCTATCAATACAGTGGTGTTAAAATGTTAAGTTATTATGGCAGCTCAAGTTAGGAACTGACACAAGAGGTTGGCTGCCTTAGCTGATGTTGTAAATCCCCCAAACCCACGGCCATTGGCTCATCCGTCCAGTACAGGTTTCATGCCAGGGTTTTCTCAATGTCCAACCAGCTTGGATAAAACTGTAGTCCCGACTCTATCTCTAGATCATTTATCACAGTGTCCTGCCAACAAGTTTTCTTTTTATTTATATCCCTTTGAAAACTCTAAATAAAGTCCAGTTAATGGAGTCGTGTTCTGCTTTCTCATGCAGCCGGAATGGCTCCATGGTTGAACACTGACACACCTCAAGTTTTTCAAGCTCTCTCATGCCTTAAGAGTTGAGTCAAATAGATTTTAAAAAAGTTTAAATTAGAGTTGGTTATTTTAGTCTTGTGCTTGGAATTGGTTTGCCTATCCCTTTTTATTGCTTATTTCTTTGTGTTTATGTGTCTTGTATTGGCATACAAGTGCCGTCTTCCCACCGATATCCATATATCAGCTGCCATGCAGCTTTATATCGACTAAATTGTCAGTATTTTGGCGCCGGTCACTGGAAGCGAGGCGTCGTCTGATGCTCCCCAGTCTTAGATAAAGCCACTCTACCTGTTAGAGGTGAGTGGCTGTAACACATTGACGTTTCCATGGCGGTGTTTATAGGTCAGACCGCGGCGCTAACCTCATTCCGGGCCTCGGGGAAGGAGAGTGAGAAATTAGATCATTAGTGAGACAGAATGAAAGTGAGAGAGCAGAATTGCCGGCAAGAGGTGGTGGTGGTGGTGGTGGAAGAGAGGAGTGGGATTGAGGGAGTGCAAGCAAATAACTTCAAATAGTGTGAGTGATTGGTCAGAGTGGGGCCCTCTCAGAGGGAGGGCGAGATGAGAAGCAGAACTGTCTACGCCAGTAAGGGATGCCCTCAGGATGTGTTTCCCTCCTATTTTATTTATTTCTCTAATTTATTTATACACATCTCTTTGGATGCAGCCATTGGCTAAGAGGGCCAGGCAAGGGCTTTTTTTCCCCCTTCAGTTTTTTGTTTTTTCCTTCAAACGTCTCTGGGATTCCCCGCTGGTGCTGTGTGATTGGCTCGTGCAGCCATTAAGCCGGCTAATGTAGAGATAAACCACTCCTCTTCCTCCTCCCACTTCTGTAATATTCCTCCCTGCAGAGTGCTCGTTATGCCCTGTGCAGATTAGGTAGTAATACCTGAGATCATAACAGGTGAAGTAAGTCTTGCAGGGCTTTTGAGTAGATGTGCATTAGTGATCCCTGCAACATCTGAAATTTTAAGTTATTTTCCATGAGCTTCAACCAAGTTGAAAATAATAAACAAAGCAGAAAATATTTTTTCATTTTTATATTTTAGAATATCTGTCCAAATACTCTATTCTACTCTACTAATACTGTCATTTTAGGTATTACCTATAAAATGTCCATATTGTATCAAACAACTTTTTAATACCAAACAGTTCTTGAGACTTATTATGGCAGTAGGGACTAAAAAGTTCCTTTGAGGAACTTATTTCTAGTTCCACCTGGAATAAAAAGACTAAAACACACCCCACAAACTGAACTCCACAAATGACCATTGTCCTCTATCCATAAGTGCTTTTCCACTAGTACATACTCGACAAGGCGCAGATCTACATGGTATTTTTGCATTCGCCCAAAGGCTGGCTCCTCTAAACATCTACAACTTTAGAACCTTTTCGTCCAGGGCCTTGTCGTCCATCGGGGCCTTTTTGGGGCGTTGGCAAAGTGCCGAGCGCTGATTGGCCAGCAAGTTATGTGACTTGCATGATTAGATAGCGTCCCATATGCGGTGCCGGACTATGAAGGAAAAAAAGTTTCCCGCTTTCCCAGTGCAGACTCTTGAGCTAGCAAAGGGAAGGCTAACCGATTCCATGGAGGAGTCACTAAGCCTTGTAGAGTTTCACAACACAAAGCGAGAACACCAGCTAAAATCAGTGGAAAATCACATGAGCATTGCGCCTTAAATTACATACTATGTTTGATTGTGTTGCCATTTATTTATTCATTTTGTGATGTTTTGAGCTTTCAGATCCCGGCAAAAGCACAAAAATCTTTCAGGTGCATAGTTTTTGTGTGTGTGTGTATCATCTTTTCAATTTCTATTCATGAGCAGTAAATTTGATGTTATTCCTTTAACTGATTCATAGGAAGTCGGTTGTTCTTCTGCTAACGGGAGAGTTTGGATGGCTTGATCATTTTTCTCCCATCGGAATGGGAAACATTGTGTCGTTTTCCAGAATAAGTTGCGCTTTGTATAGACAGATTTCTGTTAATCTGCCCCGGATCCCGTTTGAATCCCGCTCCAACAGCAGCTGAGGGGTAAACGGCGTTTAACCACTTCAGTAGCGCGCACGCGGAGCCAGCCAGACATCACCTCATCCCGAGCCCAGATGGGTCCGGCGGAGCCAGGTGCTTAAAAAGCCAGCGTCTGCCGGGCTGCTGCTGAGGTGGGAATAAAGGCGCGCGGGAGGCCGAGCGCCTGCCGGAAGGCGCCAGGTAGGAAAAGCAACAGTCAGCTCCAGCGAAGGGCTGTGAATAAGTAAAGTAGCGGTGGAACTAGCTGAGCAGGCTAAACGGGTTCCTGGTTTGTTTTCACCCTTGCTCCAGGGCGCACACATACAGTTTAACTGTACACGGTTTGCCACTCTGTGAGCCCGAGCTGCTGAGCGAACAGAAAGCGCCTCACGTATTTTATTTTTTTTACACTTTAGGTACTTTATGTTGTTTGGTGCTCGCTCTCTGAATATTCCTGTGACCCACAAACATTTAGGTCGTTTCTTGGAAAGGAAATTAATTAAATGTTAAAAGCAGGGAGAGAGGGGGAGGGAAAAAAAGGACATTTTTGTTCTCTCAAATGACTCCCATTATTGACTTAGTCTGTAATGAATAACCATAGTTGCTGATTAAAAGGGCCCTCCACTGATTTTACTCACGAAAGCCCTTCACAATGAGTGCGGCACAGCTTGTGAAAAGAGTGTGTCTCCTGTGGCTCCAGGAGGAGCTCACAGTGCTCCCATCCGCGCGCTTTCAAGAGATGATTCACAGTTTAACAGCTCGCACAGCACTGGCTTTGCAGGAGTCGGCTCCTCTCACCCAGACGGGCTTTTATACTCTCTGGATGTCACACTTCCTCTCCCCCCCCCCAAACCAAACCAAAGACGGAGAGGAAGAACTACCAGACCACCGTCGGCTTCTTTCACTCCCCTCACACCCTTCTTTAAAAAAAAAAAGCTCCCTCTTGTCCCTCTCCCTGGTGTTTTTTGTCCACCCTTTCTCCTTCTGCAGGGCTAATCCCTGTCGGGACCGCCCACCGCTCGCACGGCTCCTCTTTTCTGATGTGCCCAAAAGTGGTCCAGACTCCAGAGGAAGGTCACATGCTGGTCACACGCTCACCCGCCCACCCTCCAGTTTGTTTTTCTCCCATTCCCCCCAACCCTCTCCTGAATCAGATGCCTCATCCAGAGAGGCTTTCTGTGCACACACCAGCTTTTTTATTCCGATTCTGATAGCTTTCCCACCTCTAAGTTTCTGCCCGTCTGGGCCCCACCCCTCAGACCAATCCAGTCTTATCCCGTCCGTTTAAAAAGCTTAAGGACCACCCACAACACAACATACCCCCCCTCCCTTCCCGATTCCCTCCCTCCCTCCCAATGACCTTTTAATGGTATGTGTGAAGCTTCCCGGTCTAAAACGGAGGGATCCTCAATTCTTGCTGATCAACTTTGAGCCCCCGCCCCCCCGCCCCTTCCCATCTTGCCTGCAATCCCGTTCCCCGCTCAGCCCAGCCCAACCCACAGCTCTGCTCTCCTGCGGCAGCTAAGCTTGTTTTTGCGACATAGCTCTGGAGCAATCAGCCTGACAAGGCCAGCCCACTTTTTTCTTTCTCTTTTTTTCCCTCTTTCTTTTTTTTTTTCTTTTCCGTCTTTCGTTCCCCCTGTCCAGCCCTGCCCCCCTCTGTGCCTTTTCCAACATCACATAGTGTCTATATTTTTTTATTTGCTGCATTTTTCTCTCCTTTTTCAGTGTTTATAGCGTACAGATATTTCTCCTCTCCTTCCTCTCTCAGTCCAAATTCTCCTTTTCTCTTTCCCTTGCCTGCACCCTCCTCCTCCTCCTTCCTCCCCTCTCTCCCCGCTCTCACTAAGTCAGCTTTCATAACGCTGCGCAGCGCAGCAGCCTTGTTTTGCGAGGCTGTGACGCTGACAGAATTCAGAGTCCGGGGCCAGCTTCCTGTTGCTATTCTGGGGCCCTTTGCTTCCTGTGTGGACATGTCTTATTCAGATTCCCGGGCGCTTCTCGCTCGCCCTCAAACCTGCCCCCCCCTCCCTCCCTCCCCTCCCTCCCTCCTCTGAGCTCTTCTGTTTTCTCTCCCTCTGCCTCACCCCTTTTCTCTCCTCTATATGATTTCTAATTCTCGCACTTTTGGAGGAGGGGAGTTCAAATCTGACCTGCTGACAGCGTTTCTGTTTTGTTTTTGCATTCACTTCAATCTAAATGCCCCCCCCCCCCCCAACACAACCGCAAAAACCCTGTTTTCTTTTTTTTCTTTCCTTTTTTTTTTGCTCTTGTGAGGTTTGACACACGCGCAGAGAGCACTCTCTCCACTCACTCTCTCACACACACACACACACACACACTCTCTGCTGCGCCCCTCCCCTCTGCCTCCATTTCTGCTGGGCTGAGCTAGTTTTGCAGCACAAAGACTGTGGCTGACTGCAGCACTGTCTGTCCTCCGCGCTCCCCGGCTCCCGCTGGAAAAAGCTGCTTAGCTCGGCCGGCCGCGGCCAGCCCCACAATGAAATTAACTCGCACTCTGTGAAATAACGGCCCCGTTTTCCCCCAGTTTTCCCCCTTCCTCTCCTCAGTTAATTTGCTTGATGGTGTCATTCCCTTTAGCAGCGCCCTCTACTCACACGCAGGCAGAGTGTGTGTGTGTGTGTGTTTGTGTGAGAGAGACGGAGCAAGGGGAGGGGCGCTGCTGGTCTGGAAGGCAGGCAGACTGGCTGTAGGGGTCTGGAGCCACCCCACCCCACCCTCCCCGCTCCTCCGTATCCCAGCACCCCTCACCTCAGGCTGGGCCGCCTCGCTCGGGCATCTGTGCGCTGCCCTGGGACTCCCTGCTACTATTGTGAACTCTACAAAAGCCCCCCCCCC
>CAJRST010005557.1:1681811-1701319 GCA_907169785.1 Menidia menidia | reverse complement strand
TTCATAGCAATCACCCCCCCCACCCCACCCCCCAGCACCCCTCCCCTCAGCTTCTCAGTGGCAGCTACACACAGACCGCTGCAGCATTTGTGTGTCGTTTTCTACACAGTCCAGCTCAATTAGACAAATGCTGAGTGTTTAAAAAAAAAAAAAGAAAGACATACCCTCTTTTAAGATTCATATTTGACCTTGATTTTTACATTTATTTTGTGCCATCGTCATCCTCCTCTCACACATTTCCCCAGTACTGTATCACTTTCAGTTGTTAAAGCAGAAATCCGCTGGTGGAATTTATTTGGCGTTTTGACCGGCTCGCCTTTTTGGAGCCCCGCTCTCTTTGGCCCGATGTTATTATCTGACGCACGTGGCCGCTGATGGAGTAGCAGCGTAATGAGCCATCCTCTGGGACACGGAGCCCGTTCATCTGTGCGAGGCGGCAGACACCGCCGTCTGCGGGCTGGGGCTCTCCCCCCCCCCCCAGAGCGTGTCACAGGTGTTTGCTGTCGCTGGCGTGCACCTGGTGGCGAAATGACAGACTTTGAGTCACGTCGCACCTTTGGGCTCGCGCGCCGGGGCCCGGGCCGCCTGCGCCAGCCCCCGTAATGGCTGCTGCGTTTTGAGGCAGGGGCCTGCTCTGCTTCTCCTCCTGTCTCCGGTTCTTCCCTCACAGTGGGGTGGGAGTGCCCCCTTATGGTTGCGCTCAGCCCTGCAAACCTCGAGCACGGGGTGGGGTTGGGGTGGGGGGGTTAAGGCTGCTTCTTCACAGGCCCACTGTGGACCCGTCGGAGGCCTCCGTAAGCCGGCATGGCAGGCGGGAGCACCCCCCCCCCCGGGCATCAGCAGCACCCCACCTACCCGCAGCATCTCTGGGACAGGTAAAGCGTCACGGGAGGCACTTCAGGTGGTTTAACTGGACAGACAAGACAGCACTTGGCTCGACCCCAGCAACTGGACCCCATCCCGGATCGGAGAGGGCGATTGCGAGTCAGGGCCTCAGCTAAGAGTCAGTTCAGCTCATTCAGAGGCCACACCGGGAGGACGAGGAGAGAAAAATCTCGTTTGATCTCACGCGAGAGATGACATTTCCCATGGCCCTTCCGAGAGATATCAAAAGCCAGCTTAGTCCTGTGTGCGCGGCCAAACAAGCACAAACATCAGGGATTCCCAAAAGGTGGCGGGAAGCGCCGCGTGTTTGTCCACACCACGGCGTGCGCGCCTGTGCGTGTCTGTGTTTGTGTGTTTGCGTGTGTGTGTGCTTGTCGCCGGGGGGGTTGGAGCGTGTAATTAAAGCAGCGGTGGCGGAGCAGAGGCAAAAAAAGATGACTAGGAGGAGCCCCTACAACAATGAAGGGCTTCTTCTTTTGTAGTAGCTGACTGCACCCTGACCCTGCTTTTTTTGGCGCCCCCTCCCTTCAATGAGTGAGCTCTTTTTTTGGGGGGGATTATATTTTGTTTAGCATCTGGAGGCCTGAGAAACGAGGAAGCCCTGCCAGCCGGGCGGTCGGTGAAACCCTGGAGCAGGTCAGGGGAAGTGTGTGACTGAGCGCTGAACTCTGCACCGTCCTCCCCCCCCCTCCCCCTCCACCCCCACCGCCGCCTCGCCGATCTGGTTACACCACTGGCCGGGTCGACACATTCCAGATACGTTTAATTATCTCAGGGCCACCGCGTAGCCTCTCCTCTGCCCGCTCTCTGCTCCGCCCGCTTCTCATAACGTTCCACCGAAAAAGCAGAGGGAAAAGAAAGAGACAGAAGAGGCCGGCTCAGCAGACTAATGGCTCTGGTCAGGCTTGATTGATTCAGTGAAGTAATCTCCAAATGGAATACATTAGGACGGCCGAGAGCCGAGCAGAGCAGATGACTCAGACGGCACAGGCACACACTCAGAGGAGCCGTGGAGGATATGGGAAAAGTGGGAACACTAAATACAAGTCTGCCATTTTCAGCACTCTTCAACAGCAAGCACTTCCAAAAGGAATTTCTTTTATCGAGGAGCGATTTTAAGAAAGTTTTTTTTTTTTTCTTTCAACATGTGAATGCCTCAGATAAGGATGAGGCCTGTTTTTCGCAGTTCTCAGCCCCCCGAAGTTCCATGTTAAGCAGTGCTGGGGAAAAAAAGCACAAAATGGCCGCCGCAGAAGAACTGCAGCCCTCTCCTCTCCAGCACGCAGCTCGCCGCTTCCGCTCGCCTCTCCTCGCCGGCAGTCTAAAAGAGATCCCGTCCTCTGCGTCACGGCGCCACCAGCTGCCGATGTGTGCCGCGAATGACGCCGCCGTGACCCTCATTTATCCCCCCCACCCAAACCCTCCCGCGCACCACAGCTCAGCCCCTCAACTCCTCCCCATGCACGATCCACGCGTCCCCCACGTTGTCATTTGCCTTCTAATAATGACTTTGTTGAGCGGCAGAGCCTCGGCAGCATCAGGAGCACCGATGGCCTGCTCCCCCACCCCCCACCCCCCCCCCCTCCTCTCCTTTCCTCTCCCCTCGCCGTCCAGCTTGTGCAGTCAGCAGAACAGGCTGGTGCTGTGCAGCATCGAGCTGGGGGGAAAAAAAAAATCAATGACTGCAGAGTGGGAGTTGGTAGGAGCTCATGTGTGTCTGCGTGTGTGTGAGAGTGCAATGTTTCCGCCTACCAAGGCCGAGGAACTGAAGCCGCCAGTGATCAGATTTATTTAGGTTTTTTAAAAGATTTTTAAACAGAATTTCAACCAACTAGCCGTCTATGCTTCGTTTGTGTCTGTAAAGCTTATGCATGGACTTGTGTGGCGTTGTTCTCATTTCTGCTGCGAAGATAGAGTCTTTAAAAATTGTGCTTAAAGTAGTCCACAGTTTGTTTTCAGCACTTGGCTGAGCGAGAGAATATCTCAGCGTTCCCGTTGCGTAAGCGATTCTGCTGCGCGTGGCATTCACCCACCAGTAGCTTTTCCTCAGGGCCACCCGCACAAACTGGTGCTTATCATCGGATAGTATTTAGTGAGTCCGCATCCACTTCCCAGTCTGCCTGTTGACTTAAGAGCCCTTGGAAATCCCTTGAAAAAAATCTCCTTATGTAGGTTGTTCGAGGTTGTGGGAACTAGGCTTCTTTGGCTCGCTGTGAGGCTCGAGAGGTAAGGCCCAGTGGAAATAACCGGAGTTTGACCTTTTGCAAACTAAACTTTTGAAACGTAAAGGGGGACAAAATCCATCACATAACAGTTTGACACCAGGGAGATTAGCCTGTTTGTTTCTTTGAAATTCTCAACTCAAACAAGCTTTTACGTCGTCAGTAGAGTTTTATACATCGTCATTTTATTTATTTAATTCTAAAATTACATGCTACTGACTGTTATAGGTGAAGAGGTATAGTGGATAATCCAAGAACATTTAAAGGGCATTGGAACTGAGGTACTCTTTCAGTAAAAAGATGGGTAAGATGCCCATGACATGTTTTAATGTGTTAAAAGCCTTGACAAAAATTAGCTTTCTAGAAAATGAAAGGACTTCTGCTTTGAATCTACAGAGAACCCCCTACTTTCTCAGAAAAGTAAGTCAGGCAGCCTTAGTTTCCATGTAGAACTTTGAGGGACGCAGTCAAGTATAATCATGATTATAAAACCTAATGTGGAGGACATTATCCACAAGCTATAATCTACTACTATTCACATATAATAGACTAATATATGAAACTGGTTACATATGATTGGAATTATCGGCAATGGTACAGGTTGTTGCTTTCTAAAGCTTTTAGTTGCATAAGACAAATTTTGCAGCTGCTTCCATATGAATACCTGGCCTGCTAGCCAGAATCACTGCTAGCCAACACCTGTGGCTAGCTGACTGGTAGCTTTTAAGCTAGCTACCTTATTAAATACTCAGCTGGCTGGAAGCTTTTAAGATAATTAGCCGGCTGGTACCTTTTTATTCAATTAGCTGGCTGGTAGCTTTTTAACTAATGAGCTGGCTGGTAGCTTTTTTGCTACTTAGCTGGCTAGTAGCCTTTTAGCTAGTTGCCTAAGTAAATGCTCAACTGGCTGGCAAGGCAATACAAATTCAATATTTTGTTGTCTCGTAAAAAAGAAATTACAGTGATTTGTTTACTTTCTCTTATTTATATGCTTTTTGGTTCCTGACCTGGCCATAGCAGTCTTTAAAAAAAAAAGATTAGCTTGTGCTTAGATCACTCTTCACTGAATGAAGGAAAAAAAAGCGTAAGAAAGTCATAGCGTAATAAACTTTTCATTTTTAAATCTTAGGAACTCAGAGGAGCTATTAGAATACAGCCGACTAACGGGGTTAAATCCGCACGTTTCACCCGAACGTTCAGACCACATCCCAAATTAAGACGGAACAATGGACGCTGTATTGAAGGACCTGACGTCAGGAAATCTTTACTTCACTGACGTCCACCTCCAAGCCGCTTAGAAGAAATGCAACAAAACTCAATTGCAATTCAAATGATGCTATGTGACTCAAAAGAGCCCCCACTGTGTTTCTACTTTGCCTCGTGACTATCGTGTGTCTGTTGTCAGAAGGAGAGCAACCTCCTGCAGAGATCTGACTTCCAGGCACGGCTCCTGCAACTGACCTCTGACCCCTGACCCCCCTCCCAGTTCTCTCCAAGAATCTGAGTTGCAACAGCTCGAGGGCTGGGTCATTGCGACCACTAGGCAGCCCCAGACCAAGCCTTAGTCAGTTGACCGGTCATGTGATGTGTACTCGGAGAGGTGCTGGTGGAAGAAAGGTGGATGGGGTGAGAAGGAGGTGGAGGAGGGGGTGGGAGGCATTAAGCGCGAGTTAGCTGATGACGCGAGCTGCTGGAAAAAGGATCCCGCCACGGCCGTTTAAGCAGGGAATGTAATGCTGTTTGAGCTCTGCTCTGTGTTGAGCGCATTAAAGATCCGACTGCTTAGCGGCTTCTGCCCAGCGTGGCGTTTGCCTGGCCCCCGACCCGTTTATTTACATTTGCTAACACCAGTCGGTTATCAGCCTGCAGAACAATTTGTGAAACTTGCACATAAACCCTTCCCTATTCGTTCTGTGTGTGTGTGTGTGTGTTTGTTTTTAATTGTTTTTTTTGGGCCCTCACACCCCTGTTCAGGTCAGAAAGTCCTTGGTTTGTGCATGCAGGGAGGACAGAGTGGAGACTGGATTTGGAGTAGTGGTGGTGGTAGTGGTTGGGGCGGGAGTGGGGGTGGGGGGTGGATTCTGATTCAGCGTTCTCCGTTCTCCTCCTGTCACTCCCTCTGGGGTTCCTCCATCAGGTCACATCCCAAAAATAGCAGCGGGCGCCGTTTCAAGTGCAAAACCGCCGGCTTCGGGGCTGCAGCCAGCCTGCGAGTGTGAGATTTCTATGGGAATAGTTGGCCACCTTCCAGTGCGTGTGCTTTTTTTTTTTCCCTCCCCCCCCCCCCCCCCCCCTCTTTTTTTTTTTTTTTTTTTTTTTTCCCCTCCTTCGATGCGACTGGCAGATGAGCTTGCATTTCTGAGTGCGCACATGTGTTCCACGTGACCAGCCCGTGCGTAAACACTCACCTTCCAAACACACAGCCATGCCTTCCTGCCTCCCCTGCCCGCCTGCCGCTCTTTGTGTTTCCAGCCAGGGAGGCTCAATAACAACACCACATGGCGCAAGAGTCCGTGCCCAGCACCAATTATTTCAGCTGCCTCCCGAGATGACTCGCTTCAAATGCCCCCCAAACGCACACACTTTCTCTTAGCAAGTCACACAATTATTTGGAGCATTGAGAGCTTTTTTTTGTTTTAAAGAAGGGATTATTTTAAGAAAAAATAACACACCTACACTCTGGTGTTGGACTACGTTAGTAACTACCTGTTTCCACTCGCTTGTTATGACTTTAAATAAATTATTATTATCATTTTTACACCGATATTATTACATTATTATACATGCATTACATTTGTGATGCATTATTTGCTTTTGAAATGATTGATATTCCTCTAATTGAGCTATTTAAAGATTTGCCTTTGACGTTAGTCTCTTTGTCTTAAAACAAAGCAAATAAGTAGTGTGTCTAATTTCTTGTCCGCTAATTGTTTGTTTCGGTTTCTTTTTTTTTTAACTGTCTGGGTGTTGTGTGACATGAAACAGGAATTAATACTCTCTTTTTCTCAGCTGGTGGTGCAGTTAATGTTAATGTTGCTTTGTTTTTTGCCCAAGAAGTAAAAGAATTGCATTCATTGCACTCTAAAGTTTGCAGATATAAGAAGCAGAATGAGAAGAGGTCAAAAGAAGGAAATTAGTTTTGCGTCCTCTTGCTATTTTACAATTAACTGAGATATGTACCAGTTCAACTCATGTAGTTATTAGTTTAGATGTGTATGGCATAACCTTCACTCTGCTTTAAACCCATGAAAGGCACATTATTGTTTTCTTAAACCTTCACTTTAGCACCCAAACAGCTGTACGAGTTCTGCCCTGCTCTCCGTTTGTGTCGAGTTTCTGGATTCTATGTAAAACATGTGCAGATTAAAGTGTATTCCCCTCCTACATGGGCTTTGATGAGGTTTTGGATAAAAATGTGTACATATAGACCGCTAATTGTCTTATATAATCTAACGCGTTTTCCGCCCTCGTCTCTGCAGGACCTCTCTGGCTCCATCGATGACTTGCCCACGGGGACGGAGGCCGCCTTGAGCCCGGGCGTCAGCACCTCAGGGGTATCCAGCAGCCAGGGCGAGCAGAGCAACCCGGCCCAGTCGCCCTTCTCCCCCCACACCCCGCCCCACCTGCCGGGCATACGCGGGCCCTCGCCCTCACCCGTCGGCTCCCCCGCGAGCGTCACCCCGTCTCGCAGCGGCCCGCTGTCCCCCGCTGCTGTGCCAGGTACCCAAAGATCACCAGCAACAGCAGGACTGGGTTTATTCCAACCGGAGTAATGTTGGTATTATTCTATAACGAAGGGCGGATGACTGGTTTTTGATGCCGGGATCAACGGGAGGCTGGGATTGGCTTGTCATTGCTGCATGGTCCGCCTGCTAATGTTGAAATGCGGGCGGGGGAAACAATAATATATAGAGAAATGATATCGTTATCAGATCGTATCGATATCAGATCGTATCGATATCAGATCGTATCGATAAATCTTCCGGACCGCCTGTGCTAACGTGTCGCTGCTCTGCAGGTAATCAGATGCCACCCCGGCCCCCCAGCGTCCAGTCGGACAGTCTCATGCACTCTTCCATGAATCAGTCAGCCATGGGCCAGGACAGGGGTGAGTGAAACTGCTCACAAAGAAAACAGTATTGTAGAGCATTATCGGGATCATCATCATCAGGAGTGAGCTATTGTATTTGTAGTTCCTCCTCCACTCTTAATACGCCTTAAAAGGCTGTGCCTTTTAAATGTGAGTTTGGAGTCTGTGTGCCAGGTCAAGTGAGAGTAACAGCAGCTGTCTTAGAGCGTAAAGAATTACTTATCAGCATGTCATATTTTGTGTGTTTGGGACCCAGAACTTGTAGCCTTGCTTCTTTGATCCAGGCAGTTCTTTTGGATCCCAAAAATTCTCAAACTTCTCTCTCCCCCCCCCCCCACCAATCTCCTGTAGTGTACATGCGCAACCCTCAGATGCCTCCGTACGGGTCCCCTGGACAACCTGGCTCCGCCTTATCTCCACGCCAGTCTTCAGGAGGCCAAATGCATGGCGGGATGGGACCCTATCCCCAGAATAATGCCATGGGAAACTACGGCCCTCAGGGGGCGCAGTATGGCCCACAAGGTGAGGCTTCATCGCCGAAGCATTGCGTCGCCATGCCTTCTGAGAATCTATGTGCCACTTAACAAAGTAGAAGGTGGAGTGGTGGAGCCCTGTTGGAGAACGTAGGCTTCTTTGTGTTTTCGCAGACTAAACACGCAGTGAATGAGTTGGCAGTTGTCATCTCGCGACTATCTCAGGTTCTTAGAAAGGCCGGGTTCCTAAAAAAAGCATCAAAACTCGATATTATTTATGAAACCTGTTCACTTTGAAGTCTCAGATGGATTTATGTAGGCTTTGTAGAGGATCTGCTATGAGTCATAGCAGCAAACAGCAGGGGCCAGATGAAGCCCGCTTAGTCAGGCTGCTTATCAGAACAGGGAGGTGGATTTAGAGCCCTGATCTCATCAGGTAGAAACCAGGGGAAGATTTTTCTATGTTTTAACACTAAAACTCAAAAGCCAGCCAGGACAAAAGCGCTTGGAGAGGGGATGTAGCACGTCTGAATGTTGATCTGTAACAATTCCAGGTTATCCCAGGCAGCCGGGATACACGGGGATGCCCAACGCCAACTACCCCAGCGGCCCTGGCATGGGCGGCTCCATGAACCCCATGCCTGGCCAGGCCAGCGGGGCTCCATATGGAAGCATGCCGCCTGGCAGGATAGGTCCCGGGCAAATAGGGGCCCGGCCCTACGGGCCCGGCATGGCCGCTAACATGAGCGGCATGCCCCCGCAGGTGGGGTCGGGCATGTGCCCCCCTCCAGGCATGAACAGGAAGGACGGCGGCCCCTCCATGCACCACGGACCGGCAAACTCGATACACAACAGGTGGGTGCACTCCAGGGGAACGGTCTCCGGGGCTCGAGGGGTGTCATATTTACCGAGACGGTGGATCTGTGCCACCATGAAAAATGAGCGGCTCTTCCCACGTGCAAACTGATCAGTCACGGTTTGGCGCTCGCACGTTCTGCAGAATGAATGAGCAAGCATTAGTTTATAAGAGAAGATGTTTTCCTGTCTCTCTCAAGCAACGATACTATCTCAGACAGTCATCATAGGTCGGACCATTGGTGTGGCACCTATGATTTCAACAAAATCTTAAAAGCCGAGGCCCATGAAGCCAAGGTTACAGCTCAAAGGCTCTAAGATGTGTATTTCATGCTGTGCTCATGAACCAGCTGTGTCCTCCTACGCAGCTCCTCTTTAATACAGCGTCATTTTCTTTAGGCCACCAGGCTATCCTAACATGTCCCCAGGCATGATGGGAGCAGGCTCTCCGTATGGCCCAGGCATGAACAGCATCCACGGAGTGATGAACCAGGGAGGCCCAGGGCCTTATCCAATGGGTGCTAACATGGCTAACAACACCCCCGGTAAGAAGGAGTACTTTTTGTAGAGTGTTTGTGATAGCACAGCAAGTACTGGAAGATTAGCCTATAATTCCAATCCCTTCCATCCACGAACAACTAGGAATGGCCCCTGGTGCCGAGTTTGGCATGGAAAAAATTAACCCAGCCCAAAAGATGAACAACAAAGTGGACGGGACTCCCAAACCCGAATCCAAAAAGGTAAGAAAAGGGAAAATAAGGCTCTTGTGCTCCCGCTGTTGTTTTACGTAAACTCCTTTCCTTCCAGATTTATTGATTTTATTCTGTTTTGTTTAACAGAAGTCGAGTTCTTCCACCATCACCAATGAGAAGATCACTCGGCTCTACGAGCTTGGCCCAGAGCCGGAGAGGAAGATCTGGGTGGACCGATACCTGGCCTTCGCTGAGGAGAAGGCCATGGGCATGAACAATCTCCCTGCTGTGGGGCGCAAGCCGCTCGACCTCTTCAGGCTCTACATATCGGTCAAAGAGATCGGAGGCCTCACACAGGTTCGCCTGCGGCCGACACGACAGCGTGTCGATGTGTTTTTGATCGTTCCCGGTTTCTGAGGCTCGGCTCTCCTTCTGCGCTGTGCAGGTGAACAAAAACAAGAAGTGGCGGGAGCTGGCCACCAACCTGAACGTGGGCACATCCAGCAGCGCGGCCAGTTCGCTGAAGAAACAGTACATCCAGTGTCTGTACGCCTTCGAGTGCAAGATCGAGCGCGGCGAAGACCCGCCCCCAGACTTCTTCAACACGGATACGAAAAAGAACCAGCCGAAGATCCAGCCACCGAGCCCAGGTAAACGCCGCTGTGATTATCATGTCATCTCTTTTAGTGGCCGCCGTACTCCATATATCACCTGAATTTTGGAGGAAAAGTTGGGGTTGTTGCTGTCAGTCATCCTTTGGGCAGTTTGACAAATGCTCTAATTCTGGGGGAAGCCTTTGTACCAAAAGCGGCATATAAGCGAGATATGTTCTCTGAGTATTTGCATTAAAAGTGAGCACATAAGCTGGCCCCCGGTTAGAGGGAGCGCGAGCCAGGACTGGAGAGGGTTCGTCTTAGGACCGCGCTGTGGCTCGGAAGCTGTTTGTTTTGGAGGGCAGCGCCTTGTTGCTGCCAGGAGCAACAACACCAGGAGCGACCACGTGCTGCTCCGGTCTGGCCCAGTCCCAGGCTGTCAGACACGGGGCACTGAGTCAGTGCCGGCGTGTTGTAATGGGGGGTGGGGGGTGGGGGAGGGGGCGTGTGCGCACACGCACGCATGTGTGTCTCCGGTTGTTGTTGTCGTCATGGGGCACGAGGTGATTTGGCGATAGTGACGCCTCGTCAGCGCCATGTCCTCGCTGCCTGGTGCCTGGCCTGGGGCTGCAGTAGCAAAGCAACACTCCCTGGAGATTAGTACTGAGCCAGAAATGATGAATGAGGGAAGAGGCTTACATGCACGTGCGTGCGTGTGTGTGTGTGTGTGTAAGTGTGCAAGTCACACGATTCCCTCTCTTTCTGACTCTGCTTCTGCCACGCTACTTTTTTTTTTTATGTCCTTATGAGATCCTCCCCCTCCCCATTCCTCCCTTCATCTTTAGTGGAGGGAAATCCCTGCCCAGAGGGAGGGAGGGAGGGGGGGAGGGGGAGGAGGAGGGGGTAGCCAGTTAATGCGTGTGTGTGTGTGAGAGAACTGGAGAGGCAAGAGGGTGATGTGAGAAGATGTGAATAAATGTGACCTGCCAATGACCCCCTGTGTTGTGTGTGTGTGTGTGTGTGTTTCTGTGTGTGTGTGCCGGTTTAATGAATGGGAACCTGTGACTCATCAGACTGCCGTGCTAATAGCGAGAAGTCCTGCTCTCAAGTTAAGGATGAGCGCTACTATGTCACACTCCGGCAGCCCAAACAAACCATCACTCAGCGTCACGTGCACACCCTCAGCTGGCAGTCACCTGCCTCTGTGGGCCCGCCTGTAATCGGTCAGTCGGGGTTTAGGTTTCAGCTTCCCCTCGGCTACACGAGCCAGTGGTTTAAGGTTGGGGTTTTGGAAGTTGGGATGAAAGAGCTAGCTCGCCGTGACACCGAGACGTTAAAACAGCTGGCTATGCAGTCCAAAGCTGGACGTCTGGACACGTGTTCCACTGAAATACTTCAGCCAAAAAGCGACATTCATTGAAGAAGGCCCCCAGTGGTGTTTTAGTCTTACAAACCATTTTGCGTTGCTATCAGACATCAGTGCCCCCACTTTACTTCTGGGGCAAAGAGAGGCCAAGGTGTTCATCATTTATATTCTTGATTTGCAGCTGGTTCTGGATCACTTCAAGGACCCCAGACCCCTCAGTCCACGACAAGCTCGATGGCAGAGGGGGGAGATCTGAAGCCCCCAACCCCAGCATCCACCCCGCACGCACAAATGCCTCCGATGCCCGGCGTCAGGTACGAGGGAGAAGCATCCAAATCCCATTTCTGCCTTTTAGAGAAATGGGAAGCAATATGAGCAAAAAGATTGAAAGTCATGTAAGGACAGAATGTGTGGGGAAGTATGCACTACCTTCATTCCACCAAGATTTAGGATAGGAACTAATATCTTTGGTTCCTACAGTGAATTGGACATTTATTTGTTGAAATATGTAGAATAAAAGCTACGAAAATAATTAGTTTGGATTTGTTTTTGGTAAAAATTCACATACTTAGTCTACACGTTCAACTTTCAACTCATTTAACAGGAAAAGGGAACAGACATACTGAAAAAGATTCCTATATCTCATATCGCTCTACAGGAGTAGCGTGAATCTGCAGGACCCCTTTGCTGATGGCGGAGACCCAGCCTTTTCGAGAAGGAATGCCATGACTCCCAACTCTCAGGGCTACCAGCCTGGGATGAGTGGCCCAGAGATGATGGGTCGGATGGGCCCTTACGAGTCCAGCAAAGACCCCTTCGGAGGCATGAGGAAAGGTGGGTGACGGCCATGCCACCAAATCTGATGCTGTGGGATTTTTCTCAGAGCTGAAAATAAGAGTCCTCAACCTTTTCTTTTTGGGTTTTCCTGTTTTTTTTTTAAAGCTGGGGAACAGTTCATGCCGCCAGGCCCGAACAGCGGACTGGGGGAACAGTATAACAGAGGACCACCAGGACCAATTGGCAACATGCCTATGGGCCAGAGGCAACAGTACCCGTATGGGTACGACCGAAGGTAAAAAAAAAAGTTAAAGGAACAACATGATCAGTTTGGTGGGAGGTTTGCTCTATCTTCGGCTAATTTCATTTTGATTTGGAAGTTCACACGACTGATAAGAGATTTGCTTGGGTAACAGACAAGAACCAGGAATGGGCCCGGATGGAAACATGGGTCCTGGAGCTCCTCAGCCCAACATGATGCCGTCTGGTGCTGAACCTGGCATGTACTCGCCAAGCCGTCCGCCACCACAGCAACGGTCAGTACTGCTCGGTGCAGGCAGAGCCTGTTTCCTTCGTGAAAAAGGAAATGATGAATGTTTGTGAAAGCATTTTGCCTGTCTTATATTGACACATTTCAGCATTATCGAGGTTGGAACTCCATAATGGCACAGTGCTTGCATCCACTGAGGAGGAGAAATGTAATGGTGTGCCACTTGTTGTTTTTCAGGCATGATGCATATCCAAATCAATACCCTGGCCAAGGGGCTCCCCCTGGTGGCCCTTACTCAAATCAACAACCAGGAATGTATCCACAGCAGCAACCGGTAAGGACATTTTGTTCAGCACTTCCAACACTGCCTGTTGTGTGGAATTGGTCTGTGAAGCAACTTTTATGAGGAATGTCCTCAATTATGCTGCCATCCAAAATTACACTAAAACATATCCCTGAAAACGGGCCTTTTAACGTCACTTTTGTGCTTAATGTTGTCTCTTAATAGAATTACAAGCGCCCTGGAGATGGCGGGTATGGTCCACCTGCCAAGCGCCATGAGGGAGAAATGTATAACCTTCCATACAGTGGTCAGCAGCCGCCAGGGCCACAGTCTTCGGGGCACCAGGGCCAGCAGGATATGTATAACCAGTACAATGCATATCCTGGTGGGGAGCGCAGGCCGCCAGGGCCACAGGGCCAGTTCCCCTTCGCATTTGGACGGGAGCGAGGACCATCATCCGGTGGCCCAAACTCCCAATCGCCCATGCCCCCTCAGATGATTGCAAGCCCCATGCCTGCAGGTCCCGACGGTCCTCAGGGCCCGGTGTGGCAGGGCCGTAATGAGATGGGCTATCCCAACTATCCCAACAGACAGGGACCTCCTGTGCCAGGCCAGGGCCCGGGGTACCATGGGATTAACCGCTCCGACGAGATGATCCCATCAGACCAACGTATGAACCACGAGGGACAGTGGCCCGGCCACGTCAACCAGCGGCAGCCGCCTTTTGGCCCCGCGGGTTCAGGACCACCTATGACCAGACCCTTACCATCCACCTACCAGACTTCCCAGAACCACATTCCTCAGGTGTCAAGCCCAGCTCCTATGCCCCGGCCCATGGAGAGCAGGACGTCGCCAAGCAAGTCGCCCTACATGCATCCGGGCATAAAGGTCCAGAAAGCCGGACCTCCTGTCCCCGCCTCCCACATCGGCCAAGCCCCCGTGCAGCAACCCATGATCCGGCGAGACGTGGCCTTCCCCTCTGGCTCTGTGGAGGCTTCTCAACCCCACCTTAAACCCCGGAGGCGACTCACCATGAAAGACATTGGTAAACACCTTTCCATTTCGGGCTCACTGAGTTAGGGACCTCAGTCCCCAGCGGTTTCCATTTAATACCCTTCATTTAATGTTTTAAAAGTTTCCATCCTGAATTTGTAAGAGAAAAGTGTTGTTTTTTTATTGGATTTTAAAAAAATATATTGGTTGAGTTACTGTTTTTGCCTTCACAGGCACTCCTGAGGCTTGGAGAGTAATGATGTCACTAAAGTCAGGCTTATTAGCTGAAAGCACTTGGGCCTTGGACACCATCAACATCTTACTGTACGATGACAACAGCATCTCTACTTTTAACCTTTGTCAGGTAAGAGCCTCCAATCTGCATCTGTCATTGTCTAGTCTACACCACACATCCTACAACTTATGATTGTTTGTCTTCATAGCTCAAACTGGGGTTGATCTGCTGATTTTTATTTTATTTTTTAATTATTGTATTATTAATTGGATTCGCAGCTACCTGGATTCCTTGAGCTGGTGGTGGAGTACTTCAGACGCTGCCTCATCGAGATCTTTGGCATCCTAAAGGAGTATGAAGTAGGAGACCCCGGCCAGCGCACCCTAATAGACCCAAACGCAGACGAGGACTCGGACGATGATAACCCCCTGCCCGAGGGAGAAGACATGGACACAGACGAGGAGGATGAGGACGACGAGGAGGTAGAGGAAACCAAGACCAGTGCTGCCGCCTCGTCTCTGGTCCACGTGAAAGAGGAGGAGGAGGAAAGCTCTCTGAGGGATAAGTCTTCAGAGGATGAGGAGGAAGAAAAGGAACGGGAGTCTTCTACCAAGGAGGCTAATAGCTCTACCTCAGGGTCCTCCCAGGACCCCAACGTCCACTCGGAAAAGCCCAAGCAGGCTAGCAAGTTCGATAAACTCCCCATCAAAGTGGTGCGGAAGAAGAATCCCTTCCTGGTGAACCACCTGTCGAAGCTCGGGCAGCGGCAGAGCTTCGACAGTGGCCTGATACACTGGAGCATCGGGGGTGGCGACACCACTGAGCACATCCAGACCCACTTCGAGAGCCGGACGCAGCTCCTCAAGCAGCGGAAACGCACGCCGGCCGCCACCGAGGGCCGCAAGAAGGACCAGGCGCCGCGAGTCTCAACGGAGAACACAGAGAAACCCAAGTGCAGCGCGGAGGACAAGACCCGACAGCAGCCGCCGCCGTCCTCCGAGCCTCACAAGTCCCCGTCGGAGAAGAGCCCGCCCCCCGCCGCCCCCGTCGGCGCGCCGCTCACTGCCACCATCGACGACGTCCTATCCGCACGCCCGGGGTCCGTCACGGAGGAGGTGGTCCGCGGGGGCGCCGAGGAGCAGAAGGAGAACGGCAAGTATCTGTTCAGCATCAACCCGGAGCTCCAGAGCCGCCGCAACATCAAGATCCTGGAGGACGAGCCGCACAGCAAAGACGAGACGCCGCTCAGCACGCTGTCCGACTGGCAGGACTCGCTGGCCCGCCGCTGCGTCTGCGTCTCCAACATCGTCCGGAGCCTCTCCTTCATCCCGGGCAACGACCTGGAGATGTCCAAACACCCGGGCCTCCTGCTGCTGCTCGGCCGCCTGGTGCTGCTCCACCACCGGCACCCCGAGCGGAAGCAGGCGCCGGTCACCTACGAGAAGGAGGAGGAGGAGGACGAGGGCGTGAGCTGCGAGCGGGACGAGTGGTGGTGGGACTGCCTGGAGGTGCTGAGGGAGAATTGCTTGGTCACTCTGGCGAACATCTCAGGCCAACTGGACCTTTCCATCTACCCGGAGAGCATATGCCTCCCGCTGCTGGACGGCCTGCTCCACTGGGCGGTCTGCCCCTCGGCGGAGGCCTTGGATCCCTTCCCCACGCTCGGGCCGCACAGCTCCCTCTCCCCCCAGAGACTGGTCCTCGAGACCCTCAGCAAGCTCAGCATCCAGGACAACAACGTGGACCTCATTCTGGCGACGCCGCCGTTCAGCCGCCTGGAGAAGCTCTACGGCTCGCTGGTGCGTCTGGTCGGCGAGCGCAAGGTGGCGGTCTGCCGGGAGATGGCGGTGGTCCTGCTGGCCAACCTGGCCCAGGGCGACAGCCTGGCCGCCCGGGCCATCGCCGTGCAGAAGGCCAGCGTGGGCAACCTGCTGGGCTTCTTAGAGGACAGCCTGGCCGCCACCCAGTACCAGCAGAGCCAGAGCTCCCTGCTGCAGATGCAGGGCGGCCCCCAGTTCGAGCCGACCAGCGTGGACATGATGCGGCGGGCGGCCCGGGCGCTGCACGCCCTGGCTAAGGTGGAGGAAAACCACTCAGAGTTCACTTTGTACGAGTCGCGGCTACTAGACATCTCGGTGTCCCCGCTAATGAACTCTCTGGTGTCCCAAGTAATCTGTGACGTACTGTTTCTGATCGGCCAGTCATGACAGCCGTTGGGGGGGGTTTCAGCTCTGCCTCTTTCCGTTCCTCCTCGACCTCCTTTTTTCCTGCGTGTGCTTGCGTTTGTGCCCGTTGCGCGTGAATGAAGAGTAAAAAACTGACTGTCCTCTTTTTTTTTTCTTTTTTTCTTTTTTTTTTTTTTTAATTTATGCAAAATCACCTCGGATTCCACTGTCTTTCTACACCTGCTTCTCACTTAAAGAAGGAATATCATGAAGTAGTTGCGGTTTGTAAACGTCTGAAATGGAAAGATAGCGGCATAGAAGAGCAGAACGGGACCCAGGCATAGACCACAGAGAGCTGCCCTGCGGAACAGACTTGTTTTGTTTTTTGTTTTTTTTGTTTTTTTTTGTTTTTGTTTTTTTATGAAAAGAAAAATCTTCAGAAAAAAAAAAAGAGAAAAAAAACGTAACCAAAGTTGCTGTCTCGTTTACAGTGAGTTTGGGGGATACGTGTGCTCGCTCTCTCCCTCAGAGGGGTCGGCGGGGGAGGAGGGCACAGACTAAAACAATATTATGGTTCATGTTCGGAGGCTACATAGACTCATGGACTGTGGTGTGGTATAATTGCTGTAACTTTGGATGCTATATACTCGGCCCCACAGGAACCACATTATTGGCTGTGAACAGACATCTGTCATGGGAGGCCTGTGCAGTAGATTGTAGGACTTTTTTTCTGTACTGTACACCTTTAAAAACTGTAAACATACTGTAATAATACTGTTTCACACTGAGATACGCTGGCTTGGCAGCAAACTGTAGTTTTTAAAAACAGTTTTAGTTATTGTCAAGAGAGAAAACGGCTTTCCCCCCAAAGTATGGTGAACCTACAACACCCTGACCTCTTCTCTTTGTCCCTTGATTGTATGACTTGACCCTTATATTAAAAAGTCACCTATAGGACTGGTCCTCAACGCTAGATGCAGTCCAAGCTGCAGTGTAAATATGATGTTGTACATTACACTTCTCTCTCTTTCTCGACTTCTGTTGCTCCTCACCATTTTTAATCATCAATGATCCCGAATCCCTTCATTCCTCCACCCTCTCCCCCCCCTGTCCCCGCATCATCTGCACCACGCAATGACTTTGACGCCCACCCGCTCCGTTACTTCAACCCCCCCCACCCCCCCCACTCTTTTGGGGAAGTTCGGGTATATCCACCGACTTTCTATCGCCTCCCCCCCCCCCCCCCCAGAAAACTTTTAAATTTCAGTTTGTGTCCAGTCTGGGTGTAGAGAATATTAACAGAAATCATGTCTGCGCTTTTATTTGAGCTCCTTCACGAATGACGAAACTTAACCTCGATGAAGAAACCAGTTTTAATTTTTTTTTTTTTTTTTTCCAGTGATGCAAATTCTGCATATTTGTATTTCAGATGATGTAGCTAAAGACTTGATGTAAATTCCTTTTCTCCCCCTTTTTTTGGCTTAATGAATATCATTTATTCAGTATGAAATCTTTATACTATATGTTCCACGTGTTAAAAATAAATGTACATTAAATCTTCGTAAGACGTTTGCTGTGGTTTTATTATTCCCTTTCTTACATGGTTTAGACGCTGCTATATTGTGATTTTTTTTTTTCACCTGACGCGATTTGCTCGTACCAAAATTGTTTTGCTGACAGTCACACTGACTCGTACCAGTTATCTTCTTATCCAATACAAAGCCATGCGTTGCTTTCCTGCATTGGCATGTTTGTATATCAAATATTTCCATCACAGGGATAAGAAGAAAGGGAACCACCTCATTTAGAATGAAAAAGAAAATGCTGCTTTGTTTATTTGGAGAAACTCGAGATAAAAGCTGGACATTGGAAACATCCTGAAGGCAGCATAAGATTCTATTAAGAACGAGACCAAATCCTCTTCACATACAGTACCATGATCTGAAGGATTTCAGTTGTCCTCAAAGACATCAAAGAAACGAGGTAATTTGTGGAACTCTCTGGATTTACAAAGAATATTGTCAGTTGTGTTGTGATTGAAGTTTAATTCGAAAAGCACGATCTTAATGTTTCTAATTTTTTTTAAAGGTTTCTCATTTTGCAACTGTAATTAGAAGATATGGATTTTTGTTGAGATTTTCCAGGAAGGGAATGTTAAAGCAAAGTTTATCCACAAACCAATGGTATTTAAGTCAGGGTACACAGAGCTGCAGAGGGGACCCACTGTGCATATTTGAGCCTTTGTATTCTACATTCAGAAGCAGGGACTTGGATCCATGACGCGGCATCAGAACCTGGTAGCCTTTGAAACTTCAGCATTCCAGATGCTCAACTTTGACTACCCCTCACATCAAGTTCATAAAGCAGGTTAAAGGGTTAGATCCTCCTAGCTTAAAAAAGTTCAAATCCAACCATGAACACATTTATGGGCATTTATCTTCATTTAGGTCAAAGCTTCCAGCTTGGTAACAGAACTGCAAGACTTAGATACCCACCTTCTGGGACCTGCGATGCAGGTTGTACCAGCTCCATTTGGATTCCAGATCGACAATTGGGAGCTGTTGCTCCATTTTGTGGACCGTCACCTTCCCCTGGTCAACAGGTTCTCTCAAACTTCGGATAGCCGAGCCAGCAAAGCGTTGGGGGATGCCGTGGACCGAGTCAGGGGCAAAGTCCTTGGCAGGAGTTCCCACTTCACTACTGATCTGGGTACAAAGAGTTTACGAGGTCCCTGGACGAGAAATATTGCTCTTGGGGTTCTGGACAGTGGCGGAATGCCTTCGTTTATAGCCCTGCACCTGACCTGGAGCGTAACTTCCTTGCATTATTGCTCTACTCAGTTGGCTTGTATATGGTTTAACAACTTCAGTCTGAGGGGAGACACTTGTGGCTTTTGGTGCTTCAGAGCCAAGGCTGTAAACACACTTTTTGCCAATGTTTGCCTTTTCACAGAGCTTTCAGATGGGACAGGAATAACGGGTGGTTTTGTTGAGCTCAGCGGGGTGAAGGAATTTTAGCTGTACCGAAAAGATCCTGTGCTGTTGACTGTCGAGAGGCCCGTGCTGGAGGAACAACCTTTCACTGGACATTGAAGAGAGAAAGAAGAGCTGGACAGAGGCATGTTATATGTATATATACCCTGCGGAGCTGGCATAGTGATAGTCTTGCCAATCGTGATAAGGACCCTCTGGTTCTGGTTGCACTACCTCCCAGAAGACTCACTTGCAATAGCAGTGGAAAGTCCAAATGACTTCTTTGCTACAGTGGGAGCATTGACTCTGTTGGAATATGCACTTTGTCGGTTAGGTTTCGACTCCAGACGGCTCGGTAATGGCCTTGGACTCTGTGAAAGAGCTCCTGCGTAGCTACTAGTGGGAAGTCCTTGACGA
>CAJRST010005557.1:1597340-1646313 GCA_907169785.1 Menidia menidia | reverse complement strand
AGATAGATAGATAGATAGATAGATAGATAGATAGATAGATAGATAGATAGAGTGGACCAGTTAAGTGTGTGTGTATACTGCATGCCTCTTAGTGATATATGAGTTACCTGTAGGTTTTAATGGGCAGTTAGACCAGCTGTACCAACTCTTCCTTGCTTGCATCTACTAGCAAACACAATTAATCACATTGATCAAAAGCGCAGCTAAACAATGGCCGATGCCCCACTGGAACCACTTCTGCAGTTTAGTTTCCATAGTCACAGGAAAGACTTGTTAGGGATGATGGATAGCTACATGGGGGTGCTGGGGACGAATCCCGGGATTCCACATAACGAATAAGAACACTGTGTGATGAAGTAATGGCAAAAAACTGAGGTTTGACGCGAACATAGCTGAGTTTTAAACACCGAGCGTGGCCGTAATTCGTAAAGCCGGATGGAAATGACGGCGTGTCCTATGCAGAAAGAGAGAGGCGGCTGTATTTGTCATCCCATGCCGGGGGAGGGGGACCTACAGATGCCACTCTATCGTCATTCAGCTGACTGTTGTGGTCTCTTTTTTACATGTTCAATTCCTCACAGATGTGGCGTTCGCTTTTAAGGCATATTTTCTATCATGGCCATTAAACCCATGTAATGGCGCCAAGATGTTCCCAGAGACAGGAGGCATATAAAATCGCACAGACATACTTTCTGTGTGTGTTGAGCGCCAACCACATGCTGCACAGCACACACAGCAGCATCAGGCTGTTAAAGTTTTTCAAACCATTTCCTCTTTATAAACCTCAGCAGTGCAACAAAAGGCTTGTGGGAACTCCAGAGCTGAAATATGGACATGATCTTTTCATCAGACGTTTTCAACATGCAGTTCGAAGACAGCATTGGAAAAATAATTGTTTTTAATAAGCCTCTCTTTTGCACAGGGAGTTATAGAGTGGATGTATGAGAGGGTTCCTCCCCTTTCACCACATCCCTGCTGGGGGGGGGGGGGGGGGGGGGGCCCCCCCCCCCTCACCCCCCGGGGGGGGGGGGGGGGGGGGCGTGCGCAGCCTAAGACAAACACACCACATGTTTTTCCGACAGACGCATAAAAAAGACAGAGGAGGTGGCTACTAATGCAAACTTTAATGATTGAAAATGGAAGACATGACATTCGATGAATAGTCGCTCTTCTTTCTGCTCGGCAAATTGGCAGCAATAACCCCGCGGCCGGCCCTAATGCCCCGGGTGTGACATGTTGCGTAACAGCTGAATGAAAGCCCCTCCTGGGATTTTCTTCCCATAGGCAATTATCAAGAATGATGACAGTTGAACAATGGCTGGATCAGAGCGCTCGACTTTGTCATCATGATTGAATCCTCTTACACCCCGGCATAATGGCCGTCTGTGAGAGCAGAAAGAGAATGAGTATCACAAGGCATCTTTTTTTTTTCCTCTTTGGCCCCACAAAGCTTATTTGAAGCGTCTAGCCGTCCAAACTGCCCCTTTGTGTCTGCGTGCGAGCCTCAATTGTTTCCTCGTCGGCGACTAAATGCCCGGCTTAATGTGGTGAAATGATCCGTCGTGGCTCAGTCCAAATATTATGACCATATTCAGTTCGGCTATTTTCAAAACACACAAGATTACATTGGAGCTAAAGGAATATACAGACACCGAGACCTCCTAATGCTTCATTTAGTCATTCCACATGCAGTAAATAAGCTATGTGCTATAAACATTTGGAGAGTTTGAAGAAACATCTCGTTGGGATGAAGATGCTGCTCCGCTTTTTTGAAAACCAAGCTCCGCTCAACATCCTCCACCCCCTCCCGTTCCAAATACCTTCATAGCCAGCAATTTGGGAAATAAACACATTGAGGAATGGCAGCTTGCCATCTTTTGCTTTGCCCTGAGTGTAGAGCATTAAAAGACCTTTTTTCTTTTTCTCTTTCTTTCTTTCTTTCTTTCTTTCTTTCTTTATGTCTTTCTTTCTTTCTTTATGTCTTTCTTTTTGTCTTTCTTTTATTCTATAAAAATGGGGGGGGACAGTCCTGACTCTGTCCAGACTTCATTTTTGCTTTAAGGTTAATCAAATGTAATATCCTGGAACCCGGAATCATTTAGAGTTGCTTTGAAAACAAACTTATCCCACAAATCGAGAGCTTTAAAAAAACAAAACAAAAAGAAACTAAATGTGGTTCCAGTTTAACAAGCCAAACATAAAAAGAACGCTTCTAGAGCTCAGTTAGTGTCTTTTTCTTAAGGGGAAACCTCTGAATGAAACAATGTAGCTGGTGTTTCAGAATCATCTGTATCTTATCACAGGAAGAAGGGGGGAGAAAAGAAGCCCGCCCGCCCCCCACCCTTTAAACAGAAAAACCTGGAGAGCCAGAATTTCCCTTCAAAGAGCCTCCAGAGCTGCGCCTGTTGCCTTTAAGGAGGGAGGGAGATTGCTTTCAGCAGCCTCAGCTCAGCACTGGTTCTCATCATTTTGACAATAAAACTCAAGAAGTTGAAACAAAACGACATTTCACCAAAAGAAAAAAAAAAAAAAAAGGAAAAAATGAAGGGGTTGGGGAGATTTCCGCTGGCCCACGCTGAATTGTCTCCCTTCCCTCTAATCCAACAACCAAAGAGGAGAAGGCTGGTGTTTTTTCTTTTTTGTGGGGGGGGGGGGCAAAGCTTTTGGTGGCTTATTTCTTCCCGAGCACCCTGGGGCAGAAGGCCAGAAGGACCAAAGGGCTTGAGATGGATCAAAGATGAATGAGTGATTGTGCTTTAAATTCCCAGAGGTTTGTTTCCATAGTGTAAGAATTTTATTGCAGTTCTGTGCTGCTTTTCTCTTAACAAGCTGATAATAAAACCCTTTGATCAGAGAGAATACTGCGGGGGTTTGACTCTCATCGCTGTACTGATTCGGAAACGCCGAGCTGACCATAGGCACTTATTTCTGCTCTTTGTGTGTTCAGAAAGAGTGGAAAAGCAGATTTCTGCCAACAACGTATGCTACCACTACTGTATGCATGTATTTACAGATAAATCTGTACATATTTTTAGTTTTTTTTTTTACATTCTGCTCCTAATAAACGCATTAGAAAACAAAGTCAGTGTGGTAAGAAAATCCTCGGGCTGTGGGCAGCAGCTCACACGTCGGCGCTGGTGGTGACCTGGGATAACCGGGGGTCGGAGTCGATCTCGATGCGGTAGTGGTAGCCCTCCCACACCTCCCTGCAGGCGTCGCGCAGGTCGTAGACGCGCTTCTTGATGCCCTTGCGGTTGAGATACAGCACGAAGAGAAAGATGAGGCCGATGAAGCCCAGCACGATGCCCAGGAAGACGTAGGAGGTCTGCAGGGCCAGGTCCGCCCCCGCGTCCCTTTGGTGGCAGCCCAGGGTCAACGCGCCCGCCGCCAGCACCGAGGTGTTCCTCATGCTGGCCGGGAAGTCGCACAAGAGGCCGTCGGCGTCTTCCACGCGGGCCTGCGACGCGTTGAGCCACAGGGCGAAGGGTTCGATCCCGCACGTGCACGTGAACGGGTTCTCCCCGAGCAGGAGGGAGGCTCTGGGTACGGAGTCCAGCTCTCGCAGGCCCTCCTCCGGGAATGTCTTGAGGGCGTTGAGCGTGAGGTCGAGTTCCTCCAGGAGCTCCAGGCCGGAGAGGGAGGCGTTGTGGAGGGCCACCAGGGAGTTGTTGGCGAGCTGGAGCCGCCGCAGGCCGCTCAGGTGGGAGAAGATGCGGGACGGCAGGTAGATGAGGCTGTTGTGCGACAGGTCCAGGACCCGCAGGTTCCCCAGGGAGCTCCAGCGGAGGGAGGAGGCCAGGTCCATCACGGAGGAGTGGTTGTAGAGGGCCCGGCTCAGGTTGAGCTCGCGCAGAGACTGGTTGAGGACGGTGAAGGCTTCGGGGTGGATGACGGCCAGCTGGTTGTTGCTCAGGTCCAGAGAGCGAAGACGGAGCAGACCAGAGAAGGCGTGGGATTCCACCTCGGAAATTCTGGGTTTGAAGAAATTCAGGAGATACAAACTGCACTTTAAAATGACTGGAAAACAAGAGACCACTGAGGCAAAAAGGGTTCCAAACACGACAGAAGCGCGACTTTAAATAAAAAAAAAAGGTATAACCGAACATCTTTATGAAGATGACATTAAAAAAAACTATAGACTATACTATAAGACTATAAGGTAAAATAGCAAATGTGTCAATTATTCGTTGTGGATTCCTCATTTCAACCCTACTTTGCTTGACAGTGATGACAAAAAGCCACGGGAGTCCCCGGAAGGGTGCTTACCTGTTATTGCTCAGAGACAAGTTGGTCACATTGTCCAGGCCTTTGAAAGACTCCGGCCCGATCCGTCTGATCTGATTCCCGGTGATGAACAGATTCCGGGTGTACGCGGGAATGCCGGCGGGGACACTCCGCAGGTCTTTGGACACGCACTTCACGGTGTGCGCCGCCTCCGAGCACTCGCAGCGCGGCGGGCACGACGCGTAAACGGAGCCGAGGAGCGCGCAGAGAACCACTCCGCGCGTAAAATCCCGCATGTCGCAACGAAGAGAGGAAAAACTGAAACAAAAAGTAAAGCGGGGGAAAAAAAACATACACACACAGAGAGAGGTGGAATATAGGAGAATGGAAACGATCAGCTCCACAGAAACATCCCGGGCGCGCGTCGCCCCGGCCGGGAATGCGCCCTCAACTCTGCAGCCCCGCGGAAAGTGTGGCGGGGGGGCTGGCCCGGGTTTCCATCAGAAACAGGACTGGGGGTCGTTCTGTTTGATCCCTTTGCTTAGGCAAAGCGGGGCGTCGCTTCTCACCCCCCTTAACAATGAAGTCAAAAAGGACCATCGACTTGTCCGATGATCGGCGGGGAGGAGCTTCTCTCCTCCCCGTCCGGATCCAGAGGAGCTCTCTCTCTTTCTCTGTTTCTCTTTATCTCTCTCTCTCCCCGGCAGGAGGGATGGATGAGCAGGAGAAAGTGTTGATGTCTGCTCCTATTCCCCATATCATTACACCTAGGTTTGTAGCGAATATTCATCTCACCTGATCCTAGATTTAGCCACTTTTTTATCCCTTAAAATTAAGTAAAATAACAAAAAAATAATCACAACTTTTCCTTTTGGGGGCGTTTTTCAGAGAGACTTCTGGCATTCCCAACCACGCAGGTGGTATGGTAAATACGGGGGAGGGGTGCCAGAGCCTTTGATCCCCCCCCCCCCTTTTCCTCCCCTCTCTAGAATGCCATGATGCTCTGCAGGATAATAGACAAAGTGAGACTTTAAGCCATTTAACACAAGCGTATCAAAGCTACAATGGCTTTCACTTCCTCGGTGTGTATTCTGACAGCTTCTAATGATGATTACAGGAATCTCCTCTGCCTGTATTTATAGAAGCTTGGAGGGGGATGAGAGCCTTCATTCCTCCTTCTGACAGCTTTAACACTACAGTCATAATTCAGTGATAAAAATCCAGGAGAGGAAAAAGAAGGTCGACACCACTTCTACAATAATAGACATCTTTATTAGTATTATAGCAGTAAGTCATGGACACATTCACAGCTCAGACAGGATTCTTAAAAGTTCCCCTGTAGCAGTGTGAGCCACGGCATAGAAAAATCTGAAGGATTAGAGGACAGAGTTTTGAATATCCAGACTGATATAAGTATATGTGGATACTGGCACTGATGATGGCAACCCAATGGTCTTTTGAATTGGCCGGGACCACAGGTCCCCACATTCCTGGAGCTAGCTCCTGGATACAACAAGGCACCACAGCAGGCAGCATCTAAAACCTTTTAAATCATCTCCACTCAATGCATTCATGCTGTAAAGAATTAGCGTACCGTTTGTTTTCACTATTTCTAACTCTCCTACTATACTATACACACTTAATAAAGGTCTATATTTAACAGAGGCAATGATCCCAGGAGGGTGAGTCATTTGTTACTTTAGATGGAATGGCTGAGCCGCTCCGCTCAGAGCAGTTACATTCAAAAACTATTCTGCTTCTGGCATAAAGCACAACTGACAGATAAAGTAATGAGATTTCCAAACGTTTTTCCCACGCACCTTTTAGTAAACCTGGGCTTCCAGACTTGGAGCCTTAAACCCAAATCGAATGGTGAGGAAGGCCTCCATTTCTGGGCCTTCCCCGTTTTAAATGCTCTGAGAAATGACCCTGCATCTGAAATTAGCATAAACAGCAGCCGTGGTTGTCCCACTTGTGAAACAGATTCACTTAAACAGGCTTAGGGCTAATACATCATTTCATCTTACTAAGGATCACATACCATTTCAAAGAGGAAGAAATAAAAGGGAAATGATAAGTAATGAAATCAATCATCAGGCAGTTTGCTGTGATAAAAGGCAGCTGATTATTTATTAAGAAGCCACAGCTGTGAGCTGGCCATGAAAAACTCTGGGGACAGTTTCTCGCATGCGACTGACGCAGGCCAGCATGCAAGAAGCATGCCCCCCCCGTCCCCCGCCCCCCGCCTCACTGTGTACATTTCTACCACTACAGGCACGAGGCGGCTGAACAGACCTGATATGAAAAAGTGAACGAAAAGCTACAGTTTGTACTTAAGTGATGCGTAGGAATCTATTGAACCGCAAAGTTACAATCGTACTGCATGAAAAGCACCTGAAAGCCTGTGACCTGTGGTCACACATTTACAGGCAACAAAGGGTGAAATGCACACACAAAAACAGGCCACGCAGAGTCTGTTGGAGCGTCCATGTTAGCCCCACATTTAAAACCAAACACGCCTCTGCTCTTGCTTCAGTGGGATATTTTTGTGGGACGCGGCTCGGCATGTGGCGCAGCCGTGGAGATGTCCTCTCACACTGACCTTGGAAGGGGTGGGACGGGGGGGGGATATTAAGCAGGGGGGGGTGAGCTTGAAAAACCTGAGGATCCTGGCTACCTGCTGCTTCTGGCAGCACAGCGGACAAAGGGAAAGCCGCCCCCCCCCCCGTCCGTTTGCCAACAATGAGGGGATTTGAGTGCGCCTGTGACCGCCATAGCAACGGATTTGGAGTGCCAACCATCACGCAGACTTAAAACGTTGTTTTTAAAAGGACTCATAACAACCAGAAAAAAAGGGGAAGTGCAGCACACAGGAGCGGTCGGGAATGCAGGTGAAGGCAGGGCCCCGTCGGGGGGGAAACACACCGGCCTGACTCTCTGAGGCTGCTGCGGCCGCTGCCCTGATGAGTGCACGTGTGGGCGGGGCCGTGAGGTGAGCGCGTGCGACTCGTCGTAAGAAAATATCTCTGGTGGGAGGCGCTGCCTGTCTGGCGTCTGTGCGGTGCGATTTCAGTACAAGTAAGAAATTTCACAAAAATACAATCAGTTCCTGTGCGTTCGGGTGTGAACTGCAGTGGAAGAGCGAGGTTAGAGTTAGCATGAGATCCAGTAAACTCTGGAGAACATTTGGCCTCAGAGTAAAAGTATGGAAGCACTGAATCAGGGGAGCGTCCCCTTATCCACTACTGAGGGAAACATGGAACTTGAAGCTGAGTGTGTTTCTGAGCTACGCAGTTGTTAGAAACGCTACACAACCTGCTTTCACAGTAGTCTCTCTTCCTTCAGACGCGTTTATGAGTGTTCAGTATCCAAACAGATGAATAGAAATGAATCCCATCACTGAGGTGTGGCAGCTTCAACACTGCGGTAATGTCAGTGAGCCAACACAACCCTGTTTCAGAGGCAAGCCGTCTTCATCTCCGCTGTTCTTCTAGTTCCACACCATGTGATGCCCGTTCCCCCCCAGCACTCGCTCCTGAAGGATGGCGCCACATCCCCCGACACCAAGAGGGCTCACACGGTGTCCGCGTCCCGCCTCAGCGGGTCATCGGAGGTTGACGGCCAGGGCCACGGTCAGGATGAGGCCCATCAGCATCAGGAAAGGCAGCCAGGTCTTCAGGAAGCCCGCGCAGCTGGATTAGACCCAGAACACGGACAGAGGAGAGGGCACGGTGAGACGAAGGGGGGGCACCAACAGAGGGACAGATCTAATACCGATATACAAGCCCTGCCACTGACGAGGCTCATAACATCCAGTCCTCAATGAGTGTCTGGTGTAACCGTGGTAACGGTAATGATGAGCATTCAGTCTGGAACCACGACCAAAACTGAATTAGGTGAAGTTACAAAACAGGCAGAAAGGTGTTTCAACACTTATTTATTCTGTTCCACTCTGTGTAAAACTCGCTAAAACTGTTGTCTGGCAAAAGGAAAACTTTTTTCAAATTTGTTTAATCTGTTTTTTTGTTAGTATTTTTACTTCTGTGTGAATTTGAGATGACTTCATTTGCTGAGAAATGTTAGATTGTACACAACTGTTGCTCCCATCTGGGTCCAAAGACTGACTGGGGATCCATTGGATGTTTAACCCTTTCCTATAAGACCAATATTTAAAAAGGCATAATGGAGGGATGTCCTATATACTCTCCCCTCAAGAATCAGGGCATTCTCTTCCCGGTGTCCTGAGACAACAGGTTCAGCTAAACCTGTGAAATCATGCCTGAGCCCCTGGGATCCCTCATTTACAGGTTTTAGCCCTACTTCTTCCACTGGCTACGGATGGAGCAGCTGGACTTCACGGGGCTTGTGCTGCACTGAGTTTTTAGATAACATTCTGATATTTTTAGACCAAGGAAGGAGCCATGAAAACCGTGTTCATTTCAGATGGGAAATCGCTCAGCTTTACCGAGCTGTTTTCAGCCTTTCTGAGCTCACCTGGAGCTGCTCCAAGTCTGCCCGAAACCAACGGAAAGACAACTTTGAAAGCAATTCTGCTGCGTTTTCACCATGAAACTGAAAGAGTCAGGCGGCAACACAGTGTAAAAACCCAGTTGGCACATGTACTGCTTTCCAGTAAATTAGCAGATACCGAACTGCCGGAGTCAGGTGTAAATTTAACCGCGCAATGATTTTTTGACAGAGAGCTGCCTGGGTGGAACCTGGCAGCGTGTGCCTGTCACAGCCAAAGTCGAACAACAGCAGCCTCGTTAACAGACGAGCGCCACGGCACGGGGGGAGTCTGACATGTGATTAGCCGTTCAGAGGAATCCAGCAGCCTGCATTATCACAGACCTGACAGCGCTGTCGAAACTCTCCTCGTCTTTGGTCTCATCTGCAGATGTTATTTTGCAGCAGATAAGCCAGAATGAGGGAAAAGAGACACTCATTATTTAAGCTGAAGCCTCTCTGACTGATAGTATATGAAGACTTTTCAATTGCTCCTGCTGTTGCATGTTTAGAGAAAAGTAGGACTCTCAAATGGTGCAGCGGTTTCTTGTCTGACTAACAAGAAGATTATGCTGTTTCTGCTCTTTCTGTCTTATGATTCAGCCCCCAAAAGCGCTTTAATGACTGTTCAATGACTGAGCTTAAACATCTACAAAGTCGTGTTTTCAGCTCCCCTTCTGACATGCTTCTCACAGCAACTGTTTGCTCGGCATTTAGCGTTTCTTTATGAACTGTTACGGAGGCGTGGCATGTTGAGGGCCAGGAGGCTCTTCATTTGGGTCATTTAACCTGGCATCGGAACAGCTTCTTTGCTTTTATCTGGCTGGTGGGAAGTTTCCGGCTGATAAGCATTAACTAGGACATTACAGTTACACCAGAGTCAGACTGAGTCAGAGCTAAAACAGCCTTTTGGATGAGGGGAGAAATGTCTTTCTGAACCAGAAGAAGAGGTCCAGGTGCCTTTACTTGCTTATTTAAGATACTTATTTGATTAACTTAAACATCCTCAGATGTGTTTGGCTAACAGGATTTCAAAAATGTTTCTCTTTGTCTCTTTTACAGGTTTTTCTGAATAGACTCTTTAATCTTGACGTCGTCTGAATGAGCCTCGTCTTTCCCTTCTCATACTGTGTATTATATTTTTAATATGCAGCACTTTGCGTTTGAAATCACACAGGCAATCAGCTTTGCCGTGTCTTTTCTTTACATCTCCAGCTGAAAGACTTCTGTTGCTGCCTTAAATCTTACCTGACGTGTTTTCCGTGAATGAGTGCGAGGAGGCAGAGGTTGACCATGTTCCACGAGCTGCTGTTTTCGTAGCGCATCAGATTCAGAGCCATGGCGACATGAGAGTGACAGTTGTCACAGCACAGGTTGTGCTGGGAGGAATGAAAAGAGAAGAGTTACTAAAAATGACAACTGTTTCCTCTTCTATTAAATGATTAAAAGCCAAGTTGAGAAGACATGCCGTTACCATCCTGTGCTTGTACTCCTCTGAGGCATCGTGCACTGCTGTGTCCCAGGCATTGGAGCCACTGGCATAAACTTTGCTGACATCAAGCATCCAGTACCTGCCGGTATTTAAGAAAGGAAAAGAAAGGGGGGAAAAAAGTAATTGTGCTGTTGTATTGGAGAAATGCCCAGAGACAGATTTGCAGTCAGTGTTTCTCTTCCAAATTACATTAATCAAGCACCATTTTTCTTACTTTGTAGGTCTTCCAAAAGCCATGTTGTCTTCCTAAAAAGCAAACACACAATGAGAATGCTTGTTAAAATCTTTCTTTGTTGTTCATTAATCATTACTATACTGTGGCCCTGAATATAGGGGACCATCTTGCTTATGATTGAAAGGAACCAAAGTCCCCAGCAACAGCCTCGTTTACTTCCTGTTTTTGATGTTTAATGGAACAATTACATCAGTTCGTCTCATAAATTTTCAACACAATGGTCCATTTGTTGTCCAGTTTGATCCTCACACATTGATTCTCTTCTGCAGAATGGCAGGAAAATTTCTTTCTTTCTTTTTTTTTGCTTTTTGAAAAACACCTTTTTGTTCCCATCTTTCATCTTCAAGGAAAAATTGTAACATAAAGCTCCCTCATCCATAAAGCATTCCAGTACTTTTTCAAAGATTATTTCATCCCTGGGTGAGCCGCATTTCCACTGAGGTCTGAGACTAAGGGTAGAGCGGGTACGAATAGAATGCCTCTCCTTGGTAAAGCGCTGGGGCTTTGGCTGGGACCACAACAGCCTCCACAGCTACTTCCACCAGAATGTGTCCTTCGCCCATATCCACTCAGATTAGCTTCTTTTTTATGTTTTATGCTCTGTCTTCACTGTTACCGCAACTAGCATTCACTGTCCCTTTCGGGCTATTAATAAATGGCTGCGTATGTTTACAGTGCAAGCAAATAACAAATAAATAACAGATTCTACCTTAACCCAGGCCTGGCAATAACAAGCACATGCACAAACAGGAACTGTTATTCAGAATGATTTGAGTGGACCACAATGTTAAGTTTCTTATATTTATACATTTAGCAGATGTTTTTATCTAAAGCAACTTCAAATGGAGATACATTACAGTTAGCATCAACCTGACAATAGGCTACAAGAAGAAGAAAATCATTAGTCAGACTCTGTTAGAGGTAACTGTGAAGAGACAGAAGGAAGAACAGAAAGAGCACTTGGGGGTGGGAAGGGGCTGGGTTAGAGTTAAACGAGATACAGTCATTTTGCAGTCAACAACACAGCAAAATAACATAAAGCACCTCTGTAAAAACATCTGGATTAAACGGAAATATCCTAATTGTTGCATGATGTTGGAGTAAACGAGCTGGCACAAAGTTGGGTCATGAGCTGCATGTTTTAAAACCAGAAAAATTATGCAAGGTAACATTTATGTCAAACCAAAAAAAAGAAAAGAAGGGATGCTGGGCAGAATACGTTCATTGTGCTGTGCTTCCACATACAGATAACGGTATTTTCGCCACATCGCCTTGGGTAAGCCCTGACAGCCACACAGCCATTACTCACCGAGACAAAGTAAGGCCCGGCAAAGTCCCGGATGACTCCGCTGGAAGTGCAGATTCCCATGTGGCCAATGAATGGAAACAGCCATCTGAATAAGAAACAGGAGGAGCAAACACACTTCCTATTTCTTTTCTTTGACTCTGGAGATCGATATTTGTGGACTGCATATCAGCAAAGGGCAGATAATGCCAGCCAGGGTGGATGCACGGCTACACAAAGTGTTTTCTTTATGCCTATTGTAGTCAAGTCGCTTCAATCTATCCCTAATAAAAGAAAAGACGACAGAAAAACACTTGATTTAATTTACTAATTGGATTCATGTAGTCAGACTGAAAGCTTTTCATGTTAATTAAATCTTTCTTGACTTTTTAGGAGGATAGCTCTTTATTATTCATGTCATTGTGTTAGGACTCCCTTGTGTGGCAGGTTAGAGTTAGATGTTGAGGGTGACACAAAGCAGAATGTATTACAACTATAGTTGTTTGTCTACATTAAGGTGAAAAAACATCAATATTACACCTAAGTTGAGCTTTTACTAAAATATACAACACAACTCGTATGTCATTTCCTATGCTTCAAATGCCTTCACGACTTTGTGCGTCACAACTTTGCGTATGTTTGAACCTGTTTGATCCTTTCCTTGCCATTTTGTTTACTTCAATTACAATTTCTTTCTAATTTTCTCTTTATTTATGCAGCATATTTCCGGTTGGACTTTTTCTCATATGAGAAAAGTCTACGTCTACGACTTCGAACTCGTGATAAAGAGCGTAGCCGTAGCTCTATTACACACATTATTTCAACGTAAGGACCAGCAACAGGATGGGGTGAACGTGCGCTAGCTAGCTATGCTAGTGAAGCTGTCACTTTGCTTCATGTCCCGAGCTTTAATGAGAGCCGAATTTAACACCGGCAGCCATAACTCACGATAACACGGGGATGGGTGTCCAGACTACACAGTAAGGGTAGCGACTGGTCTCCGGGTTAATTTTCTCGGAAGCTATATGGTAATTCTTCATGGTGTCTTTTTCAACAACATCCGCCATCACCAGCTGTGGAGCGTGAACTTAATTTGGCCCATTTATGGCTGCATAAAGGTTCCCGAACAACCGGAGCAACAAAACGGAAACGTTGCATTTTAGAAGTTCAAAATAAAAGTTAGAAGCGTGTCTATTTTGAGGGTCGGTGGTAAACATGACGGTTGATTGTAGCAGATACTTTGGCTCAACATTTTAAATATGCTTCAAAATGAAAAATAACATTGTAATTTAATTAAGCCTGGATTTAGCAATAAAATATTAATGTGATTTAAAAATAAGTTTTCATTTGAAGTGGAAACGAAACGATTTCCTGCCTTTTGAAATTAACTTGATACTGCTTCAGAAGCTTCCGGGATCTAAGACTCAGACAAATAAATACATTCTTACATTAAGTAAAAATGTAATCCCTCGGATATTATCAAAATCTTACAAATAAATTATTTTCAGTTGATGAAAACATAGACATGTTTGGTTTTTTTAATTCTCCAAACTTTACAATTTGTATTGATTGACAAGTGAACCTTTAACAAAGATGACTAATTGAAATTGCACGTGATTGAGTAATAAAGAATCTAAATGAAATTTTACAAAAACAGTTGTTTTATGGTCTATCAGCAGGCATGTTCTCATATCAGCATATAAATACCATAGGCAAATAGTTCAAGGGAGGTCATAATAAACTAAAAAACCTATTAGCTGGTATTTTAATAGAACTTTTACCTGGTTACCTAAAAAAGGCCCCCATTCGTTATCATGCCAGCACACAGCTGGAACTCTCCAGTGGTGTCAGGGGCTCCAGCTACTGACGGAGTTATCTGCGGTAAAGGTGAAAAAGGAAACAGAGATGAACCCAAGAGATCTGCCGTGGCCCTGTGTACTCCACACTGGGTACTATTAGATGTGACAGGTGATAAAGTGTGCGAAGGGCAAAAACAAACTACTCAGCAAAAGCTGGCAGACGTTGATAAACGAAGGCGTACTGAGAGCTGAGGGAGTTCTCCGGCAAAATGCCACCTCGATATCTAGCTGAGCCATCCAACCCAATTAGGCCAGAAGATGTGTTGCTTTGGGGTCTATAACTTGGTGGCATGTTATACTTTTCAGTCAAAAGGTTTGAAAAGTAAAATGTCAAACGTCTTAGAGGCTGCAGTTTAGTTCCCTTGGCAGTTGTTGCACAGTCACAAAATGAAATGAGCGTCTAGTCCCACTCTTTTCAAATCGTATTTGGAGAGATGATTTATTGGAAAGTATTTTTAACATTTTAAGGAAGACAAATGTTGTATTATTTCAGTCTTTTTTTAGTTCTGGTTGAAGACACAAAAAAACAATAAAAGAATCATATCAAAGAATTAGGGCATTTTCTCTGAGTGATGATGCTTTACTAAATTAAAATACTAACAAAAGTGGTTGATACGCAAATGAACAGTCACTTGCTTTTATGAACTAATCCACTGATTTAGATAACTGCTGAAATGTTGACACTGATTAGCCATGAAAAACAGGATGGAGCTCCGTTAATCTCATCTTTTTGGAAATTTACAGTCATTCAGCAAAACACAAAGCTGTAAAAGTGAATTTTTTTGTATGTCTTATAGGAAGTTTTCAATAATGGTTGTCTCGGATCATAAACTGAAACATTCCACAGCTTTAGTGTAATGGTTTTCTGTTTTCTGAATTAGATATTACCATTTTCTTTCTGTCCCCCAGTTCCATGTGATTGTGCCCTGTAGTCTTGGAGAAATAAAAGAACATATGAACACATTTTTATACATCTCAATGTCTCCATCCACGTAAATGCTTCTGCTTTTATTAGTGAAAGTCAGAGCGCAATCAGGTCCACTTGATAACAGAAAACTAAATAGGCACTTTTGGGCGAGCAGGACACAGGACATGATGTTTTGATTACATAGTAAAAGATGTGAGATGCAGGCTACAAGAGGAATAAATGCTCAATTATATATGCTTTGAAATTCCTTTTGCTCAGTTCGCCGTATGTGTGGAGGAATTACTGGGTTCTGCATATTTCTGAGGTGTGTTTTGACACATGCATGAGGGAATTTGGAGATGGACCCAATTATTACACGCCAGCTCTACATTTTAAACCATGGCTGCCACAATCTGGAAGCAGATAATGGCACACCACTGAGGATACCTATCTTTGTTCACACGTAATGAATCAGACGTTTTCTGAGCTCCAAAAAGGGGGAAGGATCGGTAAACTCCTCGCACAGACAGATTCTGCAAAAGCAGACAAATTGGGTCTCAGAAGCAGATCCCATAGATAGAAAACCTTGAGGTGCACATGTAAAAAATGATTTAGTAACTTGATTCCACAGCGCAAAAAAGTTTACAACCTGAGACTAAGAAACCCCTTGTTTTGAACCTGTGTGACCTAATTTAGCAATTTCTAAGATTCATTGATTTCTGGCAAAGGAGACAAGCTTGTGCAACCAATTCTGAAATGCTGAGTGGCTATGTGTCTTAGCAGTCATTCATCCATCCTTTGATTTTCTGCTACTTATGCCAGACTTGGGAACAAGCAAACCAGTCCAAGCAGAGATTACCAGACCTCCATCTCCCTCGCCACTACAACCAACTCTTCCAGGGTGATATACTTGTTCCTAAGACAATCACACGATATGCCTGTACTAGTGAGTTATGGCTCTGCCACAAGGACAATTTCCCATGAGACCCAGTCTGAAATCCTCCCCCTCTCAGGTATATCTCACAGAAGCCAATTTTGGTCATACGTATTTGTGCTTTTTAAAAGAAATGTCTATCGTAATCGTAAGACGGGGTAGGAGGTATTGATCAAATTTAATCAACGCTGTGTAAAAGTCTAGGTCTAAGGACGACAGAAGTACATATCCATATAGTATAGTTTTAATGACCAGTGATAAATCCAAAAATTGAATGGCGAGCTAAAAAGTGCATTCACAAATATATTCAACAAACCAGATAAAGAACTACTGCAGGAGGGTTAGGAATATACATTTCCTTAGGTTTAAATTATTACAAAATCTAATTTGCAAGGTGTTAAGCTTACAACAGCATTTGATCTTTTCATATACTGTATATCACATCCTGCTCTGACCAACACTTTTGGAAGTAGAAACACTGCCCCTGTGTGGATGTATTGAAGAGTCACAACATAAACGGAACATTAGAGTGCATAGAAACTCGGTTGAAGTTTAATGTACACAAACGAGAATATCCTGATGGTGAATGAAGTGGAACAAGTTGAACACCATCCATCTATTCATCCATTTTCTGAACAGTTTATTTCCTATTGGGGTCACAGGGGTAGTGGGGCCTATCCCAGTATTCAATGGGGAGAGGCAGGGTAGACCCTGGACGGTCCTCAGTCCATCGCAGGGCCACACAAAGACACACAAAGATGGACAACCACGCACACTCACACTCACACTCACTCTTAAGGTCAATTTGGAATGGCCAACGTAGGACTTAAACATAGAAATAGCTACTTTAGCATCTCCCATCATAACTGTTTCTGAGGCTTTGGTGCCAACTAAATTCTCTAGCTTCTTCCAACAATCAAATACAGCTCGTTCTCAGTTTCATATGTGAGAGTAGTGTAAAAATTTAGTGATACGTAGTATTTTGAGTTTTCATGTCCATGTGTTTTTTGGAAATGCCCTTTATATGCATTTTATACCTATTTTGAAGTTGCTTTTTGGCACGTTTAAGGAACTGACAAGAGGGCATCATTGCATACATTTTCCATCTTCCTTCCTTCCTTTCTTCCTTCCTTACTTACTTACTACCTTCCTTACTTCCTTACTAACTTACTTACATACTTGCTTACTTACTTACTTACTTACTTCCCTCCTTGCTTGCTTAGTGCAAGTTACAACTTTGTTAGTTTAATTCTACAAAAGTATCACCACATCTTATTTAAAATGAATGAATGAATCCATGTGACTGAGCATGTGTAATAGTGAAAGTATTAAGAATTGCTGAGGGTGATGCACAAAGAAAAAAAAGGAGTTGCGCAAAGCAGCATGCAATAGTACAAGGGGGTTTGCAACCGGAAGAGTGTGTATGTATGCAATAAAGATTAACAGAGGCCTCCATATTATTCAAAAACAGGAAGAGAAACAGTGCAATATAACAGTTGAATGTAACACAGAAGACACCCTTCCTTACCAGATGATGTAACGATCTAAAGACTAAAGACTGCTGACAGTTTTACTTTAACATGGCAGGTAGATAGATGTTGCAATGAAAGATTAGTACAGATTTAGCTATTAAATTAATTTAATTTACTGGCCCATTTCAAAACAAATAGCGCAGTTATTTGGTCACTGAGTATGTGACTCACTTTTTAGATATTATCATCGTTAAACAGTCCTGTAGCGTGGTAGAGATGAATGCACGCAGCTAGCACAGCTTCTTAACCGCCGTTTCCACTCCAGTACGCGGGAAATGTGACGTTAGTATCAAGATATTTTACATATGCGGTCGCCTCAGGGATGCAATTATGTAAACAATCGCAGATAGTGGACTGCAAATACAAACAAATTCTACATTTGCAAAGTTATTCTTTGACAAATTGCCAACAGTAAAGCTAACCTAGCTTATCATAACTTAAAATCTCTTTTTAAAAAGTTGATAAGACGGTTATGTCCTCTCTGTTTGGTCCAGACTTAAAGGAACTTTAAAAGTTAAGACACACACATAGTTTTACATATTCCTCACTTAGTTTTGATATTGTTTAGATCTTGTAAGTTGAAAATTCCTTAGAGGTAGTGCAATGCCACACTCCAAAGATTTAAGGAAATATGTAGGCATGCTTGATATTTAGTTTTGAGGAGATTCCGTTCTGATTGGTGCCTCAGGCAAAATAAATTACACAACATGCTGTCCTGTGTTGGCTTGAATCCAAGCTACTGGGGAGCACTTTAAATGGAATCTGGGTATGATAACAAACAGAGGTTACAGCAAGGGGCTAATTTAATTTGGAATCGTTTTCTGAGAGCTAACAGGTATTCTGGTGAGCACGTGGCCCACGGACGCGGTGTACCGTGTGGTCATGGGTGCTGCTGTTACTGCCTGTGTGATGTACATGATCTGTGTCCAAACAACGTAGAGAAAACTGTGCAGTCATTGAGCAAGAATGTTCCAGCATCGCACACCCACACACTCCGAGCACCTTCATCTCACTTTCAAGGGTGGAGTGATTTTCAAGGGTTGATATCCACTTACATCTATTCAAACTTTAACATATAGAAAAGAACCATTGTGATAGGGTTTAGTTGTTTGTTATTTTATTTTTCTTTGCTATGTAACTAGGTTTTAAATGTAGTCTAAACTCGATTCAAGCTCATGGTAACTTTGAAAGCAGTGTTGCTCGGCTGAAAAAAGTTGTGAGCACGTTTTTAGACGGTGAAGAAACAACGTGAGAGGCCCTCACATGGAAGATTTTTCCCACCCTGTACTTCAAGTACTGTATTTTCTAACCACCTTCCCCTTTTTTGCTTCTCCGCCACAAAAAAAAGATGCTAGAAAACAGTACAAGACTATTTCCGTTTTAATCTTTCAAAACAAAATGCTGTAATATGATCAATGGTTTACAGTCCAGCATTTTTCTGGTTAGAGTTCATTTAAATCTCCTAAATTTTCTTCTTTTGTAATTATTATGATATATTTTATTCCAGTGTTGCTATCCTAGCATAAGGATTGATAAACTCATTCAAAAGTCAGATTAATTGATTCATAAAAGGAGAAAAAAAAGTTTTGTTGGTGAATCCACTGAAAACCCTTGGGGAAATTTTTCTCACGTTCAAAGGTTTGCAATTCTGTAAGAGATGTCCCCTGTCCACTCACAGGGTTTGTGACGTTTGGTGAAAATTAAGGTAGTATTCTTTAGACCCAGTGCTGACATTGTTTTAAATGTTTCCCTGCTCCGACACACCTGACTCAATTTCAACGGTCTTGTCAACCACTGGTCAATCAAGTTCTGCTCAAGAAACTTTATGTTAGCATAACCAGTGTCACAAACAAAAGTCTAGTCAAAACAGACACTCTGAAAACTGAATTATGAACAAATGGTTCAGAGAATAGATCCCTTAACAAATATCTTATCTGATTTACTTTGTTCTTCAATTTGTTGCTAAACGTCTATGGCTTTATTACAAATCATGCAGGATTCAAATTTAAATTACAATGCAAATTAAATGTCATCTCCATTAGTTTTCTAAGTTGTGTGCATGTGTCATTGCATCCCGCGTTAAAATAAATTTGGTTTAATGGTTGTCCTCCTGATTGTGTTTGATGTAATGATGCCTCGGGTTGTATTCACAGTTGTAACAGACCGAAAGATACAAAGTAAAAAGAAAAGAAGAAAAAAAAGAGAGTATTTTTATTTTGGTGGTGAGGTCACAGCACTTCCTGTTTTGCAATCAGCTTGACGCTGACAAACTGTTCTGAACTACAATTCAATCTGTTGAATGTATTCCGTCGGCACGAGACGGAGGACCAAGAGGTGGTTTCAGCCGCGGGAACATTCGCCACAAGGTAAGACGTTTCCTGTCCAGAAGTGTGTGAATAACCACAAATAGAGCCGAATCATTTCAGGTGATGGACACAAGCTGTGTGGACGACTTACGCCCACGTTACTGTCAGCGGCAGAACTTTTTATTATATAATCTACCTTGGCATCATACCAATCTAATCAGAGTGCTGGGCACGAGCGCAACGTATAGTTGTGTGGAAATTACCACCGGCTCGCGCAAGAAAGCTAAGGCTAAAAGGTCTGAGATGCTAGGCGTCAGGCAGGTAGTAGCATGTTCTTGATAGGGGTGGATAGAAGAAAAGGGAAATATTTTTATGTGCTCACAAATTACAGCGGGAAGGTTTAAAAAAAAAAAAAAAGGTCATAACACTGCTTTTAAATGACAGCCTCGAGGATAGTTAAAAATTTCCGTTTTTAGGACGAGACTTAGATGAGGCGCCACTTTTTTTCATGTGCTTGAACTCTGAACCGACCCTGTTCAGAGCTGGAGACAGAGGAGTACATCATTTGTTAATTTAAATAAAAAGAAAAAAAAGAAGAACCACTTACAGTGCAGTTTTTATGAGTATATATCTCCCAAGAATTCGGAATTCAATATCAATATCTCTGGAAAGAAGTTAACTCACCTGTGACGGTCTCTGCTAGTCTTTTAATGGGGTTAAATAAAATTAAAAATGTATATATATATATATATATATATATATGTATATATGTGTGTGTGTGCGTCTGTATGTTAGTTTGTTCTTAATGTAATATACATGTATATTTTCTTCTATAGTTGTTGCCGAGGATTTCTTTCTAGCTACAGTGGCTTTCGTCTGAAAAATTTGAAATTTTGCCAAGTTTGCCATGAAAATGGGCAAAGAGACAGAGGATCAGTGGTTCAGAGGGCCTCAGGCTGGGTTTTGAACTCATGCCAGACGTAACAACCCAGTTCATGTTCCCGGAACCCCCGAACAATGATTTTCTTTTTCTTTATTTTTCTCCCCTCTCCTTTCTGTCTATTCCTTTAACATGAGAAAGTACCCCTGTACTTTGCCTTCTGTTACGAAATGTGTCCAGGTAATCCAAAAGAGGTTGTTATTCCTGTTAAGGGCTAGACCAAATGAACCGTGAGTGATTTGCGACACCCTTCTGTTTACACCTCCATGTAGTAAATGTGTTTCTCCTCCCTAATCGAAAAGCTTGCTTTTCCTTCCTGAAAGAGGTTCAGATGAAATGATGTGTGAGCTATTTGCTTTGTGGAGCCATAACACGTGCACACGAGTGGGAACAGGCCGTGATGTGTTGCTATAGGAGCAAACCTTTTTTTTTTTTTTACTGCATCTAGGACAGCAGCATGTAGATATATTTGTATATTATATTGTAACTTTCTGATATGTTATATTTGAGATGGGACTCTTTGAATGGTAAACTGACCCAAAAAAAATTGGGTTTGTTTTTTAAGGGGGGAGGGAGTCTTTTCACAGAAGAGTTCTGTTTATGTGAGTGAGCAGTTTCTTTTAGTTTTCAGTCAGAATTTCCACTCTGTTGTCATTTTAGCTCAAGCTGGTGTCAGACAGACTTCCTTAATGCTCTCTAGATGGTTTGACTTCCAGCAAATGGAGATATTCCATTGGACATCCAAATGGTATTTGTTATATACACTCCATCCTCTACCATTTCTACCTAAGATATGGAGAGGACAGTCCTCCAACTTTTTTGCATCGCCGACCATTTGACCAGGGGCCAGAGCTGCATATCATGATTGATCATCATCACGATCATCATTGAGTTAAAAATGATTAGCCCCCCAGCAACTAAGAAAGTGCTGTTGAATGAATTAATGATTTCTTTTAATGCAGCTTTTGCAAATAAAAGTCAATTAATGTAAACATCCAAAATAAAACTACGGTGTTTTATTTATATTAATTGACAGAAACTAGATTATTTCCCCAAAATAAAAAAACGCCGGGGTCAAAAAATATTAAACCCTTTAAAAAACTTTGGGTGTCGAGTCGTGGTCTGTGTCCTAACCATTAAGTTGTTATAACAGTAAATCCCTGTTCAAAATGAGTCTGAGTAAGTAGATAAAAAACTTTAAACTGAAATACATGCCCTGATTGGCCGGGATCAGTATCGGATCGGAAGTGCAAAACGCTGGATCGGGACATCCCTATACTGGAGGCATGTTCTTTGATCAGATGAGACCAAGCTAGAGTTCTTTGGCCATAGAGACATTGCTTATGTTACGAAAATCAAGAGAACCAAAAGAACAAAAAGAAAGAAAAAGAACAAAAGAAAAAACAGTGGGAAAACATCATTCGTGCTATGTCCCTCATATTCACACAGTCTAGTTTTTGGTTGCTGACCCTTAAACCCTCTCTGCAGCATCTTCTCGGTGGGCACTGGTTGGCCGCAGAGCGCCATGGCGACCATCGTACTGGAGAGAATCGGCAGAGTGTTCATCAGCTTGCAGCAGATCCGGCAGGTTCCCCGGATGCTGACCGAGGCGGCGCCCTCCATGCCGGGCACGGTCAGGGACACGGAGGTGCCGTACTACTTCAGGGAGCGCTACGTTTGCACGGGCTACAGGCCGCTGGACCAAAATTGGCGCTACTACTTCCTGTCCATGTTCCAGCGGCACAACGAGACCATCAACATCTGGACTCACCTGCTGGCCTTCCTGGCCTTTCTGGTGAAGCTGCGCCAGCTGTCCGAGACGGTGGACTTTGTGGGGGACCCCCACTCGTGGCCCCTGCTGATCCTGGTCCTGTCCTCTCTGATGTACTCGGCCTTCAGCGTGGCTGCCCACCTGCTGGGGGGCAAGTCTGAGCTGTACCACTACTGCTTCTTCTTCCTGGACTACGTCGGCGTGGCCCAGTATCAGTACGGCAGTGCCGTGGTGCACTTCTACTACGCCGTGGATGAGGGCATGCACCGACACGTGCGGGGGGTCTTCATGCCCATGGCCGCCGTCCTCAGCTTCCTCTCCTGTCTGGGGTGCTGCTACGGCAAATACTGCAATCACAGCCTGCCTTCCTGGGTGCGCAAGGTGTGCCAGGTGGTGCCCTCGGCCCTGGCCTACATGTGGGACAGCAGCCCCGTGGCAAAGCGGCTCTTCCTGTGGTCCGGCGGCGACCCCGCCGCCCCTTACCACCTGGGTCAGGTGGGCTTCTTTCTGAGCTGTGCCTTCTTCTTCACCGTCCCCCTGCTGGAGCGCCACCTCCCCGGTCGCTGCGACTTCTTGGGGCAGAGTCATCAGATCTTTCACGTTTTCCTGTCCTGCTGCACCTTCTGCCAGATCCACGCCTCCCACCTGGACTACGTGGGCCGCAGGAGGCTGTACACGCGGCTGCACGGCGCCGAAGAGGCCCCCCTCTTCCTGGGCCTGTACGCGGTCACTGTGGCTGGATGTGCACTAATAGCAGCCTTTTGGCTGACCAAAGTCAAACGAATGCTCGATGTTAAAAACAAGTCCAAGTAAAGGCATTCTCCGCCTTTTCCTCAAGGTACTGCTTTGATGGAAGGGGAGCATTATTGTTACCGTAGCCTAACATTTTGCGGCAGAGGTTAATGTTCTTCTCTGTATTAACACACAGTATCTGCATTTTTATGTATTAGTAAAGCCGGTGCTGTTTTTTTGTTAACTTTTTAAGATTTATTGAGACCATTAGAGCTTCAATATCACTGTTTTACTGTTTAAAATCTAATTTCTCTATACACTGTCCAGATATAACATTATGAACACCGACTAGTAAAGTGAATGGTTCTCTTCCGGATATAACCCACTGTTCTAAGCATAGGAAGGGACACAGAGCATGTCAGAAAACCCGAGGTGTTCCCCTGACCTGGTTTCTCCCCAGGCACCAATCTGACAGCATCTGTTGGAAGCCAGCCCCCGACACCCACAGGGCCCCCAGTAGGTCCTTGTAAAAGACACTCCAGGACTCCTCCAGATGCACTTTGACCACACATTAGCATGCCCTGTAGTAGGTGGTCATAATGTTATGGCTGACAGGTGTCAGGAAATGGAAAAAAAATTCAAAATGGACCGGCAGCGTAGCCCGAAATTTTAACGAGTCAGGTTCTCTAAGCTTCTTGAAGAAGATTCAAACCTCTTTTTTGGCTGTTGGCTGCCTTTATCTTCTGCTCTCCATCCGATGGGCCAGCGTTGCTGCGGTAACGCTGTGGTCCCGGCTGTGGGAGGACTCATCCCGCCATCAGACCTGTTGCCGATGACTTTATTTCCACTTTGTGACATTTAGCATACCTCAGCCATTTCTCCCTGTTTCCTTAAAATGTCTTTTTTGTCCCGATGAGTCTCTAATGAACAGTCGATGGAACAACTAAAGGTCCAGATGCATCTCTCAGGTCCTATGCTGGATTTTTTTTTAACTCCCTTGAAGACATAATTGTCCTCTTGTCCACTCACCTCTGATTTTATTTTAAGGACTTGCTGAACACCACTCTGAGGTTTCTACCAATAGCTGTTTGGGAATCAAGCTATTGATACTAAAATACAATTTTACGTCTGTTGTACTACTGTTTTATTGTCATATTTTTCTATTTAATTTTAATTTTTTATATTCTAGACAGGAACAAAGTGCCTTTAGTTGTCAAGTGTGAACACAACAATGGTTCATCCCTTTTGAGGAGGTGCTTTTTTGTGCTCGAGTGACTCACAGGTCAGTATTAAGCAGCTCAACAAACACATGAACACAGTATAATACATAAGGATGGCCTGGAAGGGAGAGTCTAAAGAAGAATTTTGAAAAACCTTCAGAAAACCTAACCTACTGTCACTCCAAACCACTTTGAAAGATTCTAACAAAACGTGGCTGCTTTGAGGCAGACCAAAAATTTTGCACAACGTTGCATTTAAAAGCATCATCAAATTGAAAAATGGAAGTATTTATTTTTTTATATTGAAAGTTTTAAAAAAAACTTTGGCCCTTTGTTATTGTAGCTTGAAGAAGATTAGCAGCATTTATCTGCTAATAAGATCTACTTTATTATCAGTTTGGACACTATAAAAAGTAAAACAAAAAAAAAACTGCCATTTGTTACAATGTCTGAGGCCCTTGGCAGTGTCTGGCTTCTGATTTGATACATTTTTAAGGCAGTGCTCAGTTACTTTTGCTGTAAAACTATCTCCAGAAGATCAAAATTTATTATGACATGTCCCATTTTCATGTTCTGTGGAGGTTTTAAATCCCTGAAGATGCACTGTAAAACATTTTTTTATTACCAGTCTGTGGTTTGCCGTCGCGCTACCACCGTTTCTAATTTCATGGCACTTAAACAAAATTATTTCCCTGCCAACTGAATGTATTTAAGAAAGCTGGATGCTTTATGAGGGATTTAATGCACGATAATGGAAGTCTTTACTTTTGTAATATGTCTCGTTTTAGACTTGTATCTTGTAAGGCAGACTATTAGCGCAATCACCGTGTGACCTAATGAACCTGTTTGTGCCTTTTGAATTCTAAAAAGTATATGGATGTGACATGTGTTAACTCAATAAAGTTATCTTTACTGAGATCATTTTTTTCCTGTGATCATTAAGAATGAGCGTTCAGATGGATGGTTGGTACAGTTGACACCACAAACAGCCGTCTTTGCAAATATATGTTTTATATCCAAGCTCCACTCTGAAGTGCAGAAATATCACTGCAACTTAACGGCATTTTTATGTTTTTTTTAAAGAAAAACATGGGCTTGTCAATTAAACCCCTCTATATTTGTATTATCTATGTATATCGATATAAAAATACATTTAAAAGATGGACACAAAGTAGGTACACCCGGGCAAGAAACACTAGGTATATATATTTTCTAATTCAGACTTTGAGGATCGTTGTACATCAGTATAACTATAGGCCACATGTATTTTTGTAAGTTGAAAGTCTGATTTTTTGCAGAGCACAGCGTGGAAGCGTGGAAACGCCTTCATTGTCACCCACTGTCCTACTGGACCAACGTTTAAGTAATATCTCTTCACTTTTTGCCATCTGAAAGTATTGACCCTGTTTATGTTTACACTGGACCATTTCCAATAACTCCCAGATAGATGGAACACTGGCTGACCTACAGAGCCCTTTGGCCAGTGTTTTAGGTGCACACATTCGGAATGTGCAGAACAATTTCACCCCCATAAACTTTTACAAGGACCTCCGAATGTCAGTCTTGCATAGTTATGGTCTGGCTAATACTGTTAAATCAGGAATCCTTCTATGTTATTAGTCTTGAAAAACCATGGATAAGTTTAAGAAAAACTAGATTTTTAAAGTTACAAATACTGAGATTTACTACTCCTGTGTAACAGACCCTGTGAGTTCTCTTAGATCATCTCAATCTCTTATCTTAGCTTCCAATAAGAGTTTATGAAACAAGGCAATAACAACTAAATCCTGTTCTCTGTGATACAGAAAACCCAGTGCAGACTACAAAACAACCTGTGTGGACATTATTTACCTGGACTTGTTAAAACTTGGCTTCCCAAAAGAAAATAGATAGAGAAACCCGGGTAACAAGTGAGGAACCCAAGTAAGAGTAGATGACTCAAATACTGTTTCTGTGAGGTAGAAGGAGGCTCCACAGCCCCCACCAACTGGGAAATGCTCTCCAGTTTGGAAACGGGCCCTGTAAGCATCGAGCATGCCACCCTTTGAGCGAATGGCCGAGCTGAACCTCGGAGGCACGAACAGAACTGCTTACTTTGTGACAAGTGCCTCGGCAACAGCCAAGTAGGCCAGCGACACTCCTGCTCCGCCTTTCAGCGCTTTGTCCCTGTGCTGGAAAGCTGGCAATTCAAAGTTTGAGCTGTGCTAGATACTTTTGAAGGCAGCAAACAATCGGCTTTCTTTAAAAACAGCGTTCACGATGGATGCTGGTGTCATTTCAGGTACATCTGAAATGTGACAATAAAAAAAAGGCTTAAGGAGACTAGCAGATGGGCTGGAAAGTCTTATCGGACTTTTAAAAAAGATTTTCAAATGTTGAAGGTGATACATTTTGTTTTTATGAATTATATTCATGCCTTTATATTTCAATAGTTCAGGAAATTTTGCACGGAATTCTTAAAGACGATTGTGGTGGATTAGCATGGCACATACGTTACCCATGTATTTGAACAATATTCTACTTTGCTGTTACATTCGGAGTTATGTCCAACATTATTAAGGCTTTGTTCATTTGCTTTCATTCAAATTAGTTTTTCCTCTTTTTTGTACATTGTTTTGTCAAGGAAGACCAGGAAGTGAGTAAAAAAATCCCTTCGAACTAATTATCACTGTTGCTGAAGATGTCTATCTCCTTTAGAAATTCTTAATGATTGTGAATAGAAGTGACTTTTAAGATTAATTTAGGCTGATTGGATTTTCCGCTTTGTCCATCTAACCTCAAAATTGAACAAATTAATTTTGTCTCTCTGTTTTTACTTTTACATTCCAGTAATGTGCCAATATAATTTTTTTCATTAGTATTGGACCAATGTAATAGTGAAACGGTCATCTGAGTGGGAAAAAAGAACTACTGCATGATAAAAAGTTTGCTAGTATCTTAGCCCGCTCCATAATGCTCCTACTGTTAATTCCAAATCTTTGCACAGACTATAAATCAGGGCTGATTTGGAATTCAAATGTGCCTTGTAGAATTGCAGATCTCTGCTTTTATTTGATTTTTTGTATTTCGACTCACACAACTTGACATACTTTTTACTAAGCCTTTTGTCATGGTAATGCACAGCTTGAGGGCTTGGTTAGTTTTTCTTTTTTTTCTTTTAAGTGCTGGCTTCTTTTCCTTCTCCCGACCCGTTGGTTGGGTTGAGCAGGTTGGAGAGGCTTCCTGCTGGGTGGAGCGCTGCTACTGTTATCGGCTGAGTTTCATACTATCACTGTCTCAAGAGCTGTAGGGGTGTCGCTCTTTGTTTACCCTTAAGTTATGTCCCTACATGTACTTACCACCCTTTCATTATTTCTCGTTTATTATTATTCCGTTTTGCAAGCGACAACCTGTCCTGCAGTCCTGGTTTGACGACCTTTTTTGAGCCGTTGACATAAACACCATTCTTACCTCAAATGTACGAACCTGCCAACTCGCCCTCTTGTGACTTCAACAAGTGCTCAACAAGAGGCTCGACACACAATCCTCCCCACCACACACAATAGTGAGGTGGAACTTTCTCACATCTCAATAGTTTTTCTTGGTGTATCCGTGTTTTATCCCCATTTTACTTCTGGAAGTGACATACCTCTCCTTTCTCCCATAATATCTCACACCTCCCCTTGACCATGTCTCAGGCCCTTTAACAACACCCCCAAAGCAATAAACCATTTTATCTAAACTCAGTCTTGGGGACTGCCTTACCTGTACAAAAACATGACACTTTGGAGGTGTTCACATTCCTTTTTATGTCTTGGTACAAACACACAGAAATGCATCTACAAATAAAAGTGTACTATATGTACTGTGTTGCAAGATACAATGAGGATTATTGGAATGAACAACTATTCATTCACAATTATGTTGGTTCTTTTCCCTACTTTTATTCCTAATTCTCATTTATTTAGTGTGTTTTTAGTGCCTATCTGTGTGCTTTTATATGTCTTACACTTTGCTGCTAACACAAAGAACGTTCCCTACCGAGAGATAGAAATTTTTTTATTCTATTCTCCTGTATTTTATAAAAGAAAACTCTATAATCTTAAAGATGAGACGTCTTTATGACAGTAAGTAATATAACTGTAGAATTCCATCTTCTATAGTTAACAAAAAAAGAAAAGGCAGGGCAAAAAGACCTGTTATCCTACAGGGTCTAATTTTAACAGCCCATATGTGTGACGCAAGCCCGCAGCATGAATCAGCAACCACCATGCATAACGGTTGGGAAACCTTTCATCACAATACTCTCACACATTTGAAAAAAAAACCATCAGCCTTTGCTTGGTACAGGCAAAAAAGTCAATCTAAATTGAACTTTTCTACAGGATTCCTCCACAGGATTATATCTGGTGGCGAGCATGCTGAAAAGGTTTTCTTTCTATGGTTCCGTGAAGGGCACATTTGTTTGAATAAAGCCTCAGTTTATCAGTCTGCCCAATCGTTCAGCTGGACGTGCCTATTTAAAAATAAATTACGATTTGCAATCTACTCGTGGGGGAGTTTACATCAAGGAACTGAGGAAACTGCAACCTGGAAGTGCTGTGTTAAGTTTTCTGAGTTTTCTCCTCTGACTCCGACTGGATTTTCCTTTCTTTTTTCTTTTTATTTCAAGCAATCCTTTAAAATACACACAACAGTTAAACAGGTCTTTCTTGTGGCTCTGCTGATTGTGTCTTTGGCAGTAAAATGACCTTATGCTGCCCCCGTGTGTTGACAAGTGGACATTTAATAGGGGTTAACACTTTGAAAAAGGCCCTGTTTTCTCCTTTGCTACGAGCCCGAGAGCTGGTCTCAGTCTCCATACTTGGTTTTCAACTTCTATGACCATGAATTGTCCGTCCTTGCCTGTCTGCCGTCACAAACCAGTCTTACTGTGGACTTGCATGACGTGATCTGTGCACCATAGCGCCGTTATTCACCCGAATCACCGAATCAGCTGTATCATGGCCCCGTTGGACTCTTTCCAACATTCTTCCTGTCTGACTCACAACAGGACTCAGACAGTCGGCTTCGCCCCTGATAATGAAATTTCATCCCAGCTCAGTAAACCTAAATTGGGCTAAAAAAAAAAAAGCAGAGCACTGCAGCAAGCAACAGTTCACCTAGGATTTGCAGATATCTGAAACAAGCAGGCAGATGATTTAAGTCTGGCAGCCTCTAAAAGGCCAGGTTTGATGTTAGACATGTTTTAAGTTAGACAGAATTGGACGTTACCAAACTGGATCCTCTTGGTCATTGCTTCCGAATTTCCCCAAAATTCTTGCAATAGAAATAACAAAAGGAGTGATCCAAACAGACTTTAAAGTGTGAAATGGCGAGGCCATGAGTTCAATTTGTGACCCTTGGGGTTTAAATCTCAGAGGCTTCTTCTGCTCCACTCGGTCCATTTTCTGGAGGAGGGAAACTGATTAAAGAATAGTGTGATGTCTCTGATGTTAAAAGCTGATACTTTTTGGCGGAGTCAATCGGCGAAATGTTACTTTTTATATCTGGAATTTAAAAGACTCCACAGCTCCTGAAATGTGGCAGTCTCTGTACATAGAGTGGACTGAAAGTCATACCACGAGAAAAAGTGAAGAGACTTCAGCCAGAATAGCAGCTTGTAAACCCTCCCTGTGGATCTTAACGGCTTCTTTTGCTTGTCTCTTGATGGTTCCTGACACTTTTCTATTGTTACATGTTCCATTGATCCACTGACCCCCCAGAAGCACTTCCAAAATAATCCTGTTTAAGCTTTACCCAAAGGGTTTTGTTGGAGTTTAGGTCAGGTTTTGTTGCTTTTAGGTGTGAGCATCGGTTCGTCTCCCAGCTAAACCCAAAACTAATGTCACACCCAAATTTCTGACACAAATTTAAATGTGGTTTCAGATTGTTTGACAGATCAGGAACCAAAAGCAGCTCCACAGGTTGTTTGAGCATTATCATAATCCAGGTGGGCCTGAGCAGGAGAGGAGTGGGGGGACAAATGAGAAGAATGCGGAAGAGTAAACAAAATAACCACAAATGGCCCCAAAAAAAAGACAAATGTTGGAGGAAATGGTATTGGGACAACACAAAATTACATTAACATAATAATTTAGTTTGACACTGTCACTTAAAACTCCACAAATGTTCACAGTCAAGTGGAAGAGTTGTTTTCCCGCCAATATTTAACACTTCTGTGACATAACTATGATGTCAAAACACAACTGATGTCATGCCAAGGCAACCTCAAGATACACAAATTAAAGCCAAATACATTATATCACTGTAATCATATCAAATCAGTGTACGTGAGCAAATATACATGATTGTTAGTCGAATATTGACCGTTTAGATTTCAAAGAAGAATAGAAAAATTGCCTTGTTAAAGGAAAAAAAACTATGAATCAAAGGATCTTGTTCCCTGTTCTCGCACAGGATGAAACACACTAAACTCAGGAAGTGCTGCCATCTGGCTATGATGGGTAGGTGAACAGGAAATTGGGGTCAACCAGCAGTCATGGACACCTGTTTCCAAAGAAACACACAAGTTTCTGATCGCAATAATTTCACGTGCACATGGACAGAAAAGAGAGCAGATGAAGGAGAGGGGCTCAGTGCACCATTGGAAGTCCCTCAGCTTTACAGGCCCATAACTGTTCATGGCCCATTACACTGTGGAGTTAGTTTAAATGTACTACTGAGTACTACCGCATAAATACCGAATTAATCGTCCGGTTCAATGCAATGACATACCAAATAAATAAAATGTCAGTTTACCACGTTGTCTGTGTGTACCATGTTTGATTCTTAAATCAATCTCCAAATCAATCCACCCATCCATTATTTCCACTGGAGCATATCTCAGCTGACCATCGCCACCGCGTGCTTTTATTTTGAAAATGAAAACGTCGCCGACGCATCTTCCGGTTTCCAAACTTAACTGCTAAACTTGACGCGAGCCAAGGGAGGCGACTCGCAAGCAGACGCACACAAAGGGAGAGTGGACGGACCTGCGGCCATGGGGATCAAACTGTACTACACCACCGTCACTGCCTCGCGGACGGTGAGTCGGGCACGCGGGGTTCCGTGAGTTTGGGTCTGGCCGGAGAGCTCCGGCGGGAGCAGCTAGCTAACAGACACACCCAGCGCCCTATCGGCGGCAGCAGCTCCCCACAGACCGAGCACAGCTCAGCGGGCCTCTTTCTAGAACTGTGGGAGGGGAACCGCCGCTCTATGGAGCTGTGAGACCCCCCCGAGCATTCTACTTTACCCCCGTAAAACACGTTAAAACTCAAAGGACTCGTTAAGCCCAATAATGTTTTATTCATCTTGAATTGATGCGTCCTAAAGGGGAAGGGAGGGGGCTGGGGTGGGGGGGTGTTTTTCTACCAAGAATATTAGCCATATTAGCCTTATTTCCAGACAATTATCAATTAATTGATATTTGGAAATAGCCCGTGAGAAGTGTTCAGAGTACCGGCGCATCGGGCTCGTTTATTGGCCGGAGGAGCGGAGTCCAGTGGTCACTTTGGATCCATTTCCTGTTCGAGAGAGAGGGCTTCGCTCCGAACTTCGTCGCAAATTGGGCTGGTTTAAACTCACCCATTTCCCGTGAATAAACGTAAACGGCAATGCTTCGCTTTCCAAAAACCCAACTCGATATTTACCAGACATATTAAGGGATTTCTAGTTCGAAGCCACTGGCGGGTTTCAAAGGGGCACACCTGCCGCCACCTTTCCACACCGTAAAGTTAGTGGAAAGTAAATTTGATTAAAACTAACCAGCGGAGCCGCCTGGACGAGTTAATGTGTAGCCGAACTAAGCAGTAAATCTCCCGGTGAGGACAAACGGGAGCATTCATCGTGTCTGACGTATGTTTTTGCGTCCATAAACCCGATTCGATTCACTCGTTACATTTCCTAATGGAGACTGGACGCATAATTCGCTCCGCCACATTAAAGGGGATCCGAACAAGTTTTGAAGACGCCAAAAAACCCGCATCTGCACACGTATCTGTATCTGAAAAGATAGTCTGACAGGAATGTTGCAACATTTTAAAATCATGGCCACTGGGCCGAACATCTGGTGCGTATTAGGCCAAAACTTCTGTGACGTGTGTTACTTTTTAACCCCCTCCTGCCTCTGGGGAACCTGGTTTTGTAGCGGTTGAGTGAACTTTAAAGAGTGTTTACACCGCTCCCTGAAACGGTTTTATGAGCTAAACTGCTCTTTCTTGAATACACAGAACTGTTCTAAAACACTTCCCCTTTTGTAGACTTTGAATAAAGAGCACCTAGGAAATTGTGTTAGCATTGTAGCCTGTAATCAAACAGCCCAAAGTGACTTCTTGTTTTTCCAGGATGCCAGACTGACATTAATAACCCCCCCTTGTATATTTCCAGTGTAGTGTCAGGGTTTTAGGTGTGGTCCCATTTTTCAAACCTACCCTCCCAGCTTCCACCCAAAAAGACAGACTGTCCACACGCCTGTTAATCATCACCCACGGCCTCCCAAACAGAACTGGGATCACGCCGTTTATTGTTCAGTTGTTTTCGTTCTTTGCTCTTAATTGTATTGTTCCACAAATACAGAAGCCGTGAAGGTGTCATTTTGTGGACGTCCCCACCCCACACAGTGTGTTTGCAGGGACTTAGCTGAGATAGTTATCCTTTGAGGGGATCTTTGCAGAGAAGTAGTGCATATGAGTTGTTTTTTTTGTAGAAAAAGAGATGTAGCCGCTCCTAAAATCAAGTGCAAGAAGCTGCACAATTTTCCTTTTTGCATTTATGCATTAAATTGTGTTAATATTTCCTTGGACAACCTTGTTCAATCACTTGTGAATGACTTATTTTGCAGTTTTACTTGATAAACGATTAGACAACATAGAATTAACAGTTGGATGTTTGGCTGTCAAAATACAAAAAACAAAAATTAAAGTTAGTCTATTTTTCTGAAGTCGTCTGATATTAAAAATATAAAGTTCCCCTCAATAGATATGGGCGAAAGAGCATAGGATGTAAAGATGTGGCAAAAGATGTTGGCTGCTCCCAGTCAGCCGCGCTTGAAATATGGAGCAAGTGCAAACAAAACGGGAAGTTTGGGGAGGGGGAACACACAGGCTGACTAAGGCGGTAAAGTATAAAACCTCAAAACAATATGTTTGGATATAGTTAGAAAAGAGAAGGGAACACATAGAAGCAGAAATGGGAATGAGTATTTAAAACGATTATTATTATTTTTTTACACAACGTGACCAAAACCAGCTGAACAGATGGAGATTTTTCATCCAGAAAACCTGAATGAAATCGTATTGGTTTACCTTCGTCCATGGCAAGGCTTCATTCTGCAAAGCCAATCTGTCAGCGGCTCAATAAAGAAAGGGGAACTGAATCTCTGAAAATCTTTGCTTTCATAAGGGAAGACTAAACCTCAAAGTGTTCAGCACAATGCTACCTGGACAATCAACCGGTCATTCAGTGACCTTTATCTATTCATTCCTAATGAGATATCCTTTAAAATGTCATCAATGTAATCTTTATATTGTCAATTTGTAGCTTCATTTTTATTTAATTTTCTTTTATTTTTGTGATTCACAGTTTTTTTTATTTTCAATTTTTTTCAATGGTTTTTTATTATTTATTTTTTTTGGTTTGTTTTCTTTATCAAGCAGCCAAATGTGATTTTTTTAATACATATGATTTAGGTGGTTTTCTGCTGGGGGTCACAGCCCGTTACCACAGGAAGGGTTTGCCTTTTGCTGGACCACAGGTACCGATAGGGATGGACATTTTTTAGATGAAAAAATAGCGGAGTTAGCCTCCTCTCCGTTGATGACAAAAATGATGGTGTTCTTTTTCTGTCTTTATGTTTTTTGGCGTTTAAATATCTGACTGGAATGTCTGTTTTTTCAGGTGAAGTCTCAACAGGCTGAAGTCATACGGATCCTGGAGAGCAAAAGCATCCAGTACGAGCTCATCGACATTTCTGTGGGCGGGGAGCTTCGTGATGAAATGAGGAGCAAAGCGGGGGACCCCACAGCCGTCCCTCCCCAGCTTTTCAATGAGGAGCAGTACTGTGGGGTGAGGGACAAAAACACACACACCACTACCCCCCCCCACCCTTTCACAAGTATTCCCAATAGTGAAAGCGTAACTGGAGATCCTTAGCTTGTATTTCACAGCCACGAACAAGAAGTTGGTAGTTCTGGAGTAAATCCGCTTCTAGGGGCATGCCGAGATCTGGAGACAGGGGACTGAAACAGAGTACTTCTCTAATTGAAGCCATGATCTCAGATTCTGACGAGAAAAAAAAAAAACACTAGGAAAACCCCACCTGTACTTGTACATAATTTATGTGGTTTAAAGTTGGGGTTCCCTAACAGAGGGGCAAAAAGAGGGGCAACGCCTTAGCACTTTTTGGGTGAAAAAAACAAACTGTTTATCAAAATAGCTGTCTAAAAATACATTGGAAAAATGTGCTCCTGAGGTGAGTGAGTTGTCTTTTCCCCATTTACTTCCTACTTAAAAAAAAGAAAAAGAAAAAAACAAGATTATAGAATTGAACAAAAACAATTTGTGTTTTGAACCTCATATTTCACCGGTATGTGGACCTGACAAAAATATGAGTGGTACTCTATAAGAATTACATTCAGGATTTGTACCACTGGTTTGGACCACTTCTGGACACGAAAGCTTTTTTTGGGATTAGGCCCTGATTTCTCAAACCGGGAGGGAATGGAAAAGTCACTATGCTAAAATGCAACATTTCTCTCCTCTTTCTCCCTCCTCCGTAGAACTACGAGATGTTTTCTGAGGCAGTGGAAGCGGACTCAGTGGAACAGTTCCTGAAGCTGGCGTGAGGAGGGCAGTGTGAGGTTTTCTCCTGAAACCCCATCCCCTCCCACCACGCCCCCCCCCCCCCCCCCCCCCCCCGCCATCCTGTGGCCTGTTGAACACCCCTACACCCATCCCATCCGCAACTCTTGACAGCGTCCACCCTCCTCTCTGTTTACGCCATACTGAAAAATGCCAAAAATCCTGAATCAAACCAATCAGAAGACGCATGTTGTCCCTACTGCACAGTCCAGCTCCAAATCAGTCTTAATCTGTTTTCCTATGTGTCTTTTTATGTCCTTTTTTCCCCCCCAAGACCTTTTCACACGTCTGACTAGAGTTTTCTAATCACTCCTAGTCCTGAAGGAATCAGCCGGCTGGGTAAAAGTGCTGTAATTAGGTCGACTAATCTCGGCTGCGGCCACATGATCGCTGGAGATTAAACTAATCCAGCGAACGTTCAGCCCAGAATCAGTCTGCTCCCCCGCAGACCAAACACAATCATCAGTCAGTCTTAAACACCGCGCTGTTTTTTCTGCAGCTTTCCGCCCTCGTGAGTTAAACGTGCAAACACAAACTGAAGTAGCAAGGGGCCGGAAAGTCTGGTTTAAGAATCGAAGACAGGCCGCTGATGTCAACTGATTTTGGTGCATAGGCGTCCACACGCTGTTTTTGGGTTACGAGATGGAGACCCGCTGTAGCTCAATGTCCTGATCTGACCCATTCCCAGGGTTTGACCAACAGTACAATTCCCATTTACTTGGACCTATTTCATATCTAGAGCCCAGACTGCTAATCATTTGAAGGTACATTTGAACTTTGCTGTGAACAGAAGTTCCACAGATACAGTTGTCATGTTGATATCGGAACTTATCACCCTTTTTTCTTTTGTCTTAATGCAAAGCCATCATTTTAGATCAGACCTAAGGAAATGAATTGCCGTGTAGTGCCGAAGCTACAGTTTAAAAGACTGCGATCTTGACCCATGTATTTCGTTGGGAAATGTAGGAAATTTCTGGGATTTGCATTGTGGAATCCCTGTGCTGCAGATGCTATTCACCGGCCCATTTCAGTATTAAATCCACTTATAGGTTATCCCCACCAGAGGTTTCACAGTTTAGCTGTTAAAAGCTGTTTAGCTGCTTTCACCGGGGGAAAAGTATCTACACATTAAAGAAGAGCGTGCCAAGCCAAGAAATGGCTGGATTTGGCGTCCGGGTGTAGATCTTGACAGTCTCCTTAAAGGCCGAAGATGTTGGTCATACTTAATTTTAGTGTCCCGCGGACCATACATAAACCATTCCATATTTGGTGCCAATAGACTGCATCTTTATTGGATATCAACCGTAGTGTTAGCGTGTCCCACCTGACCTGCATTCTCCTTACTTATACTGTCCAACGGATGCTGAACCGGTAGAAGGGAGCGTTCCGTGGCGAGCGTCCCGCCTGTAAAGATGTGAACCCGATAGCCTTCAGCTTTGTAGCCTCTACTTGACACTGTTTCTAGATCCGGCTTCCCTGGAGATGCAGGGACGTGACTATGCACTGAAATGCTGTTTCATTTTGAACAGGCTCAAAGGAAATCCAGAACGAGGCTTTTAGGCTCACCCAAGTCAGTCTTACCAGCCTTTGGGGGCACATGGGGAAACTGAAGGCTTCATTAATTTTTTTTTTTAACGTTTGCATTCCATTCCATCGATTCCACCTTCCGCATGATTTCCCTCTGAACCGCCGTTGACCTTCTTGTACCCACGTGGGAGCCCCTGTGATTTTCTCACCTAATGTTTGTGCACTGTTTTGTAAGTCGATGGTCGTAGACGTTTCGCCTGTTTTTGATGTGTTCACTTTGAATCATTGTTTAGACATTCCATTCTGAGCTCCTGCTTTTGCTTTTGGACCAATTGTCTTTGGCCAAAAAGAAGAAAATAGGGAATAAAATGCTGTTGTCTTCCAAGAAGATTGTGAAAAGTGATTATGGTTTGAGCAAATAAAAAGGAGTTGAATCAGTCTGTGTGAATTTGAATTTCTTGATGGGACACTGATTCATTGTCCCTTGCCTTTTTGTATGCACTTAAATGGGTCACTTCAGTTTAAACAGGGTTTAAAAAAACTCATGGATTAAATATGCTACCTTTTGAAGTGCCATAACAGAACAATGGCTAAAATGCTAGGTTTTGGACAGATCTTTTGGGCTAAATTCAAATGCATAAATTTGACATTTTAGTCTTTTATACCTGGAGTCTGTATTAAATGCCAAACGAAGTCAGAAGTCTGACTACTGGGAGGAACAATTTTGAAATGAAAACACTAATTAAACAAGGTTGGCATGTCAAAGTTGAAATTCCTCGTTTCTCCTATAGGGGTAGCTGTTTGAACATACTGTTCGAGCACATTGAAGATGAGGGATAAGCGAAGAAAAAAATAAACTAACCAGGAAATGCAGGAAATGCTTAAACTACTATCAAAATAAAACACGTAAAACTCAAATACATTTGCCTGTTCGAACTAATCGTAAAACGGATTTGAGTTTTTTTTATTAAAACATTCACGATTCACCACTATGTCTTTTATGTAACACACACTCATTAAGACGCGAAATAAGACACAATTGTTCGTGAACCCGGGAAACTGTTGCCGTTAACAACCAGTAACAAATATCGCAACATAACATTTTATCTACTTTATTTTGAAGATAATACCGGAAATTCAGCTATGGCTTCACATTTGCTAGCTCTTCTGACTGAAAGGAGGAAGCTCTGAAATTTGACAGAGACCTGCAGAGGTAATGTAAGTTATATTACTCTGACTTCTATATGGAAAGGAACAAATTGAATAAGCTGATATTCCCGCCATTGACCTGCTTCTTCCAACTCGTACTGACGCTGTGTGACTTGTGAGCAGCATCTTCACTGGTTAGCTGGCTAAGCTAAGCTAGCTGACACTTCATACAAGAATGTAACAAAACGTTAGCAGCTGCTTCTTAAAACGATATTAGCTGGATAAAGAGCCACAAAACGATGCTCGGGTCTCAGTTTTGTGAAGTTTTGCCCCCTCAGTTATTATTATTGTTATTATTAGCAACTGTCAGATTTTCTGTCACAGCTCTTAGTGTTTATGTTGTCAAAGACAGCAGCAGGTGTAGTCTCACCATTAGCATGAGGGAACTTTGCTTTGAAATTTGTATATTTTTTTTATTAAAAAAGAATAATGTGGATCAAATCTTCAATCCTGTCCTTGTTAGTGATCCCAATAAATATTTTTTTCTTTTCGGCATTACAAGTTTCGAAGTGCTCGTCGACACTTAAAGGGGAAGATTGTTTATTTTAAAGCCACCAGTTAAAATAATCAGGAAATAATTTGCATATATATTTTTTGTTTGACTGCTTAGTATATTTATACCCCTTTTAAACAGTTAGTGCATAAAAAGGTGATTCGTATAATTCTGAGAGTGATACTGACTGGAAATCAGTGAATATATTTACAACCATAGAGACCTTAACCTTAACTGTTTGATCTAAATGTTTGTCTTCAGCTTCTTCCACCTGCACATTGAGTTTGGTTATAGCTCAGAATTCTATTAAAAATCAAGTGCTGCAGATTTTTTAAAAATTTGTTTGTGTCGTGTCATTATGAGGATCATTAGTAACATTTGTTTCTATGTTTAGCATTATCGCTTTGTGGAAGCATAGAATCAAATAATAATTGGTGAAGCAGAATGACCTGACACCTCAGGGTTCAGAAATGGACTCAGAGTTGGTTCTGTATTAGATCTCAGCGATGTTGACTGCCTCCATTCTAACTCTATCTCTACAGCTGCACATAGAGATGAGCGTCCCGGACTACATGCAGTGTGCTGAGGACCACCAGACCGTGCTCGTGGTGGTCCAGCCGGTCGGGATTGTGCCCGAGGATCAGTTCTTCAAGATCTACAAGCGTATCGCCAGCGTGAGCCAAGTGAGCATCAGGGACTCCCAGCGGCTCCTCTACATCCGCTACCGGCACCATTACCTGCCCGAAAACAACGAGTGGGGCGACTTCCAGACGCACCGCAAAGTGGTGGGCCTCATTGCCATCACCACCTGCGGCTCCCCCAAGGAGTGGCCCCAGACGGCCGAGCGCTTTCACGGTCAGAAGGAGGTGTACAGCTCCACGCTGTACGACTCGCGGCTGCTGGTGTTTGGGCTCCAGGGCGAGATCACCGAGCAGCAGCGCACGGACGTGGCCTTCTATTCCAGTTTCGAAGAGTGCTCTGACGTGGAGCGGAGAGTGGAGGACTTCGTGGAGTCCATATTCATCGTTCTGGAGTCCAAGCGGCTTGACCGAGCCACTGATAAGTCTGGGGACAAGATACCACTGCTGTGTGTGCCCTTTGAGAAGAAAGACTTTGTGGGTTTGGACACAGACAGCAGGTGAGTTCTTTTCAGATTTGGTTAATTAGCTTTTTTAGATTAATTAGATCTGAGTTCATTAGGTTCCTTAGATTTATAAACTGTTTTAGAAATGCTGCCATATTTTGAACAGTCATTGAAAAAACTCATTTTATTCTGTATGTTGGTCGGTTTGTGTTTCGTTGCTCCTTGCACGTCAGTCTTGCCTGCTCACAAGTTCTCCAAAAAATCTGTTATTTGATTTTTGCTGTATTCATTTTCTTTTCACTGCCTTGCTTTATGTGTCTTTCTTCTTTTTTTCTTTCATACTGTCCTGTGAGTTTATTGTTGGGTGCGAAAAGGTGAGACGTTAGAGCCACAACCTAGTTTACCCATCCCGATCCCATCAGCTTTAGCTCCGCCCCCAACGACCCCGTACTGTTGTCCATTTGTCCATGACTCAGAACCAAACTCATCGCTCCTTCACAGCTTTCAATGTGGACGCAAAATATGCTAGCAAACAAAACAGTTTTCTGAACTGATTGAGTAACTTTGATGGCCATGTGCTCATTGTTCATTTGATCCTTTCCACAGCCAATGAGGCTTTAGATCTTGACCTCTGTACGTTTCAGAGTTGATAATTCTCATTTTTATCCTCCCTTTCCTTAAGAGTTTGAGAATAAATTTAACAGGTGGCTGAAGATGGTCCAGGTGAAAACGGCTAACAGATTAGATTTGACCAAGGAGATTCCGCCTATTCTGTGAACTTTATGTTAAACTAGTATCCATCCCAGTTTAGTCTATAATGGCTTTGAAACTCAGTTTCTTCTTTGCTTGTAAACTATATCACCTCAACACAAATATTTGGCCCAGTAAATCTGGGAAAAAAAAAAAAATCCTTAAAAATGACCCACTCTCATAATTTCCGCCCTGCTTCCAAAAAGATGGAATGCTATTGAAATGAATAGGACATGTACTGTAATATCAGATATATCTTTTATATAATTTTAAAATTATTGCCAGAAAATATCTGTATTATTTGGGGAAAACGTAAGTTTTAAGTACCTAATGACCTAAACCCCACTTAGATTGGATGTTTATTCGTATGAAAACCCGCCTAGTGAAGTTTATCTCACCAATTGAGTTCAAACCAGTGTTGTGAAGGAGGGGCTGATGGTTTGGACCGACTGCGATCCCAGCTTTAAAGTAGATTTGTCATCGTGAAGGCAAAGTTTGAATTTGTTTTAAATGTCTGAGCGACACCCTGGCTTTGCAATGGTTCTCATTACAATCCAGCTACTGCTGAAAACTTTAAAGAACAAGAACTTGGCAGTGGCTTATCTTATTCCTCTGGCTCTACTTGCTGTGATTTTCTTTCATCAGCTGCTGTTTCTTCACTGTTCCATTCAGTTTGTTTCAATTTTATTTGTAAAGCGCCAAATCAGAACAAAAGTCATGTCTATGTTTTAAGCCGATGAGAATCCAAATAATTTTTACATACACAAAAAAAAAGTCCAATCAATTCCATTTGATGAAATGCCAAGTTAGTTTAAATCATACGAGTCAATTAAAAAACCATCAAACTGCAATCAATTTTGACTTTATTCTATTACAATATTCTGAGCGTGCAAGAGGTGACTGTGGGAAGAAAAAAAGTCATATTTAACAGGAAGAAACCTCTAATAGCACCGGACTCATTCATTGGCCATTGGTGGCCACCTGCATTGACCAGCTGGGGATTGGGGGGCCCGGAAAGGGAGACAACAAATATCGGTTGTTGGATATCTGATAACTGAAAGCTCTACCTCCAATTCTACTGTTATCAACTCTGGCAACTACAAGTAGACCGGCAGTCTCAGAGCAAAGTGCTCTGTTGGGAAAATATCAAATTAGGAGGTCTTCAAGACTTGGTGGAGCTTGGGCATTAATTAATAGCATTATTTATGATGAGCAGAATTTTAAAATCTATTTAACAGGACTATGGAGATAATCCAGAACTGGATCAATATGATCTCACTTTTTAAATTTTTGGCCGAACCCTGGCGAGATAATTTGGTAGTTATATTAAAGAAGTTTCTGCTCATTACTTCATTCCACAAGTCCTCTGATCATGTGCTGATCCACTTTATCGTCTTCCCTTTGACCTCCCCGGCATTTCCAGGGATCAGACTTGCGCAATAATTCAGATTCTCCCCGAGTGCTGTTACACGTCCTCTGTATCCCGCTATAATGGTGCCCTCCTCCGTCCTATTGTGCAAGACTGAAGGGCCACAGGACCAATGATTTCCTGTGTCCTTCTCTGTCTTGCTTTTGCTCTCCCAGCCTGTTTCCCCCCCCCCCGCCCTTTTTGTAACTGACTGATGCATCTCCTCTCCTGGTCTCCTGCTGACTAGAAATACCATTAGTTCAAAATCAGAGCTTCCACAAAAATGGCTTTAAAGATACCTAAAGAAACTTGTTTTTTTGTTTTTTTTTCACGGGCTGCAGCCTCTGAACTCACCCCTCTTCCCCCCTGCTGCTTTCTCAACAGGCACTACAAGAAGAGGTGCCAGGGACGCATGAGGAAGCATGTGGGAGACTTGTGTCTGCAGGCGGGCATGCTGCAGGACGCCCTGGTCCACTATCACATGGCAGTGGAGCTGCTCAGGGGAGTTAATGACTTCCTCTGGCTTGGCGGTAAACCTTCAGGAGTCTTGATTTTCACATTTAAAAAAAAAGAATATGACAGTCGGGGTCTCGGATGTCTGATATGAGGTTTTGCTCCTTGTGGTGACCGAACAGCTACTGTGTCCTAGTAACTGTAGCAGGGAGCTGCTCCAATGGATACAGGGGCTTTGATCCTCCGTCAGTACACTGATGGATTATGTTGATTACTGCAAAATAATGTTTGTCCATCAGATAAACTAGAAACTCATTATCAATAACAAATGAGATGCAAATTGACTATTACTATGTACTTAAGCCAAATACTACCATGTGAAAAAATAAGGCACACCCTCTTTTCATTATAAGCTTCTATATATCAGAACATAATAAAAATAATGATCTGGTCCTCAGAGTAAACGGTGGCAAGACGCCAGCAATGATCTTGGTGTGGCCATTGTTGCTGCTCATCAATCTATTTGGATTGATTTAGAGGGTTATTTAGACAATATTTGGAAAAATACGTCCATCACTTTGTAAAGGGAATAGAATTCCACATTCAGTTTGTCAGTTTGACTTGAATTTTCTTTCTAAAATGTGTGGTTTATTTATTGTACCTCTTTAAGACCTGATTCGCAACCATGTTTTTTTATTGAATAAATATTATATAAAACTGTGTTAAAACAGTCTTACTGTCTAGGCACACTGGCCCGAAAAGCTACAGATCAGATGATTAGCCAGGGCAGTTCATGTCCGAATGGCAATTTATTGATAAATGAATCTATTAGTTTCATGCTTTTCCTATTACTTCTATTATTGTGTCTTTGGAAACAACTTCTGTGGCGTGCTACTGGTGAAAAAGACTTTTTAAACCCAAAACCCAGACTCTGACCTTTAGATAAAGCATGAGCCCAGCGGAGCAGTTCTAGAACACATGGAGAAATGTTTGCTGTGTGTCTGTTTGCAGCTGCGTTGGAGGGGTTGTGTTCTGCCTCGGTAATATTCCACTACCCCGGGGGCACGGCAGGGAAGACGGTGGGACGCAAGCCCAGCATCTCTCAGCCGGCCGACGCCGGCAAACGCCACAGACCAGGTGAACCAATCGGCCGAGCAGACCGGGCCGGCCCATGTGAGCGAGTGGGAACGTATCTGTCTGACCCAAAGCTTTTGCTCAGAGCTGCTTAATACGTGTGCATTCTAACATGCTGTTAACACCTTGTGATACAATTACTGCTCTGTGTGCGTCTTCTGTGAATGTAAAGGATAAAAGATCAGAGGGGACAGACTAAAGGAGAAGGGATAGGGCTCCGCTTGGGATGATATTAAAAGATTTAGTTAAAGTTGTAACTGATTAATTTGTTTATGAGTAACTGTAACTAGAGTAACTAGATCTATCTATCTATCTATCTATCTATCTATCTATCTATCTATCTATCTATCTATCTATCTATCTATCTATCTATCTATCTATCTATCTATCTATCTATCTATCTATCTATCTATCTATCTATCTATCTATCTATCTATCTATGTCACACCATTGTTTACATTTATTGTTGTAAGCTAAAGTCACGGCTTTCAATTCTAAAAATGTCCACTTTATGGTGGGTTTAAAGGTCTCATGTAAAGGGGACGTACAGAGGAAATGAGGCTACAAATGCAGTTAGAGTCCCAGTTAGCCCTAATGCTATAATCTGCTCAGTAATTGTCTCTAAATAGATTAACAACCTAAGTGTGCAAATAACTCTCTCTTTTTTTTCTCGTTAAAACACAGTGGGTACATGCTAACAGTTTGTAACAGCTCTTTGCTTGTGGTTGATGGCAGTGCAGCAGCACCCATGAAACACACTGTGGGGGACTAACACTGCTAACATTGCGCCTGGTGTCATGGAGTGAATCTGCATTCTCTCTCTTTGTCTGTAGGGGCTCAGGAGGTTCTCATTGACCCAGGTAGGGATTGTCTAACCCACGTAACGCTTCTAAACCCCACTCTTACGTTTGCTTGTTGTCATGTGAGCCCGGATATAATCACCATTTGGATTTTTCTTTGTTTCGTGAGAAAAGAATCAGAAATGTGTTGTGTTTTGCTCTCATGCTTGATTTATATTCTGTTGGTCTATCGTCACAATATAAAAACATATATTCATATATGCCATCATTTACTGTATCTACTCCTTTTCACTGCCAAGCTTCCCCAATATTCAATGATTACTTAAGGTCAAACCCTCTTAATGAAAAGGCCAATCTCAGTTACTTTTCATCTCTAATCAATAAGATTGTTTAAATAAATTCTGTCTCGCTCTTGATTATGAAATCAAAATCCTTTTTTACGCTAAAGCGTAGCCAGAATCTTTACCTCTCTGTTTGAGGCAACTGTCAGATCACCCATGAAACACTTAAACTTTCTGCTTTTTAAACTCCCTAATGGCTCTAAAGATACTTGTATCTTTTATTTTTTGGTTCCTCTGATTTTGCGGAAACACTGGGCTTGTTTTGTAGCTTAGGTGGCGCATTATTTCCCCTTTTTCCCCCCTTTCAAAAAGGCAGAAACAGTGCAATGCAGCATCTCAACGTTTACACGGACTCATCGCACCGTTGCCATGGACACAGTCCCCTCTCTGGGCGGTGAACTCTCCCTAAGATTGATTTGTTAATCAGATTTGGCTCAGATGCGGCTTGCGGTTACCTTCCACATTTCTGGGACTGGATGTGAGCCGCCTTATTAAGGCCTTCGCTGTCTGATATCTGCTGGAGTATTCATTTACATTAATTTTAATTCCTCAGCTGTTGAGCAGTTCACCGTACCTGCGGTTACAGCCAGTGTTTAGTCTTAAGTCTAAACACACTTTCTCCTTAAATTAATGTATGTGGCAGTGGTGGGTATTAAGAATCTTTTAAGGAGTTGGTGGTAGGTTTAAGCTCCCTCTTTCATGCATGCTTTGATAGCAGAGAAGACTGAAAGGTGTCATTCTGACCCTAACTCCTAACCCTGTTTTCTGTGTCCCTACGGGTGCAGGTGCCCTCACGGCCAACGGCATCAGTGCAGACACCAGCACTGAGATTGGACGAGCAAAGAACTGCCTGAGTCCCGAGGATATTATCGAGAAGTACAAGGAGGCCATCTCCTATTATGGAAAGGTACTGACCTGTTGATGATAATAAAAAGGCCTCTATTTGTATGCACTTAAAAAAAAAAAATTCTAATTTTTCTTAGAATGTTTCTTGAATATCAGTTGCAGTTGAGTATTAAACGACGGCTGAGTAACAAAAGGAAAAGGCGGACAGGACTAACAATGAGGGTTAGTTATTGAAGGAAAATCTGAAAAAGTAACTAAAGCAGGTGTTAAGTGAGAAATTGCTATCAAGGTAAAAGATAGACGGTACAGGGTGAGAAGGGGGTATCAAAGTATCCCTGCAGAACAAATAGGCTTTTTGGAATTAGTCAGACGGTTGGCAGCAGCTAATGCTCTTGAAAGTCTAGGACATGTGATTTGAAATTTAGAAATCTTTTCGAAACATAAAAAAAAGCTTTAACAGCGGCTTTACTCTGTGATTTAAGTTTGTTGAACATCCTGCTGGGCTACCAGAATCCTTTTTCAGCCTCTTCTGGCTTTTGAAGACGGTGTGCAACCAGGTTTTTGTCCTGGTGTTCTCTCTCATCCTGCTGCCTAATGGGAACGTTGCCTTGAACTAAGGTTACATTAGCCCTCCTGCCCCTAATATGTGGTCTGAAGAATTTCATTCATTGGAATCGAAATGCGTCTTAAAGGAATTAAAATTATGACGTTACTCCCCACATAAGGGTGCATGTTGAGTTACGTGATAGTGAGGTGAGTCTACAGAAACAGAAATCTCTATGTAAAACAGAGCAGTCCAACAGCACATAAAGAAAAATCCCATAAGGTGTCATCCATTCTGCACAAGTATCTGAATTTGAAATGTATTTATAAAAGAAAAAGTGTGAGCCGTGTTTTTTTTTTTTTTTAGCTGGTGATCTAATAGGTAAGAGTTGATATGCTAATATTTTTACCTGTATATTTCAGTGACCATTACAGAGTTCCTGTCACACAAGTGATTCTCAGATTTGCATTTATGTCATCGTTTTCGGTCTTTTGATGCCACGAATTAAAATAAAACTTGGGTAAAATTACCCCTGATTGACAACCATTAAACCTCATGTTTAACCTCTGATTTAGAGTTCAGTCTAAAGATAGGTATGAAAGTATAAAAACAAAACAACTAAAAATGAAAGTTTGGTTTTGACCTTTACACAAAAACTTATTAGAACAAGAACATCAGCTGAAGTTCTGTCAGAGTACAAATGTCTTTGCTATTGAGTTTTACTAACTGGAGAAGTTGTGAACTCACAGCTTGTTGGTAGATTTGAAAAGGGTGTAGCCTAAAATCATCAAACTTCTGACCTGAAGACACGTTTTCTGAAACTGCCCACTGTAAAACAACATATACTCACAGGTTTTTGGAAGGTTTTATTTTGGGAGGATTAACAACATTTCAAGAGTTAGGCTTCTACTGCTGAGCTTAAGCCTTACACCTCTCAGCTTGAAGCCTCAGCGTTCTTGGCGAGAGCCATCATCTAGATTTAGAAGCTACCGATCACCTTCTTTTTAATGAACAGCCCCAGCTTGTCCCTGTTGGCTTCTCGCTAAATGTCTTTCTAGCTCTCCAAGTCTGCCCTCAGCAGCTTCTGTCTGTTTTCACGGGCAGCTGTCATCATTTCATCCTCCTCCTGCCAGGTAGCTCCAGCTCCATCCCGCTGCTCTCGCCACTGAGCAGAAATTTACATTTCAGTCTTGTCGACAAGACTTTCTTAAAGGATGTCAGCTCCTACCGCGAGGATCCCGAGCTCTGATGTGTTTCGGATCTTTTTTTATTTTTTTTAGGTTGTAAGGCTTATGGGGACATTTTCATAGAGAAGGCAACCAAACCAAACCGCTATTCCGCTGATGTAGGATATGTTCAGTAGGGCATAGTGGCAGCTTGGGTATGGGTTGATAGGTGGGATAGGGGTGCCAACAGAGCCTTTATCCAGCCTTTTCCACCATTTTCAAGCGTTTTCTGTGGGGATCTCTGCTGTCCTTCTGGATAAAGCTTTGACCGCACTATTCGAACATGTTTGTAGAAGAGTTTTTGGCCTCCCTTTATAAAAAAAAAAAGCCTTTTTTTTTCAGGTCATATGTTTGCGAGAGTTTGTTCCTGAAAGCATAGTTGCTTTTTTAGGCCTTCACCAACATTTCACACATGTCTGCAGGCAAAAATTGGATGTCCTGTAACAGATTCTGTGTTCTCGCTTCTCTTCTCTTTCCTTCTGCATGTCATAAAGGTCCTCAGTACTACACTCAAGTTGAAATATATTGAAAAAATGTTCCGTAGTGTTCTTAAAATGGATATAACACCCCTTTAATAAAATCCTAACACCACAGAATCTTTTTGGTTAATCTAATTCTTAGTTTTTCTCTGGGGTATCACCTCAGGTGCAAATACAGCCTCCAAAATAACCAAAGCTCTTAATATTAGACACAAAAAAGACTCTGAGCACCCAAAACTCTGAAAGCCTTTCAGTGAAAGATTTTATATTTTTGGATGGGAATTCAGAGTGAGAAAACTAGCTGAACATACACAGTTTGCATTGATCATCCTCAATTGTGTCCCTTTTCAATTATCTTCGGTTCAAATCCTTCTCCGGGAGGTTAAAATTTGAGTTCCAATCTCTGCACAGTGGCACTCCTCATCATCAGCAGGGGGCAGTGTTTCACCAGCTTTGAAGGCTTCTGCAGGCAGCGAATGCAACACGAGAATACGACCCGCCATCCAACATCAGAGCATGTCTAATTACTGCAAACAGAGCATTGTTATTCATTGATAACCTTTTATGACTAGTATTATGCTGACAAACCAGAGTCTTCCGCCCACTTCTCTCAGAATTGCAGATAACGGTATTTACCGGATCCATGATTCAATGGGAAATTGGTTTATAATGTCACCCAACTTTTCCGAGGCGATCCGCTGCTTCGTCATCACTATTACGATAACCGTCCTTTTTTTACTGCCCCCCCTACAGCCGTTAAACTTGTAACCAGTTCATTGAGAAGGATATTACAGCAGGGTTGTTTTGGATCTAATTGGTTTATTTTCTGCGAGAGACTGAGAGACTGTGTGGGTCAGAATTCCCACGCTTTGGTATGAGGGACTTAGCAGCACGAGCTCAGATGTTCATTTGGAAACACAGGAACATATGGGAATCCCTGACCCACCAGTCTGCATCACGGCAGGGGCTGTGAGCTACAAGCAGGGTCTCGTGGTAATGGGGAAAACATTCCGACTGCGAGGAGGGCCGTAGGATTGACTGTTGACTCTCGATTAACGCCACCTCTCCCCACGCCCCCTCGTGTCTCCCGCAGTACAAGAACGCAGGCGTGATCGAGCTGGAGGCCTGCGTGAAAGCAGTCAGGGTGCTGGCCATCCAGAAGAGGGCCAGGGAGGCCTCGGAGTTCCTCCAGAATGCCGTGTACATCAACCTGGGACAGGTGGGTCGTCTGGACGGGAAGCAGAATCACAATGATCACAATTACTTGACCCTTACTTAGTTTCTCTCTTTAACTTGGACATTTAACTCATAAGCTTCTATTCTGCAGGCTTTCCCTGCTTGTTATACACGTGTATATTCTCTATCAGAAAAACCCACCTTAGAAAACAGGTGAACCTGTGAACCCCCAGTGTTATTGACACACTGTTGTGTCATGGAATGCTAAAAGTTTATAATTACAAAGTTTATAAAGCAGCTATTCTAACTGTTAGCCATCGAGAGCCTTTTGACATAGAAAAGTTATTCTTTTCAAACTCAGTAAGCGATGTCACTGCCTTTTAAAAAAAAAAACAAGACAGGACTGCTCCCCAAAACCCCCTTTAAAGAACCAAGATGATCTAATGACGCCTATTTCCAAGCCAGATTTCACCACAGTTGTAAGAAACCCGAAGGGATAAAAATAATTTTCTCAACACTCAAGACAGTCTCTTAAAGTCTTGACACGTCGAAGAAGCTGCCAAAAAATCCCTCACTCCCTCCCTCACTCACTCACTCAGTCCTTCACTCCGTCCCTCACTCACTCATTCACTCATTCACTCACTCACTCACTCACTCACTCACTCACTCACTCACTCACTCA
>CAJRST010005557.1:1485020-1582228 GCA_907169785.1 Menidia menidia | reverse complement strand
GTCTAACATGACCCCCTTTTTTGGTTCTAACTTGTTTTCCCACGTCCCAGTTTTCTGTCTTCAGTCGACTTCCTGCCCATCATTGTACCTTTTCTTCAGCGTGTCCTGTATTGGTCATCAGCTCCTCTCTCTTCACCGCTTTGTCCTCCGTTGCTCACCACTGCTCATCCCAGGATCATCGCTCCGCTTTTCATCCGCGTTTGTGTCTTTTTGTTACTCCTTAGTGTCGGGTTTTTCCGATACAGTACAAGTTTTTTTACAGCCTGGCTGTTTCTTTTGTTGACTTAAATTCGTCCTCCACGTCTGCTCCTGGGCGGTTCTATTCGCTTACTCGCTTACGACACCGTGTTGGTCCAAGACGCCTCCAGCAAGTTAACATTCGGGATGTTCAGTAGATTAGAAAGTGTTTGAGGTGACAGCCGGACTGGAGGATTATAGAGAATTTTAGAGATCGTAGGTGTTGTCATCACTTATTCCAGTAAGGTAGCACCAAATCCATTTAGGGCTCAATCCATGCTCTCAGTGAGAGGCTTATTTGTGCTTTCAGGACAGGAAAAAACAAACAGAAATCAACATTCATAGCTGCACATGGCATCTTTTGCTTAGTCCACTGCCTGCTGGGCAGTATTGACCGTAATGTCCAGCTGAAATTCCATTAAGGCCCACAGTAATGATGGTAATTAGTGACCTCCTGTCCTGCTTATAAGGCTGTTGTGTACAGTAGCATCCACTGACAGATTCTCTTATATTCGTTGTGGTGGCATTTAGTAACCTTGCTGCCACTCAAAAATGTGTAGCCACTCGCACACAAAGGCACAACTCTGCCTCCCAAGAGTCAACCTGGGCTTTACCGAATCTATGCGCCGCACATCGATATGATGAGAGCACAGTTTTTCTGAAGTAGGCACCTCAGCCCAAAGTTTTATTCTGCCTACAGCTGCTCCTCTTTTTCCTGACCGCTGACACTCGGACATGAGAAGCTCTCACTTTGGGTGTGATGTCAAATGTCGGGAGGCTGCACCTGGTCTTTCAGATGAAGGCAAAACCAGCACAGGGCTTTGCTCGGAGTGAACACAAATTCACTATCCATCGCCCAGTGTGCTCTGACATTAGAACAGAACTGTGTAATTAGTCTGAAAAATAATGCCTGTCCGAATGAAAATATGCCGACTTGGCAAAAGGAAACAGGTTTTCCAGTCGGATGAAAAAAGAGGAACACTTCAGCAGGTAAGTCTGTGCAGAATTATGGAAATATTTCTTTGGAAATATGAACAGAGCAAGAAAACTGTTCTGGTGTCATTTGAGGGGAATAAAAGTGAACATTAATGTCTTCCTGTTTCATAATCCCACTAAGAAAGTTTGCAAACCCTCCAGTATAAGACATAAAAAGACAAACCAATAAAACAAATGTAGAAAAAAGTATTATAATAATTCTCTGATTCTATTCAAATTCATTCTAATTTTAATTCTATGATGGATATTCGTTCATTTCTCTGCTTTTGGCCCCCCCACAGAAACCTTGCTTTAGGTTGTTTGTCAACGACCAAACCAAAAGAAAGTATTTATCCATGTCTCTGTTTATCTAAAACCTGAACTGCGTCGATCTTTTTGCGGCTCCTTTGGGTAGTCTACCCGTCCGGCCCCCTTTTTCTGTTGTGATTCAGCTCACGACCAGACCAGGCTGGTGACGTATTCGGGATTCAGAATTCATCCGTGTGGCAACGGCTTCTCTTCTCGTGAGAAGCGGGTGCTTTTTGAGTGGCTGTCTGTTAGAGGAAGAGCTGTTTTTGGGACACAGTACGGCTTCACTTTTTAACAGCAAGTAGCTGCACGCATCTTTGACACGAACGAATGCCTTCCTTCTCTGTTTGGACGAGCATGTGCGTGCCGTCTGTGTCACTGACATGGAAAGGAAAAGCCTTTGTGGCCGGAGGTTTCAGGGTCATGCGTTGTGGTTATGTTATGGATTTTTTGGTTTGTGCTCTGATATCCTTCTGTTTTGATTTGAGTTATTAATATATTTCTGGGTTGTTTCTCTTTTTTTCCACGTAAGTGCTTTACCTGTTTGTGGTTTCTGTTCTCTCATAGTCTCCTCTGTACTTTGAATTCCAGGCCACTCACTCCACTCTTTCACATGTGGCCTTTCGGTTCCTCTCTCCTCAGTCTTTTGTTTCTCTTTCTGGCCTTTTTTTTGTCATTCTTGGGATTGAGATTTTTCTCAAGTTTAGTTTTTCTTTTAGGTAATCCGGCAATGCAGTTTTTTCTGTTACGCTAATACCATAAATCTCAGTAATCACCATTTCTGACACTTGGTGCCTCTGTTTAAAGCTTTTAAAGCCTCCCAAGGGCGTGTGGAGCTTTTGCCTTAATAGTTCATACAGGTGGTTTTGATATTGTTATCCAGTCAAACTCCTAATATCACTCCGTGACCGCATAACTGCCTCTCAGACATGAGGAAAAAATGGAAAAAGACCTCAGATGTCATCAATCGGGAAGACTTTCCGCCAGGATCTCAGCTCAACTATCTCTCCATTCGTCTCTGCCCTTTTTTTCACCTTGTCTCTCTGTCTGGCACTTGTTTTCCACCTTATTCTCTTCTACACTCCATCAGTGTGCGCTCCCCCTCACCACTTTTACTCTGATCTCTGGGCTCCGTTCCAAGACTCCCAATCATATGCCCAAGGTTTAAGTTGAATTTCTGCATGAAAACATTTAATTATCTGTTAGCACAGCCTTTAAGTACGGTAAACAAACAAGTCATAACGTAGCCAGCTTTTTGATTTATATACACATGATCCACTATCCTGCCATCCCCTAATGCGCTGCTATAATGTGTTATAGATCTCTATGAAATTGTTGTCAGATAATGACCTTCTCCATTGATGGACACAGCTAAAACTTGCAGAGCCAAAGCAAATTATGCGGCTGAGTGAACAGTAATGTTCTCTCAAAAGATATTGACGATACAATAAAAGTAAGAATTTGTTTTAAGGGCTAGGGCTCTCTTTGTCATAAGAGGGGCTCCGCGCTTGTAGTTAATCTCTGGTTAATTTATATCACCCGCCGAGATGAATCTTCCCCGATTGTCGGGGTGTGAGGAGCCTTTTAAAGACGCATTTGCTAAATCACCGCAATGAAGTGGGAGGTGTCCTTTTTTTGTATTTGTTGCATTGTGGCCATTTATTCTCCCATTCTCTCTGCTCTCACTTTTCTAGAGAAGAAAGAGGTGACCCAGAGTCTGGAGAATTACACCTCCAAGTGCCCGGGTGGGATGGAAGTCATTACACTTCCTGATGGGCTGAAGTTACCCCCAGTGGCCTTTACAAAGCTCCCCATTGTTCGGTAAGACAGCAGATGGAGGCATTGTTTCTTTCCAGTGTGATGGCTTCATTTTTTTTACTTTTAGAAAAAAGCCTTCAACTATCCATTGTGTTTTGTGTTAAACTGTGTTTTTTCCAGGCTCTCTGAAGTATTTTGTAGGACATTGGTTACTTTTTCACTCCTTTTCCCTTTTCAGAGTAATGTTTTAGTTTCTTTGATAAGCAGCTTAATGTTAAACTGTACAGCATTGAATTAATAATGTCATCTAACTCAACCCCCTTTGTGTCTGCATGTGATTGGAACTTACCAAAGAACCCAAATTTGAATATTAACGTCATACAATTTGTTACAAGAAGCCCGTACTGCCCTGTATAAAAGAAAACACAGAAAGTAACACAATTTTAATAGATATTAGATGTTTTTTTTACCATTTGATTCAGAAAGAGGGGTGAGAAAGCTTGGCACTTCCCTGTATTGACAGCTGTTGAGCAGGATTGGGAAAGTTCAGTTCTTCAGAAATGGAAATGAAAAAAATAAAATTCACTCTGTCACAGAACCCAAGAGAAGCGTCTGTCAAGAGAGGGAAGGTAAAGAAGGGGAAATGGGTAGAGAGAAGGCTGAGCTAAGCCAAATGGCACTGGAAGGGGACTGAAAATGATCAACAACACACAGGTCTGATCGAGGAATGAATCCTCCCTAGACCTCAACATCACACAACAAAAAAGAAGCCATTGTCCAAAGAAGAGTTTTAGGCTGCTTAGAACAATTTCTACCCTCAAACTTTGCTTTGACCTCATAGAATGTATTTCCATTGATTATAGGCACATTATAGGGCAGGCTGTGGGGAAATGGGAGGTGGGAACAGACTTCTGCATGAAGCTTCCGAGCACAGAGTTCCACAGATGTTTTGGTGGTGATACACCACACAGGTTTTAACTGTCACTCTGACTTGTTGTTGCTTCCAGACAATTCTGCAAAATTCACACGTGTTCTATTTTTAAGAGAAGCTCACTCTGGATGCAGCGGAATAATTCGACCGGAGGCTGTCAGGCAGAGAAGCCATGCTGCAATATTTACAGCAAACTGCAGTCAAAGGGAGAGAAAGCTCTAATTTCATGGCTTTTTTTTTTCCACGGCTTGATCCTTTTTTATCACAAAGAAGAAATTCCTACACCTTGAATGGGCTGCTTGATAATAGCAGGACGCAACTTTTGATGAGCACTGGGCTTTAATTGGACGGAAGACTTTCGAACAAATGATGCAACGACAGCTCAAAATGCGGGGAAAGATGGTGCCGTTTCTCGCCGTACAAACACTTAAAAAAGGTCACATCTCTTTCATGTTTTCCTCGTGCTTGAACAACCCAACTCACACAACAGATCGGGCTCAAGGCAACACAAATAAGCATTTCTGTTTTTTAATGATGTTTTTTCCAATTCTACTCTATTCAACTGTTTGGTCAGGAAGCAATTTATCTGTAGAGGTTTGAATAGATTATGAGCACGACAACAATAAAGGGAGTATGAATTTTTAATGCTCCACTGAGTTACTCTTGGAATAAAGGGCACGTCAGCTCTGGAAACAAAGCAGCACAAACCAAATGTTGCCGGTAAAGCAGTGAAAAGAAAATCTCGGATTCTTTGATAGTTGAAACATCGGCGCAAAACCATCCAGGCTTTTATTGTTTGGTGGCGTGTTAGACAAACAAGGCAACAGTGAAGATACAGCACAAATCACCCACAAGATTATACCGACTTTGGGTCTTTATTAATTGGCCCATCCTTATAGAAAGTTTGGAGTAAACACTTTTTTAAAGGGCTTGTGCTTGTGCATTTTATTGTTTGCTGAGTTGAACATTGAACAAAAAGTAGTGCTATTAATCTCTGGCCATGCACTGGAAGAATAAAGAGAATGAATCCCAAAACAAACTATGATTTTACGCGGCGTGAGAAAAGGGCCCAGAGGTCAGGAGAGTTTGCCAGATCAGAATTTCTGACCTCAGATTAAATCGCTGTTGCTTGTGAAATGTGTTTCCAGATCGGTGAAGCTGCTCAATCTGCCCGTGAGTCTGCGTCCTCACAAAGTGAAAGGCCTGCTGGGTCAGAACATGTCCACTGCCAGCCCCTTCATCTACTCGCCAATAATCATGCACAACAGAGGAGACGAGCGCTGTAAGAAGATCGGTAAGTCCCGTTCACCGCCTCCTGTAGGAAAACTGGCACTGGCACATTTTAGGCCTAGACCAGTACTTATATGCAGGAGAATCATTCATAAGATTTTTTTTTGTTTATTTACCCCTGTGATGCCCACCAATCTAGGATGAATAGTGAAGATTAACTCACAGTTTTGTGGTGTTTTGTGATCACAACTGAATCCAAATTCTTTGAATTAGAAATAACCTTTCTAGTTTTTTAGTGTTGCTAAATCTGTGAGTTTTCAGTTTTTTTTTCTTCTATTCAATTTGGTTTTTATGGCTCAACAAAGGTTTTTCCTGCCTAAGATGAGTTAAATAGCCCTTTCAGAGCAGAGATCCGCCTCAAATCTCAGAGGTCGCAATGAGAAGTTGCTCAGTTTGTGATGGTTTGCTAATGTTAGTCAGGAAACAGTGGAAGAAAAGCCCCCTTTCATTTCTAAGGTTTTGTGTTTTCAAATGGCCATTTAGTCAGGAAACAGTGGAAGAAAAGCCCCCTATCATTTCTAAGGTTTTGTGTTCTGAAATGGCCATTTACCAAATGAAAAGGATTATTTACATTGGAAAAAATTAAAATCAAATCGGCAGAGGGGGAACAAATATGTCTTGTTTGAAAGGATTGTGGGGGAAGGTCCTATTCTGCTGCTCAGGAGGTAGAGAGGTCATTCTCCACTCAGCTCTGTGGACCACAGAGCTGAAGTATCTTTGGGAAAGATGTGAGCACTCTGTGTGAAGTGCAAAGGTGGAAGGGCCAAAGATTCGGTTTTGTTCAGCAGGCACAGGATGAGGGCGCCTTCTGGCCACTGAGTCCACTTTGAACTCCTCTGTACACCAGAGTGTTCCGGAGTCAGACTTGAGGCCATCTGTCCCACAGCCCAAGGCTGACTGAAGGCAGCTCATAAACAGGAAGGTGATCCAAAAACCCAGCAGCAGATTGAAAACAGAATGTCTGAAAAAGAAAAGAATAGAGGTGTTGGGATGGTCCATTCAATGCCCAGAGCTCAATGACAGAAAAAAGAAAACAACTTTAGAGAGCTGGGTCTAAACAAATGCTGCCTGGTGGACAGAGGAGTGGGCTGAAAGTCCTCCAGAACCATGTGTCAGACTGGGCAACTTCTTGTTTTTGCTGTAAAGGAGGTTCTACAAGCTAGACCGTGTGTCTTCTGATCCTTATTTGTACCCAAAAAATCAAAAATAGAAAATTCGAAGAAAAGTGGGCGCTGCGGAAATCTACTAAATCAATCACACATCCCACTTAAGAATCAATCGGTTTAAACAAGTGCTTCTTCGGAGAAAGTAATCAACCGCAAATGATTTCCAATGTGCAGCCTTTACCAGTCCTGCCTTAACCGTTCCACGTACAGCACCTCCGGCAGCTCATTTATTCGAGCGAAGAAAGTCCGGCATTCCTCTGGTGGATTTCTGAGAAAACAGGGCTCTGGAGAGGAAATCCAGACTCTCTGTTTCCCCTCAGCCTCTCAATCTGCGGTCAGTTAGCTACCAGACTATAAAGTCACGATTCACCCGTCTCGTTGAAAGCACCTCCCAGCACACGGGGGTCTGTAGAGAGGAGATTTGTAAATGATGGGCTAACTCAGAAACAGGGAATAGATATGTTATCTTTGCAGTTTAAAAAGACCCCACATTTTAAAAAGAAACGGTTGGATATTCCTGAGAACGTATCGACACCACGACATTGTTCCACAGCAGCGCACCTTTACGGCTTTCGACTAAGTCATCATTTCCCTCTCATTAATTCCACTGACAGGCAGTCAGAGTGGTGGTAACTGCTTGAGAGGGCCTGGAAATAAAGCGGTGTGGATACAGGGATTATTTGTGTGCGTGTTCCTCATTGTCTTTAAGTCACACGCCGTGAATCAGATTGATGCTAAGCTGTAAAAACAAGGAAGATTATTTTCTCCATAATTGCTCGTAGAGTCAGTTTTAAGAACTGTCTACCTCTATCTTTTCCCACTGATGTGGGCGAGAGGCTATCTATTATAGTGTTAAATGGGCTTACGGGCTGGGGACTTTCACTTCATATGGCTTGGACGTTGACGTATGTTCTATTCTTTTGGCTCTGTACTCCCCTATATTGGATTTGGAGCAAAACAATAACCAAGAGCTCAAAATGCTGACTCAACGGCTTTGTGGCTGCTTAGCACCATCTACATTCAATGTGACTTTACAGTGTCTAAAATATACGTTAAAAACTTGAAGTGCCACTTTAAAAAAATTTTGAGTAAGTTTTGGCTTTAAGAAATAGGTAAGGTAAGCAAACATGCTATAATTGAGCTTTTTTTTAGATACATTAGTGGAATAAATAATAGAAAAAAGATGTTGTAGATATGATAGGATCAAAGTGAGAACAAATACAGAAATAAGCTAAAATGGTGCTTCATCGAATGCTGACAGGTTTGTCTGAACTGATAAAAGTCTAAGTAAAATAAGACTAAACAGGCATAAATCAAAGCTTTTAAAAAAAAAAGTGGAATGCACCAATGTGCTCAGAAAAAAGAAAAGAAAATGTTTCCAATGACTCATCAAAAACAAACGACATTTGACTAAAGAATGAGTTGCATAAAAAATGTTTTTCATTTTCCCTCTTGACCTCTTTTTAAAGGACTTTATTATTTTTTGGGCTCCAATTAAAAGCATCTGCTTATTAAAACAAATGACTTTTTAATATTTAGTGAGATGTCTGAGTTTGTCTGAACCCCAGTTTTTAATAAGATCAAAATCTTTGGTTTTTCTTTTAGTTGGGAAGCTTCTCTATTACACCTGTAGGATTTGACTTCTATTCTCCTAATAGAACGTAAGAATTCTACCTCTTACGTTCTTAGTGTGCATCTTTTATTCATTCAACGGTCTGCTAGTTTTTTTATGGCTTTTTGAGTATGCAGTAATACCGGTAATGGTCTCCAGCCCCTCTCATTTCTCTTATGAATAAAACAGGATTCTAATTCCTGTTTTAGGGGGGAAATACAAACCCATGGCTGTGTTGAGCTAACCAGGAACCTAGATAATGACTTCAGAGCATTCGTCATTACTCTGAACAACAAAAAGCTGAATATTTTCCTTTGCCACTTGAGGAATTAAAGATACATATAAGACAGAAAGAATACACTTTGCTTTTCTATATTTGAAGGTATATTTCACACCTAATTGGCCGGCTGTTAGAGCATGCCTTTGAGCCAGACCGGAGGTAGTACCAGGCTTTCCAGACAGTTATATTACAGATATCCTTCTTTTGACTTGCTTAATTTCCCAAGGTGCATTGCTTCACTTTCCCATCCATAAATCTTTTTTTTCCTGCAATAGCCTGAGGTGGGATTTTTCAGGCCTTCTTTTATTTTTTTCCCAGGCCCAGCAACGGACTCTCTCACAGCTAGTGGAAAGGGGAGCATTACAAAACGGTGATAGCCCCAAAGTGGGGCTTTAATATCCCAATAAAACAAAACTTTCAGGGGTAGTCGAGCACCACTGGTTTTCCTCTTCCACTCCTCGGCTTTTTATTCTCTCTCGATTAACACTGCTGTCCTCTGAGCAGTTCATTTTCAGTAGACAATCCATAACGGAGCGGTTTTTGATCAACACAAAGTAAAAGGAAGCATTTTTTCCATCTGAAGTCCCTTGGTTTCATCATCCATGCCGGTAGTTCGCTATTAAGCTGTTATGGTGTTACTTCTATCTCATTTTAATGTACCAATCTTTTCTTAGACTTCCAGTGGGTTCAAGGAGATGTTTGTGAAGTGCAGCTGATGGTGTACAACCCCATGCCTTTTGAACTTCGTGTGGAGAACATGGTGGGTGAGATTTCTGACGTCAACATTTAAAGGCTCTATAATCCTGTGTTTATAATATGTCTTGTCTTACTGTCCTATAATGATGCATTGCAAAGGTTTGGACAAATTTCTACCATGATGATTGTGTAAGGTAGTGGGAAACATCTTTAGAAACACCTTTTTTTATTTTGTTTTCGCAAACTAAGGGTTTTAAAGAGCATTCAGGCACCAAAAGGTGCGGTTTAACCCGGTCATGTCATAGCTGACTGGAAACATCTGTTTTAATTCAGAGTATTTCCTCCTGGAGAACATCCACCTGAAGCAGAGCCACACCTCTATTCCATTCATAGCGAAGTCCAGTTCATTGTTAGAGCCTCACTGCTCATTTTTTAAGCACACACCGGCAGACCAAAGCTGCCACGTGGGACAGCTTTGAAATGCAAAGTCGACGCGGGTTCCCGATAAAAGGCCGGCCGAGACGGGCCCGTTTCCAGCTGTTTGGTGGCGGAAGCACACACAATACGCTACGTGTCGAAAGTAATATTGCTTTGATTACTTGGACAGTGGAGAATAAATTACCGGGAAAGTTTGGTGAGCAGAGGCACTGGCCGTCTTAATTGTAGCAGCTGTCTCTTAGCCCGTGCCAAATGAAGCTGGGTGGTTCTTGCTGCTCGTCTCCGGAAAGTGCGGATCGGTCACAGAGGCAGAAAAGTGCTCACAGGGAGCCAACCCAGAAGGCTTTAAACTCATGTTTGTTTGCCTTAAAGCCAGAGTGAACCTTCGCATCGTCCAGGACCAATGCATGTAGTCTTTGCAAAATCTTAAAGGAAGAGGGGGTCAGATGATTACCTCTTTGTCACTGACTTATCCCAGAGCTGTGAAATAGATCCGAGAGAACAGTAGTGCCAGGGCTATCATCTTTGAGGATATTGTTACACGCTCAAATGGAAGGAAATCTTTCTTTTTTTCGTCATTTGCACACTGAAAGTGCGAATAGCACAAATGTAAATTGTGCTGTCCTCATGGCCAATCATTCGGAACTATAATTTCAACCCGGTGAAGAAACTCAGACCTCAGACCCAAAACTTCAGCACGATGCCCTTTCATGGCCAATAAAATATTAGCCACATTCTGCCAAACAAGCTAAAGGTAATAAGATTATCAGTGTTTTTAAATGACTCAAAGTCTCAATACGAAAATACTAAATACTAAAATTCTCTGGAAGAGCCTGAAGGGCTGGGGTGTTTTTCTGTGTATGTCCAGGAATTGATTGGAATCCTTTTATGCTGTTGTACAAAAAAACTAGCTACTGATTTTCGTAGTCCTACTTAGAGCTGAACAGTACAAAGAGTATAGGGTCACACGCCTTGCTTCTCAGAGAGTGACGGAAATCATCGTTAAAAAACAAAACAAAACTGAGTAGTATCCAAGCAAATAAAACAACTATTCTGGTATTATCTTTATGTATTGACTCAGAATGTAACCTCAAAGCCAGACTTAGATGAACAAGGTGAAGCGAGGCCTTAAATGACCTTTTTGGTGCCAGGACTGACAAGAACTAAGATTTCAGCAGTATACGAATAAGGTATACTCTGGGTACCTCCTTGGAAAGATGCCGGACTTAAATGGTTGTTGTTAACTCATTGACTGCCAGCCATTTTCAGAACAGAGAGTCGCTCACTGCCAGAGTTTTTTGAGAATTTTGACTGATTTTTCTAGAGCCACAGAATAGTTTGTGCTATGACTATGTAAACACCGAACACACCAAAAGAAAGAGTAGACTCTCTTCTTTCATCAGGAAAAAAGATTTTGTTTCTACCTTATTCCGTTCTTCTTCGACGTGCGTCTCACCGGCGCCATTTCTCTCATAGCGAACCATTGCGTTTGTTTTTATTTGCTTACAATCTATGCTAATCTCCCATCAAAAGTGGCACAGCTACCTAGAGGGTAAATTTGTTAGTCCATACTCTGTCTAGAAGCCGATATTTACGGGAAAACTTTCGCCGATCGTCCCCCAAGCCACTCGCATTGAAAAACATAAAAGACGTCTATAGACGTCTTTGGCAGTCAGCGGTTGGATTTGAAAAGACGTCTATAGACGTCTTTGGCAGCGAATGAGTTAAAAGGTTTTTGTACCTCCCAGCCACAGTGAGCTCTTCCAAAGGGAACTTAGTTGTCTTCGGGACACGCACTTTGCTTCCATCGGTACTGCACCTTTAAGAAATCCCGAAGTTCTGCTCTAAGCTGCAACAATTGAGAGGACAAGGTGAAACCCCGGTGAGGCTGGCATCAGTTTCTCCCACCTAAGGGTGAATTGATCAGGCCGCAGATGGAGTTTGAGGCCCATTACAAATCCGCGGCAGCTGGGAACCTCACATGGTGTCGTCTAAACACGCAGGTGGAGACAGACAGGCCGCCAGGAGCTTATCCGTACCCCAGACAAAATGACTGAAAGTACCCATCTATCAAAAGTGTGCACAAAGCAACTCCGTGAGCCACACAAGGACGCAAACACACGCACATACAGATGGTGACTTTTCCCTTTTTTTTCCCCCCATCAAGGTGACCGTGTCGTTTGGCACGACGGACCTTTCTCAGTCACCACACGACTCCAAGGCTAATACCCGCCTCTGCTTTGTGCTTTATAGATTTTCTGTTTAAGTGTTTTTCTCTTCTTTTCTTCTTTTTCTCCTTTACAGCCTGAACTCTCACTCTTTCAATTTTGGGTCACCCTAAGAGGCTTTTATCCTCCTATTCACAAACACTCCCGCGGTCTCGATATTTACGTGCTCGTTCTCGCAATGGCAAATGATTGGTGCCGTTTCATTTGCGGCCGTCCACGCGCAGGTCAGCAAAGAGGACAAAGATGTCAGTTTTTTTGCTTCCAACGTGCCTGAAGACAGCGACGTCTCCTAGACATGGAGGATGTCTGGGCTGCTGTAACGTGCTGATATCTCGAAAGCCGCCCGCGTCTTCGGTGCTCTCAGATGGGACAAAAACATCCTAATGTTAAAGAAAACTCACACCATTGCTGGAGCACCAGTCGGAGCAAAATCAAAGGTTAACGGCGAACTGTTGGCGGAAAGAAGTCCGTGCTGGCCAGCTCGAAACGTGCTTTAGTCGTTAATGTTGGTTAAAACAAGCTAATTAACCTTTTCCAGGCAGAATGCAAATGAACTGTTTCCAATAGGTTAAAGCTGAGTGCTGTGCTATTCAATAAAGGCATTTAATGTCCCGATGTGAAAGCGAAGGGCCACTTAAATCACAACCACGGCACCTCCGAGGCTCAGCTCCTTGGTAGCTTTCTTTCTAGTGAGGTAGCGTCTGCTGGTAGGGACTGATGCAATCATTACGTCACCTCAGTCTGCCCTGTTACGCTCGCTGGATCACATCAGGATGGAAGCACTGTTACTCCGAGGGGTCTACGATAGCAGGGATGCATGTCTGGAATTTAACTAGCGGTGCATCCAAAAATAAAAAAAATGTGTTGAAATTTTAGTCTTGAGATGAGGGATTCAGATTATTCTGTCGCCACAAGCAGAATATCATTTAAACCATTTCAGGAATCTGGAATCTGATCGTTCAGCCCTCACTACAACCGTCCCTCTCTGTGTAATTCCATACTTTTTGCAGTTTGCACAATCCGATTTTCCATGTTCTCAGCGGATAATTGTCTCCATGATTGTTTTCGTATTGGAATGAGATTATTCACACAAATAAAGATGGTGCTCATCACAGTTTACATAGACTGTTTACGGCTCATAATCGCCCACCCTGGGTAGACCGTGACAGTCCATTGTTAATTGTGTCCTGTATTGTGAGCCAGCCTGCAGCTTAGTGTCAGTTATGAGCTATACTCCTATGATAGGTCTAAACTAACACTCCTGATGCAATGATTATGTGGCTGGTCTGTTAGCCTCTGGCCTTGGGGCTCACTTGGATGGACCACACAGAGGGAACGTGTCTTTTGCCCATACCAATCCAGACACTTGATAGAAGAAATGGACGGCCCATGCTTAGAATTGAAGATTAAAGCAGCATCCAAACTGCCGTAAGCCACTCTCTGTGATGGCGTTTGAAACGGTGTCTTTGATGGTGGCTTTAAAATGGGCAAGCAGATTGAAATTCTGCAAGGAATCTCCTCTCAAGACGGGTTTGTGGGAAGAAATGGATGGAATGTGGCTTAAAATGCCTTTTTGTTTGGTGTGCTGAATTCCAGAATACGTGAAACTGTCGCCAATTAAATGAAGTAGAGCAGTTTCCAAGAGTATAACGTTAGATTTGAATTTTTTGGTCCAAAATGAGCTTTAAGAAGGCCAGACCAAGCCTTATAATGCAGAATAAAGCTGAATTTATAACCACTCTCTTTTTTAAATAACTTTTTTAGTAGTGATTTACTGATGTTAAGAATTGGCTATGAGCATGCTTACAAAGATTTGTAACGACTGTGCTCCAGTCATCTGAGAAAAACCGTGTTAAAAAGTAGAAGAGCTCAAAGTCGCCAGGCATGGTTACTATTGCTGAAGTTATGCTCGGTGATGATTGCTTTCTTCGGTTGGGTTTCGCACATTTACAGTGTACACTGATTCTAATCCCCGCTGTGTTGCATTCAGGGTCTGCTGACATCTGGAGTGGAGTTTGAGTCCCTGCCTGCTGCGCTGTCCCTCCCCGCTGAGTCCGGCCTGTACCCGGTCACTCTGGTCGGAGTGCCCCGCACGGCCGGCAACATCACAGTCAACGGTAGGTCCCGCTTCTCCAACGACCACGCAGCGTTTAGTCACATCTGCGTTTCAAACGTGACTCTTCTTTCCCTTTCGTTCACCTGATCGTTGTCCATTTGGTTGCAGGCTACCACACCTCGGTGTTCGGCGTGACGAGCGACTGCCTGCTGGAAGATCTGCCTGCTGTGAAGACCAGCGGCTGTTTAGTCGAAGTCATTCCGTCCCTTCCTCGTCTCCAGCTGAGCACATCGTTACCACGGTGAGAGACCTTTGGCGCAGTCGTGCTGTTTGTTGTGGCTGTGGTTGCCAAAGCAGTCGGGAGATATCCCCCCCCCCCCCACTTGGAGCTGGTTAGAGCCAAACCGTTTGATGGAGCCATGAAAGCTGCCGGTGCTGCGAGCAGCCTCTGGCTGCAGCCTGTTGGAGCCTCGGTTGGATATCCAACTCCTCCCACATCCAAGTCGGCCATTTTGATTTGGTCATGTGACTAGCAGCTTTCTCAGGTGGAAACGAAACTATACGAAATCGATGAAATCGAGGAAAACAATGTCCTAACCCTTACCCTTACCCTGACCCTGACCCTAACACTAACCCTAATCCTTAGCATAACCCTGACCCTAACCCTAACCCTGATCCTAACCCTGACCCTAACCCTGACCATAACCCTGACCATAACCCTGACCCTAACCCTAACCCTGACCCTAACCCTAACCCTGACCATAACGCTGACCCTAACCCTGACCCTAACCATAACCCTGACCCTAACCCTAAATCTAACCCTGACCCTAACCCTAACCCTAACCCTGACCCTAGCCCTTCATAATTGTGAGGAAAAACTATTATTTGGTTAAACTAGGTTGGACTTATTGTAAAAAACCTATTTAACATACACTATTTGTACATAATATTATGTATAGAGTTTAATTCAGTGTTTGCAAGATTAATTAATCTCTTTTTAAATTAATGTCTATATTACCATGAAGCAATTATTATTTCCTTTTCTTTCCTGGGATCTTCCTATTGGTGAAGTAAGCAGCAGCACCAGCCTTTTGCCGTGCTAGAGACGGGTATTGCTCAGGTCAGGGACAAACCAGCCTCCATGTTTAGATGCACTGGCAGTCTAGCATCCAGCCTGCTTCATTCAAGGCACAGCATTGAGAATCGAAACCAATTCTTTTTCTGGCATGATGTTGCCAGTTGCGCTTTTTTTATTTTAAGAAACAGCTTTCAAACCCCATTTTTTAAAAACTCACCATCTAGTGTTTATAGAGGCTGCTCCAGTGGGTTTAAATTTGGTTTTCTGCACCGTTCGTAAATACTCTTTGAAATTAAATGTAGACCTATTTCTTTTAATCAATTCGACTTTATATGGAAATGTTATTACAAGTGTTATAGATTTTAAACGTTATTGGAGATTACTGTTAACCTAACCTAATAATACTGTTCTCTGGCTGTAGACAAACAACCATTCTCTTAATATTCTCACTTTCTAATGTAGAAAAGCCCAGTCTTAACTTGTTGACATCTTTGAAATAAATCTTATGAGGTGATCGTGAAAATAATCTCTAGTGACACAAACAGGTTAGAGTGTAACTGAGCGTGGAAAGTTGAATTCATTCTTAAAACAAGTTTTTCTTTACCCCAGTGCAGCATCCGCTGCATTCGTACGTTCCATCATTCCATCACAATGCAGCACAACATGTCCTCTCAGTAAAAAAAAAAGCCAGTAAACAGCCTTGGATTGACAAGGATACCATCAACTGCCAAAACAGTTTTAGAAAAAAAAGTGAGCCCTTTTATGAATATATGCAGATGTCCAATTATTACACCGAAACACAAAATTCACACACAATATTTCACACATAGAGCTAAGAAATAACAACTGTGTACAGGTTTAGCATATTGCTAAAGCATTTGAGAGGAATAAAAAAATCGATCTTGATTTTTCAGGTAAAATGTTGCATTTGGGCCAGATGCAGTGTGTTTAGTGATTCGGGCTCACAGTGGACAGGCAGCCTCAGCCATCCTACTGCAGAGTCTCCTGTAATGGCACCCTATAATTATGAGTGTCAATTTTGACTGTCGTTGTTTCTGTACTCGCGGTATCACAGCTCAAATAGCCCAGAAATAATCACCGGGTGGGGATTTAACTGACTATACAACCGTGACCAGTGTCGTGAAATGTAAAGCCATCAGCAGAAATCCACCACAACACCCCGCCCGCACGCTGGCTGCATTGGTATGCTGCTTTGGTCGCTCGACCAACGTTCTCCCGGACTGTGCAGACAGACCTTTTAACCTCACTATGGTCCGGAGTCTGTAAAAGTCGAGTTCGGCTGAGTCGAGTCGGGTCAATTGACCGACACCATGGCTGAAAACATCCCGCTGTTTTATCCCTGAGATAGAAAAGCAGGAAAAACAACATATCCTCCATGCTGATGTGTGAGCCAAAAAACCCTGAAAATCCATCCCCATTAACCATGTTTGCGTTTGCCTGATAGGTAACAAGACGTTAACTGATGAGCAACAACTGGCTGCTTTGATACATCAGCATCTAAACTGTTTTCTGTAGGGCATGCCAATATGAATAGAACAAAAAATCAAGGCTGCAGTCTGTAAAAGCTTATATGTATTGGAAAAGAGAAAAAAAGGAATGAAAAAGAAGACGTAGCAGAAGGAAATATATTTTCAGACTCTATGTTCAGTCACACCGCCGTGCTGCAGGTGAATTTGTTTCCATGACCGTCCTGTGAGGTGGAATTTGAGCAAACAACATAAGAGACTTAATTTACTACCAGGAAATGGTGAGCAAACCACCCGGCCGGAGTTTTGTAAATCACTCTGACAACAGAGCTGCTGCAGAATCCACTATTTAGGTCATGCCTATGAGTACAGCACTTCAGCAGCGTTTGATGTGGAAAATCTTTTTATTCTCTGGCGCTGGAAGTGCACTGTAGCAGGGAGACAGTGTAAATAGAATACAAACTATTATATTTGCTCTCTGGGGTGTTTTCCTAACGTCCACAGGGAGACTCAGTTTAGACTTCAAAGCATTGACAGGTTTTGCAAGCAGCCTCATTGACTTCTTACATACTTTAGACTTTAAGACCCGAATATATAAATTACAGATTCCAGACAGTCTTCATCTTCTAAAAGACTTTTTATGTTATATTTATTGTGCAAATGCAAAAAGGCATTTATAGCTCATACATACATTGGGCTATGAATGCTTAGAAGTTGGTAGTTTACCTTTACAAACAAACAATACTTTTTTCCCCCCTCGTTTGTTTGTTTGTTGGGTGACGCAGCAGCTGGAGTCACAGCGAGTTCAGTCTCTTCCAGCTTCAGCTGATGGCAGACGATCCAGGCTTGTGCCGTTTTGAAAGCACTGGACTTATTTTTGCCAACCTTGGAGAATAAATCTCGCCTCATTTGGCACATTGTCCAATCTAAAGTTGACCCAAATGCTTGTCTTTGTTAAAAAGGGGGCGCTCTTTGTTTTATTAATGACAATGCGACTGGCTCACCGGCCGCCGCCTTTAACAATGCGAGCATGAAACGTCCGTCAGCAGTAGTTTGGAAAGTCAGATCTGCTGAACACGACACCCCAGTTTCTTGATTCTTCTTGCTGTAAGAGACCGGGATCTGGTCTGGATGTGAATATTGTGGTGTATGGTTGGTTTGGCTAGAAAAACAAGCAGTTCAGTTTTTGAGAGATTCAGTTGGAGGTGATGGACTTTCATCCATTTTGATATGTCAGTGGTATGAGAAACCATGTGATTGAATGATCTTGCCCAGCCTGGTGGTGTATATGGCAAAAAGAAGAGGTCCCACTACCGAACCTTGAGGAACCACCTCGCGGTGGTGCACTGCAGAAGTTGGACCAAGCCAGGATACTTTGAATGATCGACCAGTGAGGTAGGATTCAAATCAGGAATGTGCCCTCCCTGTGATGCCCATACTCGAGAGTATAGACAGAAGGATGTCATGATTGACTGTGTGGAATGCAGCCGATGAGTCAAGCAGGATTATTATTGAGGACTTCCCTGTTGCTCTCGCCTCTTTTAATGCATCTGTCACAGACAACAGAGCTGTTTCAGTGGAGTGGACATTTTTAAACCCAGGTTGGTTTGTATCAAGGAGATTGTTTTAGCAAGAGGTATTCTGTGACCTGCTTAAAAGACTGCCATTTCAATGGTCTTAGATTGGTAGTAGAAAGACCGGCCTATAGTTTTCCACCCGAGTTGGTTGGAGAGAGGGTTTCTTGAGCAGCGATGTAACCAGATGTTGCTTGTATGGGTTAGGAAATGTGCCTGATGTCAGTGAGGCATTGATCACGTCTGGACTTCTGCAGTTACCGTAGGAGCTATGGACTGGAGTAGATTTGTAGGAACAGGGTCCAGCAGGCATGTAGTAATACGGCTACATGTGATGATATATATTCTGCTGGAAAGGGCAAATAACCCTTCCTTTAAGATCATATTGCACCAGTTTACGGCCAGTACACTACTTTGAAAAAGTGAATGAGGTGTAAATGGGGTTGTGAGTGCATTGGGACAAGAAGCTCCAGACAATGTCCAGGTCGAGACGTGTTTATGGAGGGATGCTGTGCTGTACAGTGTTACCCTCACAGGTCTTTTGAAAAATCTCGACTTCTCTGAAACTATACCAAAGGTCTGTAAGTATCCGCTGTATCCACACCTGGGTCGTTCCGGTGTGGCTTGAAACCCCAGGCGGTAGCATGTGTAGTACAGTCTTGATAAGGCACCACTGGGGGTTAAAGTCGAATGTTCTTGTATGAGGTGCAGACGTTTCAATTTCAAGCGTTTCCATTTATGTGCCCCGACATTTCTACAGGATCTGTCACCAGCAGAGTGATGCAGTCCAGTGAGCTGGGATTCTTAGCTGTCGGCAAGCCGTTGTCCGTTCATGTTTCATCACTCTTTGTACTGCTGTTCGTACGAAGTTGGAGCTGACCCGGAGCCAGTTTAGGGATGTTATGCCTCAGCTGTTTGGTCCTTGTCGCAGTTCCTCTGGTTACACTTTTTTCCTGTAACTCACCCAATAGGCGCCAACCGACCCAGACACTGACGTATCCCTTTTTTACAGAAAAATAACAGCCTCCTTAAAAGTGGGTATTAACTCGCTACGTTTCTTCTACACTGACTTAATTTTACTTTTCTTGAGTATCAAGGACCAATGCTACTTTTTGTGTGTTCCATTGAGCAACATTCTTTAGCTTTTTTTATTTAAAAATCATCCGTTTGTTTTGGTCTTAGTTTTGGCACGGGGACTGGGATAGTGGCTGATTTGGACCTCACATTCCGTCCATATTTAACTGAACCCTCCTGTTGGCTTCCTGTTAGTTGACCTGTTTCAAACATTAAAATGTCATAACTTTGGTTTTCTTCCATTTAACTGCCTACCAATGACATGGGTGAATGAAATCGGCTCAAATAAGTGTTCTGCCTAAACTTTGACACCTACCAGTCAATGGTTTCTCATCTACTTGGATCTAATCAGAATTTCTATCTACTTTTCTCACAAATCACATATAATTTTAAGTAAATGGGCTCAGTCTTACCATGTATTACAAAAATAAGTGTGAGATACATGTTAATGAGTTGGATGCAGGTTCATTAAAAAACAAGAAAACATGATAATTTATTTGTGTATATCAGCAGTTTATTTGTACTTGAGTAGTTCTGTCACTCTTGGATAATATTTTGCGCGAAAACCTTTGACTTTTATCTGAGTAATATTATTTTGAAGTAACAGTACACTTTACTTTAGGAAAGTGTTTGACTACTCTACCTACTTCTGGTCAACTCTTTACATTTTAACATTACTCCTACTGCCTTTTGGTCCAATTTGTGAGAGTTTCTCTCTCTATCTTTCTTTCTTAGGTCGGCCCACATAGCGCAACCCATGTCCAAAGAAGAGCTGTCCAGCTCGGTGTCCATACAGCTTTTCAACGGAGAGACGCAGCAGCTCATCATCACCTTGGAGAACATCGGCTCTGAAGACATCGAAAGTCTGGAGGTGACCTCCAAGCTTGTCACCACCAAAGGTCAGTCAGCCCCCCCCCCCCCAAAACGGTCAAACGCTGTACGTTATCCCTCTGTTTTACCGTAATTTAGTTGGTGACAATCTTTACAGGAGGTTGTATGATATACATGTAGGGTTGTCACGATACTAAAATTTTCAACTCGATACGAAAATACTCGATAACATTTTCGATACCACAAGGATAAAAACAAAGACCCAAAAATGTAACTGAATTTTGACAGGTTAGTGTCTTTCATTTCAAACCGACCTGTTACTGATGTTATCGTGATTGGTGGCCCGTATTAATGACCCTAACCCTAACCCTCCACCCTTCATAATTGTGAGAAATAAATATTTTTTGGTTAAACTTGTTTGGACTTATTGTACAAACATCCACTATTTTAACATAATATTATGTATAGAGTTTAATTAAGTGTTTGAAAGATTAATTTCACTGTTTTTAAATTAATGTCTATATTGCCATGAAGCAATTAGGGTTTTCTTGCCTGGAATCTTCCTATTGGTGACGTAATCAAAATGGCAGACTTGGATGTGTGAAAACGAGTATCGTATCCGGATACAACATTTTAGTATCGATACTTTTTTGAGTATCGATACTTTTGACAACCCTATATACATGTAGATGAAAGGTGGGCCCAGAATTAAAACAGTGTGCTTTGTGTGTGTTGTCTTTGATTTGGCTGACCACACTCCTGTTGCAGCCCCCCTGTTCTCACAGTGCCACCGAGGTCACTGCCCAATCATCTGCGGCTCCACATCTTTCACGTCTCTGTGGCTTTTTGGGCTCGTGTTCCGTCTCTTTGTTCAGCACCTGCTCACACCTCACATCTCTTCCCACCGCCCTCTTTCTTTGTTGCCTTTGTTTTTCCCCGAAATGAGAAAGGTGGACACTGCACTTTGTTGGCAAAATCAAAGTTTATATCCTTGGTCACTCCTACTTATATGAACTGTTTCCCCCAACTCTTCTGTAAAGTAAATTAGTTGGAATTCAGTTGATTGAGCAGTAGGCAGAGACTCTATAAGTGCGCCAGGAAGTCATATTCCTATGGAACTGGAACTGCTTTTTACTTGGATGCTCATTGGGTCATCTTTTGTCTCGGTTTTGCCTTAACATCAATCTATGTTAAGACACTAGCATGTCCTGAATTCTTAGACATATATATGCTAACCATTAGCTTTCCTGGCTTGCAATTGCTATGCAGATGTTTAAAACCTGTTCATTCATCAACTCAGTTAATTTCAGTTAACTTTTATCAATATAGCGCCAAATTGCAGCAAATCTTATCTTTAGGCGCTTCTGCTGCTTTGATTAGCAAGCCAAACCTGAGTGGATTAGCTTCATGTGCTGTTCCACTCTGAGCAGAACGCAGGCATTATTTACTGCCCACTTTTGCCAACTCCGCTGTAAGAAAAGTAGCTGTTAACAAGTCTGCAAGTTGCAAAAAAGTCATCCAATTGTTTAATTATTCAAAACGACATCAACATGATTTATTATATGCATGATATTACAGTGGAGCTGTAGAGGAGAGGAAGGACATCGTGGAAGAGACAAAATGCGTAGAAATAAAAGAAGCTATGTTTATCCATGGCAATCTAAATAAACAGAGTCAACGAATCTTTAAATTCAGGGTTTGACTCCCAGTCTTTTCTATATTTTTCACCGTACAGTTTAGACTAAGGCACGATGAGCTAGCCAGGTAGCCCTTAGCTTGAGTCACAGACAGGTGCACACACAGTGGAGTAATCAATCCAAATCCAGTAATATATTCTAGACGTGTTCTGTAGATTTACACACAAGCCAGTGGCAGTCTCGCACAGGCAACAGTGTGAACATCCGCCGTGGTTATGTAGCCAGAGTGGATATTCACCCTGTTGACGCTGCATCCAGACGCTGCTCTGAGAGCCCGCTGTGAGCGCTTTGAGATGGAGAGCGGCCCAGGGCTGCACCTGCTGCTCGTGGAGAGGAGCAATGTGAGCTTTCACGCCCGTCTTCAAAGTCAAAAAGACAACACCAGAAAAAGTTGCTTGTGAAAAAGCCACCGGAGTGGTCTAAAAAAAGTCACTGAATGTTAGAAATGCTATAGTAAAACTAAAAACATCATACAGACTTAGATCAACCTTTGGGAATGCAAAAAATCAGGATAAATTATATATTTTTTAAATAATTTAGAAGCTACAAGTCAGTTTGTATGTAATTTTTCTGACTGATTGCTGTGTTTTTCCTCCAACAGTCTTCCTAGCCACCTTTATCAATCTTTTGAGGGGCAGTGGCCTACAGTTTACAGCTACCAGGTATATAAGGAGTTGGCTTGTTAATGGTAACTAGTACCAGGGCCTTATTAGAATAGTCTGCGGTTTAGAAATTCATTTGATGCCCGTCTGCCTGCTGGCCTGCCTCCAGAGCAGTTTCTCTCTCAGTAACATGAGCCCCTTTTGAAGTGGAACCGATGTCAAATGCGGATTATGTTGCAAATATATTTTTCTTTCCTTCTATCCCTTTTCCTGGATATATTTTTTAAGATTGGCCGATACACCATTTGATTATGCAAACCTTTTCTTTAAATTTTACTTTACTTTTACTTTTTACTTATGATGCTGTAAATCATTTCAAGGGGAAAAAAGTTCCTTTTTCTCCAAATAGTTAAAAAAATTGGTTAAAGAAATACATCTCCATGCAGGACTCAAAACCTGTGGGCCTTTGATGGAGGGACTTCCATGATCAAAACAACGACCCCCATTTAAAGCACGGACTTTTAGCACCTTATTATAATGTCTGTATCAGTTCTGTAACACCTAAAATATCTCATTCTGTTGGTGTCTCGAGGACAGCAATCTCTACGATACTCAAACACTCAGCCTGTTATGCAAATGGTAACCCCTCTTCTTCAGTATCATATAGCATGCATTTACTTCTGAATATGATGCAACGCAATTAAATTAGTAATTTTCACGCATTAGAAAATATTTTGGATTTTTAAGCATTGATTTTGATCGATTATTTGCCAAAAAATAACTGCAGTTATTTGAAAATAGTCTCTGAAGGTTTCCAGTTCGGTTTTCCAATATCTGGAATATGATACTTTTGTGAGATAAAACTCTATATGTTCATATTAAAATTCTCAGTATTCTCAGACAAATGGGGAAAACGCTCTTGCTCACAAGATACTTTATAATTATTTTATTAGTAAATAAAAAGGCTTTCAGGCTTCAGTGATTCTGTCGTCAAACATTTATTTCAATTGACAAACTAAGGTGTTATATTTAATGAGGCTATTTGATAAAAATGCGATTAATTGAGATGAATTAGTTACAAAGCCTTGTGTTAATGTGAATAATTTTTAATCAACTCCCACACCCAGTCAAAAGTGTACTTTAAGGTTAGAAAATCTAGAATCTAGCTTCTATGAAGAATTAGTAGGCCAGCTAAAGAAAAGTATACTATAAGGAATATTTTGGGATTACTCTTCATCTGTATTAATTTATATGTTTTCATTTGAATTCTCATTACATTAGAATTCAAATGAATACATATAAATAATATTTTTTCAATGTAATTTAATTTGATGAATCATTCCTCGCCTTTCTCTAATTATCTTCATATCATCGCTTTTGCTTTTTTTAACCTCATCTGTTTGCATCATGTTCTAATTAAGGCAGTTTGAGTCTAAATGATCTCTTCATTCCAAGTTACTTTCCCTGCTGGGATTTATTTTTTGTTCCTCCTTTTATCTTCAAGTACACAAACAGATGAGCAAAAACAGACAAATGAAAACAAGGAAAGAATCCTGATTACATCTCCACTGATAATGAAGATCAGTGGTCGGCATGCCGTCGTAGGTGCCCTCTCAGCAGGCATCATTACACCACAAAAACAAGAAGCACTTTAAGAAAATGAATAAAAAGCTAAAATCCTCTTTCAGGACTTTTGACGAGTGACACCAAATTAATGGGTTTGCCCCTTTTTCCCTTTCATCTGCCTCAGCTCTGAGTGTGTATCGTATCCATAAGAGAAAATCTTGCACAAATAATTCTAAAAATCTAAATCTAACATTTTTTCCACCTTCAAAAGCCATAAACAGTTAATCTTTGAAGAACTCAGTATGAGCAGATATTTGGGTATTTGGTTGAATGTCATACAAAGATGTCATTGTGAAGATTGATTATAAGTCTCAGATCGTTCGATATACTTTGTGTGTCCTGTTGATAACATATTTAGAGTCAGTAGTTCTGAGTTGGTGCTTATAATGGAGTTTTGTCATTGAAAATCATATTTTCATTTGTTCCATGCTTCCTGCAGGGTTTTTTCTTGCTGCAATTTAGGATCAAAAAGGGTTGTTGTTATATAATTTTTTAATCAACTCTCCAAAGGGTGTTATATGAGCTTGGAATAGTTCAGACAGATATAAGCATATATATATATATTAGCATTTTCTTTTTGGCTCTAACTCTGTATTTTCAGTAAACAGCCTTCAGTGAAATCCGGGCCAATGCAGAACTTACTAGTTTTTAATGAAAAGGCTTCTTTTTCTTTCATTCTACATTTGGAAAGCCAGCTTTTTGTTATCACACATTTTAGACTTCACCATCCAGAGCTCTAAATAAACTCATTTTATATGATGCAAAAAAATAAAACATTTTCAAACTTTTACATGAGAAAAATACAAGCATTAAAGCAACATATACGAACACTGCAAAGCACACACTGAAATGTTTGTGCGTCTCTTCCAAAAGTGGGATCTTAAAAAGTCTCCATTTTGCCTTTCCCCCCCCGGTTTTCAGTTTTATAAGTCGCTAATTTTTAAACCCATTATTACTAACTAGGTCCTACTGTTCCTTTTTCAGAGAACTTTATTCCTGATTATTCTTTTGTGATTTAGCTGAGATGAGCAATTTAGTCCTTGAGATCAGTTTTTTGGCTTCAGCTCGCTATTAATGGTATCTTTTAAGGATGATCCCGTTCTGAGTGGTGTTCTCTACAGAAGGTGTTCGCCCGACTGTCCACATTACAAATGAATCCCGCGTGCGCACAGCTCCTACCGTAATCCCCCTGGATTAAAAAACGGGATGAAAACCTTTTTTTCTTGTAATTTTATTGTCCTCTTCAAATTTGACATTCAAACTCAATTATTTTACGTAGTATGGTTTCGGGAGAAGCATTAAAGCTATGAGATGATTTTTATAAAGTTCATTTGTAGTTCTAAACAGATTTAGTGTTTTTTTTTACGCACTTCTTGACTTCCCACCATTTAAATTCGTCTGCCTTGCATCCGTTTACATGACCAAATTGCCAACTGTCTAGCAACTTTCAGGACAGCCAATAGCTGCTTTTCTTTTCGAAACATTGGCAAAATGGCTCATGATAAATCTTAACTGGCGTACCTGCTTACCATCTTTCGAAAAAACGGACAAAAGCGTCTTGTTGCCTTGCTCCGGTTTCTTTAGATTCACAGAAATACCACCTCTATGTATTACCAATGCTGTTGATTTGGCACATTTATCTGGCAAACAGCGGGATGGCGTCTCACTCATAAAACCGAAACATTGTCAAAAAAGCTCTGCACTGATCGGTGTGTGTTGAAGGATGGTCCGATGACTTTAAAGTCTCACCGCGCCTCTGCATGCATGCAGCTTGATTCATGTATTTCGTTCATGTCAATTGTTTGGTGGTCGCTGCTGATTGACTGGTTGTCTGGCTTTTCCAGCTTGTCAGGGACTGAGCATTAAAGTGAAGGACAAAGGTATACAAGATATTATCCTCCATTTATTCTTCCCAACAACGGTAGCAAAAATCCATCAAAACACTCAAAATCAAGAAAAATGGGACCAAAAGAAAAAATCCACATCCTAACTAAGGATAACAAACAAGAACAGACCTATCATGGTGGACACACAGGGGGAATGTATACGCACAGGCTAACCTACAGGAAACAAGGATGGAGGGGAAAGTAGACTAAGATAAAGAATAAATAAACCAAGGCAACTAATTCAACCTACTAATTCTAACTACAGCACACATATAAAACGGCAATTTCTATTTAAAACAAGCTTCTTCAGTCACCTGATGGATTCCTCCACTTCCTGCAGTCACAACTTATTTGCTCTCCCCAGCTAGTTCCTCCCACCTCAGCAAAAGAGATAAACAATTAATAATCATGCACTGACATATGTGAACGCCCATATTAGCAGACATCCTTACATAATAATCCAAAATAAAAGAACAAATAAACATACTGTGCGAAAGAAACATTAAAATAGTAACACTTTGAAATAGCTTGAGAAATCTCGACCCAGCTCCTCGCTCTTGAATGCATCATTTCCCCTAAAAATACCCGTCTTCCTCTCCTCACCTAAGCGTCTGGATCCTCTACTGTTAGGTAGCGGCATCGTGCCTGATCAGTTGGGAAATCAGCGCTACTAGAGCTTTCCAGAGAAGCAGTAGAGTGACCCGACTCGCCCCCTTTGGTTATTGGGCTTACCTAATCGTTGTAACCATGTGGTGGTAGTGGTTCTTCTAGGGAGCTGAAGGGAAAAGAGATGAAGCGAGTGGCATCAGTAAGAAATCAGAGGCGGTAACAAACAAATATTTCTCTTCCCGCCACAATGCAGACACTGCCATCTTTCAGCAGGAGACAGGAGCCCTATTTCTCAGTGGAAAAAACATGTATACTGTATTCAAAGGCTCTCCATGCATGGCAATAATCAGAAGATAACTTGAGAGGCTGCTTGGGACAATGATACGAAATGTTTCATGAGGATAGAGAACATTGCACGGAGGGGCACAAAGCCAGAGGAAACGATGGATAAATCCCGCTCTTGCCATTTAGCTTCTGCCAGCAGAGCGGACTTTGCTCTCCTTTCACTTCACTACAGGGTCTGTGTTTGATTTTTTTAAAAGCTTGCCACGGTTGGCGGATGCAAGCCAGTGTAAATTGGATCCAGATTCCTTTACCTGAAAAGATATCTCACTGTTTCACGGAGCAGAGGGGCAAATAAAAATGCGGTCTGGCTCCAACTTAACTGTCCAGGTGAAGAAAACTTGGTTGGAAAACTTTTTTCCAACAGAAAAGTCAAACCGAGACTTCTACGCCAGCCTCGGTGTGCACCAGAGCCTCTTATCAAGCCCCCTGTACACCATTTTAGCAGAGATTCCACCCACATGTTGGAGCTCTACACAGTGTCTTACTTCAGCATCACAATTCTCAAATGTTTTTTCCCCTGCAATAGAACATACAAAAATCATTCTGATTCGTATTTCCTAGATTGTAGAGTAAAGAATTCAAATGTCCTAGTTAGTTCCAAACTATAGTGTATTTATAAAGCACACATGGTGGACCAAAGTGCTCACAACAGGTAAAGCACAGGGCAGACCTTAAAATCTATACACACCCTAAGCACTGACAGCAGAGAGGAATTAAAGCAAAAGAAGGACTAATATAGCGCAGTCAAATTGGAACGAACCCTAAAATCAATGTCAATCTCACAAAAGGCAAAATCAGAAGAATTACAGAGCGTTTTCACACATCAACTGAGGGAGTTTGTGGCACAGGTTCAGGGCCACAACAGAAAAAGCCACATCACCTCTTAGTTTCCTCTGTGATTTTAGGAAAGCCCTAAAATAATTTTTCAGCGTCTATTTGAAGATGGAAAATGTTTGATGAAAATGTCGACAAATTGGCATTGAATCATGTGGGTTTCTTTGTCTTGAACACCATTGGTTTGATATATTTCAGGACAATTCTACCCTCTTAAAAGTCACAAACTGCACATGATAAACTTCATAAGTTCAGCTAGTAAAGCAGGAGTTTTTTTTATGATGGACTGGGACAAAGTGAGAACTGAATGTACTCTCCGAGCTTTGGCTGGTTTGAGTCAATATTTGCGGCTTTATATAAATGAACACGTTCCGCTGAACCTGTCGATTTCCATTCTGTTCACTAATTACTTTTTGACATTATGTGAAATGGGATATGCTTGCCTTTTTTGTTTTGTTTTTCTTGTGATGTCCAAACAGATTTTTCGGATTGAGTTATTTTATTTCTGCCCTGAAGTGTGGCTGACTCGATTTCTATTGTTATTTTAGGAGTCAGGTTGTCTCCAGATAATACTTCTGAAATAAGGCCTGAAAGACCCATCAGTCATTTTGACGGCCATTATTTGTCGCTTGTTTTTGTATATATGGTGTGATGAGACAACATCAACCCATAATCCTGGTAATACCTGTTTGAGTTATGACTCCTTATGTTACACATTATAGCGTTTTGTTTAATTTGACTTTTCTCTTCATAGATATGATGTCTTTTAAGTTCTGGCTTCGTCACTGGCTTCTATTCCTCCGTTTTATTTCTCTCCTTCGAGCTTTCAGTTTATGAATATTTCAAACAGAGCGTTATTCGCTGAATCTTTATTTAATGCTGCCTACCATCGCGTCCCCTCGGAGGATTTTGCGTATTTTCCTGACGAATCATGCGGGGACGTGAAAACCTGTTGTTCTGGCAGGGAGCTTGTGGGTGTTAAAACCCACCTGCTTGTTGTTCCTACGGCCCCTGAGATCAGGAGTGGCTCACCTGCACACACACACACACACACACACACACACAGAGCGCACGCTTTATTTAGGGGATGTATCATTCATTTGAGGCTCCGGGCTGAAGTGGATGCAGCTGAGTCATCCGCCTGAGCCATGAATTACAGCCTCAAGTCTAGCGACAGGCACAAAGGGAAGGAAAGTTATCTTCTCATGACATATCATATCATGTGTTATCAGGGTAAATGTTCCCGTACATGCGATCAACGTTCACTTGCCTCCCCTCTGCCTTCCCTAAACAGAGAAAGTGTTCGGGGAGTTTCTGAGCTGGGAGCTGGACGAGGCTCTGCGTCACCTGCCTCTGAAGCACGGCCAGACCGCCACGCTGGCCGTGGACATCAAAGTCAGGCTGGACTTCTCAGGCCAGGAAAACCTGCTGCAGGACCTCAATGACGGTGAGTGGCGACAGGCCCGTCGGCAAATCCCGTCACAGCTTTGTCAGCTCCACATTTTAACGATCAGTCCAACACGGTGATGCGGCCATGCATAAATACACAAAATATAAGACGGTTTATCATTCATAGTAAAGTTACAGCCCAAATAAAGATAATTTGTACTTAAGGATACATCAGAGATAAGCTCTGACTTTAGAAATAAGTATGCAGCTCTTTCCTCTGCCACATTTGAATCATTGAAGAAATTATGCAAGATGTGAGACCTTTCCAGGAAACAGGAACTCGTCCCCTTTCAAATCATTGTGCTTTAATTAAAGAAAGACAGACAATGGGAATTTGAATTGACATTAGTTAATCCTCCCTGTGTCATCGTCTGTTATTTTCAATTCCAGACCTGGCAAAAGTTTTAGAGAGTTTAAATGTTCGCCGGTTTAATTACTTATTGAATTAATTAATATGCTGAAAACTATTATGTCATGTCTTTATGATATTGACATGTTAATGACCCCATAAATAAGGCAGATAAAAACTTGTGTTTAGGGGGCAAAAAAGTGCTGACTAGTTTAAGGTTGCTACCCTCTCTTTGAAAAATGTTGGTCTCCCTCTTCTCGTTCTTCATCGAAAAGCCATTTGATTCCCTGTACCATGACTATTCATACCTGTCTCTCCCAGGTGTATATCCCAGATAAATCCCATCTTTGGAAGCAAATAGACTTTATACTGTATGATTGTAGCAGTATGTCGATTTAAATGGCACATAGCTGCAGAAGCTGCTGAACACAACCATTTAAATATCCCCAGCTTCAAACTTCACTTATATTTAATGGAGAAACTATGATGGCTGCATTAGAGTGTGCAAACACTGCCTTGTTTGGTGTGTCTACTTTGGGATAAACTTGCAATTTGGTGAGATCTTCAGAAAATTATATCTTGAAAGGAGTAAAATAGCTATGAAATATAGAATATGGACCTAACAGGTTATGGCAAAGGTGTTTTAATGATGGCTGCTATTCCTCTGGGGCTGTTTGCGTGCTGCTTGGTTTTCAGGGTTTGCCCCTACAAAAACTATCGATTTTTTTCTTTTTTCTTTTTGTGATGTCAAAGTGCTTGATGACAGGCATGATGACATCTTTCCATAAAAAAAGGAAGAAAAATGAGAAACACCCACAGCATATCATGTCTCAATGGTACTATTTCTGACTTGTCTAACAGAGGTTAAGTTTATCTTTGTTTTAGCAGATACTAAAGGAAGTGCTAACATTTGATAGCACATGGATCATTTTGCACGCTTTTTAGGCTGTCATTTTAGCACTTTAGGTTCTAAAAAAGGCACGAATATTGACGACCCCTTTTTGGGAAGTGTTTTATTAGACACACCAGGGGCAGAAATAGAATGAAAAATAGACCGGATGGAGATATTTTGGTGCCGAGTACCACTTGTGGTCTTGAAAAAGTTAGCAGCTTATATGCTCCATGATGAACATCTTGTGGTGTGAGGCTGTGTGAAACTGATTAGATGAGGGTTCAAGCTAAGTTCTAAAGTTATCATCAGGCTACTGTGAGTGGCTGCTAGTATCCCTTCTCGCTACAGTAGTGACAGCAAACACTCAAACATGGTAAAACACAGGAGATGTTTACAAGAGGACGTAATGGAATTGATTTCTGTTGCTCTTAGTAATAGTAAAAATATGCGCATTACTGGTTGGCAGGTTAAGCAAGTTGCTGTTAGCTGCTAGCTTTGCTTGAAAGTGTGGCTGCTAGGTGGCTATCATCTAGCTAGCTTGTATGGCGCACGGACATCTATACCTAGACCCCCGCATGGCAAATATTTGCAGAAAATGTTGACAAATTGGCATTGAATCATTAGGGTTTCTTTGTCTTGAACACCATTGGTTTGATTTATTTCAGGACAATTCTACCCTCTCAAAAGTCCTATTTGAACGTTACTTCAGACACAAACTGCACAGGATAAACTTCATACGTTCAGCAAGTAAAGCAGGAGTTTTTTTATGATGGACTGGGACAAAGTGAGAACTGAATGTACTCTCCAAGCTTTGGCTGGTTTGAGTCGATATTTGTGCCTTTATATAAATGAACACGTTCCGCTGAACCTGTCGATTTCCATTCTGTTCACTAATTACTTTTTGACATTGTGTTAAATGGGATATGCTAGCCTTTTTTGTTTTGTTTTTCTTGTGATGTGCAAACAGATTTTTCGGATTGAGTTATTTTATTTCTGCCCTGAAGTGTGGCTGACTCGATTTCTATTGTTTTTTTTTTAATCGTACGTCGACGTCGCCGCCATCTTGGATGTGGCAAAGTGGAGAATTGGAGTCAGCGATCAGACCGTGAAGCTGTGTATATCTCAGGGTTTGTTGTTGGCTAACTTCTCCAAAGGCTGTGCTGTGATGTGACATGGTAGTTTGGTGTCTGATGGTGTACCTGCATCATAAAAGCTGCTCTCCCTAAAAAACAAAGGAGGGCTGATGGCTCCTCTGACAGCGTTGTAAAGGTGGTTCATTCACAACTCCAGCCCAAGGCTTTGAAAGGGGCTTTTATCTGTCAGTTGGTCCGGCTGAGATTGGTTCTGAGGATGTGTTTTTTCTGGGGGGGCACATTTCAGAAACACAGCTCAGAATTGACCACCACCATTTTGTGCTGGTTTCATTAGTTGTGTCAGTCTTCCACAAACTGAGGCTGGATCACATGACAAACTGAACCCAAGTGTATTCTTTTCCAAGATTTTCTAACTTGCATGCGCACACACACACGCACACACACACAAAGAAGTTCAGACTTCATGAGAAATACATGAGTGTTAATTGTAAAAGTTTTACAATTAACAGTTAAAAGAGTTTGTGTTATCACTTCATGGCTTTCCTCATTCAGTAAATAGGGATTTAAGAAGGCTAATGAGATTCATCCTCATTTATTTCTCTTGTCACTTCCTCAAACTAAAAGAATACTTTGTGTCTTGCAAAACTGACAATGCTGTAAAGAACTCACAACAGTAATAATCTGCAGAGCTGTTTACACTGTTAGTTTTCAACAACATACAGATATAGCAATATGGGAAGTAGTAGTAGGATTTGGCTTATTGGTCATACATGCTCGTGTGTTTTAGATAAATGACTGAGACTGTTGCACATTTCATATTTAAATTAAGTTACTTATGGTAGAATTTGAGATCTATTTCACTGAAAACTGAGACTGAAGAACTGATTCATAAAGTCTTACAGAATACAAATATATGTTTTCAGAGTTCTAGTCACGGCAGAAATATTTTGCCAACTTTCTTTTCTTCTATTGCTTTTTTTTTTTTACCCCTACCCAGTTCTCATAAACAACACCCTAACCTTTCCCCCTAGCTCACTGCTTATTTGTTGTGTTCCTAACCCACCTCTGTCATAACTCCATCTCATCCTTCCTCTTTCCTGTACCGCCCCCAACCTCTGCTCCTCCCTGTTCAGACTGTTGAACCTGTCCCTTACCTCCTCCGTTAGCTAATAAATATTAATGCGAGATTTACATGAAGTTGCTCCTGCTTCACAGAGACTTCACAGAAACCCCTTTCTGTGTGTTCCTGTCTGCATTTGCATGTGAACCAGCGCGATACTGCGTGTTTATCTCGGCCCCGCTCTCCACATGAGGTCGTTTAAACGATACAGTTTCAGTGTTTTAATTAGCCGAGCAATAATTGAAGCCCTGAATTAATGAGATAAGACTCGTTTCCTCCTAAACAGCAGCTCTGAATGTGGTTATTACAATGACAATTATGGGATGGAGTTTTTTTTTCCCCAAACACACCCGATGCTATCTAGCACTTTAATACATTAATGTAGTCACGTTAATAACGTTGTTAATATTCATTTGCATAAAACTGTTGTTTGGGTTTGTTCTCTGTCTGCTTGAGAAGCAGGAAGATTACCAAGTTCGGCCATATTTGCTAATTAAACTGTAAAATCTTGATTATCATAGTGTGCTTTCAGCAACTATTTGAATGCCTTAGCCGACATAGAAATTTAAATGCCACAAGTTTGGAGCTTTAGTAAATAATGGTCTTGTTAGAGTCAGCTATACAATAAAACCTGACCCGGGCAGTCCAAGCATAGCAAGCATTTTATGACACTGACATTTTACGATACATACATCAGCTGGTCCGTAACATTTTCTGTTTTAAGGCATAGTTTGACATTTTGTAGAATATGCTTATTAGTTTTCAAACTCAAAATGGACTCATAAGGTCATTATGCCCTAAAGAGGACTAACGATAACCATGGCATTAATTTTCATGAAACAATCTCCTTTCCGGCTTTCATTTTTTATTTATTTGTAACGGTTATTTTTGGAGAAAGTTTGCTTATTTGGGAGGGAAAGTTTTAATGAGCACACATTTCTGCTGCATTCTCCTCAGAGTTGGGTTATTGATTACTCCAGGTCTGCATTTTCTTCCTAAGACTCATCTGCAACAAACAAGGGTCTAAATGCCATTTGTTGTAATTTGGTTTGCAACAATCCACAGTCCATGTTTTGGCATTTTCAGAGCAATATTTCTAAGCCTGTTTTGTGCAAATATGAGTAAAAGTGCTCCGAGCACAAAGAGATGAACAACAAAGCTAAATGTGCACTGCAGTAAATGTTGAATGTCTGCTCAGTTCTGCTGTTGTCAACACTGTGTGCAAAAAAACAGCATTAAAAAAAGAATCCTCTCCTTTTGTTGCTCTACATTTTTGGCCCTATCCCAATTTCATTGCTCGGCAGTACCTCATTTTTCCTTCCTTTTGCAGACATAAGGCGTTGCATTTCTTTCTGGAAAGGAAGTAGCAGCACCCTGGCCTTCAACGGAGATATTTCAGATCATTTTTAACTCTTTATGATCTTTACAATTAGTTCCACAAAAGAAAAGAAGTCTGTTTTTGCCAAAATGGAGGTCTAGGACCACGGCCAAGGTCTCGTATTGAGCCCAATAGTTTTGTTACATCCCACCATGCACCTAAATAGAGTTTTGGGATAGAGAATTCCTTGTGACGGGAAATCTCTTGGATTTACCAGAACGGCCAAGGCATAGATGGCAAATGAACTTTTCCACGCTCATGCTGAAAGGAAAGGTACAGAACAATTACTGATACCGAAGCGTCAAATTGCTAACAGTATCCATAGACAAACTTTTTTAAAAATCTTGATTATCCGCATTTTTATCAAAACATAGTATATGATAAGAACAAAAAAGTTTGTCAATTCAAAGAAATAACTAGACATATACTTGAACCCTTTAACACAGAAGCCTACTAGAATTTATTCTAGATAAGAGGATCATAGGATCCTTATAGAGCCTAGACTGTCTTTAAACAAAAATGTAAATGTAAACGATAAAATGGTATATTTATATTTATGGACCAGACTGTATATGAAGCTTCTATTGAATGGGAATAATTTATTAATCACACCTTACTTTAAATCAAAACCTTTCAAAAGAACATGATAAACCATTGATTCCTCTGGTTTCTTTTTAATAGTCATCCAGTTTACACTGTTCTTCACTTTTGATTTGTTTTACAAATTGGAACAAAGGTCAATTCAAAAGCCAATGAAAGCAAAACAGCATAACAAAGAGTTTGGATCCATTAATTCATGTTCTAGTCCGCTTATTCCTATTAGGTTTGCTGGAATAGTTCATTGGGCCAGATGCAGGACACACAGATCGCCAGTCCACCTCAGGGCCACATAGAAACAAATGAAAAGACAAACATTTACACACACAATCCCTCTTATGGGCAATTTAGAGTCTCCAATTTACCCAACATACATGGGGGAAGAAAGCCTGAACCTAAACTACTTGAAGAGAACGCAGACCTACCAGGGGAGAACGTCCAAACTTAATACTCAAACAGCTGGGTTTCGAGCCAGGAAAACAGGTTAGAGTTTTCATGTAAAGTTAGGGAATTTTTTATTTAAAAGAATAGATACTTGTTTTAGTTAAATGCATCTTGAGCACCTTAAAACTCATGTGGTTCGAAGCCCTCTTGCAAGAATATTTGTTTTGTCCATTTGGGCTCTTTGGCTTTTGGATGTTTTTGGAAGCCCTCGGCTCTCTTTATTCCCGACTACATGTAAGACAAAATGTGACTTGTTTAGGCCAAGTTTCATCAGGGAAAAATGTAATGACTCCTTTTAAAAAAAAAAAAAAAAGGGCAGAAAAGGCCTTAACCTGACATTTTTTAACATAAAAATCAGCACTTTTGTCTTCAAAGAATTGAATGGATAATTTGGGTGGGCCTATTTTTTGTACACGTTAAATAGCCTTCCTTGTCATTTTCAGCCATTTTCAGACAGTTTGCTTCAAAAAGCCAAGGTAGTGCTGTTAAAGCTCCAGCAATTTAATCAGAATTAAGCGTATTTCCTGATCAAACTAATATTTAATAATTTAACCTTTTGACACAAACTAAAGTTGATGGGATAAGTTCTTATAAGCAACTTTATTTACCGCATTTTTAAAGCCAAATCAATAGTTCATGACATTGGGATTTTTAAAAATGCTTTATTAAAGACGTCATCATTTTTAGTCCATGCTCCCAGAGCCGCAAAATCTTTTTAAAGTTTATTTCTTTCAATGTTTTTTCCCCCCCCACACCATAAATATTCATGATTTCCAGTGAGGTCCGTGCAATCAGTCATGAATTACAATGGAGAGAGAACAGAGACAAAATCTTAGGTTGACTGCGAGTTGGAGGATGAATACCAATGCTGATGCATATGAATGATATCCTCCTCTTTGCTCGGGTGGAAAGGTCTCCGCTCTTCATCTGCTTTCAGACCCTTCTCACTCCAGCCCCCACAGCCTGAGGTAGAAATCCAAGTTCACGGCTTTTGTGTTGCGCTTCTCAGCCTCCTGCTGCTGGTACGATTTTTAAATCGGTCGGCTGTCCAACCTCCCCGTTCAAATCAGGAGCTCAGTTTTTATCATCTGAAGGCTGGAGATGGTACCCACATTGGCCACCTTTTAGAATATCCTCACAGATATCGCTCATCATCTGTGGAAATGTCCAACTTTGCCAAATATACCGGCTATATTGATCAACTTGTCTTTCTGCACGTGCTGTGCTAAAAGTCCATCCATCAGCCTTTAATGTAACGCTGCCTGGAACTCGGTGTCCTCTGTGCCTCGGCAGAGGAGAAGGGGACAAATCAGACCAATGCACGCCGAGCTCCACGGATTTATCCTCAGACACAGTTTATCTCTCATTTTGAGCTCGGCTCGACAGCAGCGCGCCGTAACTCAGCCCCGGATGGAGGTGATGTCATCAGTCAGGCCTAATGGGCCCCGACGTACAGCGCTCTTTATTGTGTTAAATGGTGTGAGTGTCGTGGCTAATGACAGGGCCACTGCTTTCATTAGTGGTGGGGTACCACAGTCAGGGTTTGAGGCCGAATCAGGGAGCAAACCCCGAATAAAGCAGCTTTTTTTTTGTTTTCAGGGTAAAATCATTTGGTATGTCGCCTCTGTGTTTCAATTTTTATTTTCAGGTAGGGGGCATCAGTGATGAAGGTTAGGGTGTGAACATTTTTGGTTTAAAACGCTAAAGGCAATGAAACCATGGGCCGTGATTGAATATTTTCATGCGAGATGACGGCAGGTGGGCCGGCCTCTCTCAGTCTGTGGAAAAGTCTCACAGGATACGGCTGCCCTTAGTTTGTTGCACTTAGATTTACTTTCTAATACCCCCCAAGCATTTAAACTGCAAACCTGACTTCCATTAAGGTCCAAACTGATAATCTCCCCCTCTCATTTTGACTTAAAGAGAAAATGTGACGATGATAAAACTTTAGACCCATCCATCCGTGTGTATGAGTGTGTGTTTCTGATTATGTATTGTTATTTAGCTTTCTTTCTGAATTGATGACTTCTGCTAACTCTTTTGAAGGCATTGTGTAAAGGCCAACACACATAAGGCAAGGCAGCTTTATTTGTATAGCACATTTCAGCAACAGGGCAATTCAAAGTGCTTTACCTAAAATCAGTAAAAAAAGAAATAAAACACAGAAGAAACAGTTAAAAATAAAAACAAATAAAACACAAGGATAAAAATGACAGTGCAGTATAAGAGAAAGGCAACATAAAAAAGAAAGTTAAGCTTTTTAAGCCACCCCTGTCTTTTTAAGTGACCCCCCACTCACCCCAGACCTGCGCTCATCCTTCACTCTGATGCTCACAGTCTGGGCCTTAGCCCCGAGAGGGTCTTCCTGCGAGATGATTTTTCCGATGCCACACTCCCCCCAGTTTGGGGGTCGGTCCGCCTCGGCACCGGCCTTTGATAGAAACGCTGAATTAACCCCAATCCCACCCCCCCTCCCCTCCGGGGGCGGTTAAACGGAGAAAAGAGACGGATACTGATGGGAAGGTGGGTGTGATCGCGTAGCAGCGCCATCGTCGTAAATCACAGGAACCATTACTCACACGGTCCCGGTACCACGGGACACGCGGTGTCACATTTTGCCCGGCCGCGTATCACAACAAAGGATTCACCTCGCATCTGTATTTTGGGTTGTTTAATCCTCTGCCTGTCGGCCTAATCTGTTAGACAGAGAATGACGCAACACCAGGAGATTACTGTCACCCAAGCCCAGACTGGAAAAAAAGACATATTCCCTTTATGGTGTCTTATTTAGGGAACGGGATTTATTTTGGGAGTATCAACTCTGACTGTGGGGTCTTAGGGATGTTTGGATGGACACAGACTAAAAAAATCACAAAGAATTATCGTCAGCATGTTTTTTTTTTGCTGAATATGGGTTCGAAACAAAGCCTTCAAAAATCTGGAACTCTAATACTTCTCAGTGCATTTACCGTGCCTAATCATTTTAAACCTTAACATAGTATTTACAAAGGCCACCAGTTTTTATTGGATGGCCTGATACTGTATACTCATCACTATTTGGCCCATTGGAAACAGCAGACACCTACAGAGCCCGTTGGTCCCATTTCCCCCAAATATATTTTTATGTGATTTTGGGTAAAGCTTTCTATTTGTGTAACCTCTGCAAAGCAAAAAGGAGTTCATTCATTTGTGCATTCAGATTTGGTCTGTTGTCCTTGTGGAGGCTCCCGCTGCTCCAGCCGATTGAAGCTCCTCAAAAGGTGGATTTTGAATGTCGCGCTTACAAAAGAGCAACAACAAACCGTGCCTGAAACTACTACTTCAAATAAGCCGATCTCAGCAGATGTCACGATGGAGAGGTGGTACTCAGACCCCAGGAGATACTTAGATACTCAGAGATGGAACTGTGTTTAACCTTGTTTATTGCGGCCTTAAAGCACAAGGCTGGATCAAGGACCCCCAGAGGGTCCTTGTTCACTAAACAGATGGAGAAAAAAAAAAGATACACATAAAGCACTACCTGGTGTTTCAGTGGACCGAAAATAAAAATAGGAATACATGTTTTATGTGTATGTGTTAAAATACAATTTCACAGTATAGGTTTAATGCGGAGATTCAAACATTGCAAACATCTATCCAGATTATCCTCTTGTAAAACTTTGATAAGTTTTCACTTACTGGATGTACAAACTGCAGAGTTCTTTGCAACATTAAACATGGCAGCTATCAGACACATGTTTTAGCTTGGTTAATCTCCTCAGTTTAAACCCCCAAAAGTTTCCGACGCGGCCTGAAACAACCAAAAACAATGTAAGTCCACTTTTCAACCAATACCTACTAAGGGCAACTTGACCAGAATGTTGTGTTTTAATTTAATTAATTTTTTTATTATTATCATTATTTTTTGGGCAATCCCATTAGGTCGTAGCGCTTGGTACGAGTTAAATTTTTGCACCTGCTTGGCTGGGGTTCCAAGAAAGCTTAACCCTGTTATGCCAAACGTATCATATTTGATACATACACATTGTTTCTGAAATGTTTTGCGTCTGACACTTTTTGCATTTTAATGGTAAAAACTTTGCTCAAAATCCTATTGTACACAATCAGATACACCTGATAACAGGGGGCAGAAGATTACACAAAAAATAATTTTGACCTATCGCAAAAGGCCAAATATAGACTTAAAACAAAAAAAAAAGTAAGTTTCTGTTTTGTTTTATTCTTGGATCGGGCTTTAAAAGGTTAACTAAGCCAAAACTCACTGATTGGCCAGGGAGTCGCCTCACTGGATGACAAGAACCCCACTCACTTAAAAACCCGGCATCTGCAACCTTACAATTTTGTTATTACTGTGACCATTTGCAATAGACAACGGCTAAACTCGAACCACCATCATGGTCCAATAACAAGGCCCGGCCATATTACTGGCCCGTTGTCCTCTCTGGTTTGTTTCCCATACAAATTACGTCTCAAATTGAGTCGTGGCACTCACTTGCAGTGTGAAACGATCTAGACCAACTCGAGTAAAGTCAATTAGAGCGAAGTAGGTACTAGAGAAAAGAGGTATGAATGTTAAACAGTCTTCAGGATCCCACTCATACGAGATCTGACCTGACTGTGTGCACAGATTGAGAGCTCTTTAGGATAAAACGGGGGAAAAAGAAGAAGCTGTAAGCACAATACTGGCTTTAGTTTCAGCTTTATGAGCAAACCAGATAATTGGAGCTCCTGACTATTTATGGCTGGTACCTTCTTTGTTTGGTCAGGTGTTTCACCTGGAAGGGTTTAGTTACTGGTTTGGTTGTTTTAAGTGTTTGGAAACATGCTCAAGTTTGATGGACACTGATGAGTAAAGGCAATAAATGGACAAAGTGCTCAACGGGTAAGTTCAGTAATTCATCTGTGACAGTAACAATCAGCTTGCCAGTTATAGTAATATCAACTCCGTAACTTATATCTTTAGTATGCCATAAAAAGTATAGTTAACGAGTCTAACTGTTGTCCTATGTGTCCTATATGTAATAGAGGGGCCACTTAGCATAATCAGAAGATCATATAAAAGGTGTGTTTTTTTGTTGGTATTTTGGGTTCGGCCAGAAATACAAACAGCTGAGTTCATTAGCTGCCAGCTGTTTGATTTAGTTGAGATTTTTAGCACATTGAGGGTGAGATATTTTCCCTGGGAACTGTTAGATCAGAGTTGATGCTGGACTTGCCTCTGTAAGGTGGCTCATAATCGGTGGTCCGATTTTTATTCTTTTTTTTGTCGTGTGTAACAACCGGGGCAAGATGGGCAGGAAAACAAACAAATGAGCAAACAAAACTGAACAAACAAACAAACAAACAAAACTGTTGACTGTTTATTGTGAGCCCTCAGTTTTTTTTTTAGCTGTTTTGCTGTTTGCTGTGAAACATTTCCTCACCAGTTGTAAATTCTTGTTATGCAAGATGAACCTCAGTGGTACAATAGTCTTTCATATAAAAAAAAAAAAAAGGTTTGGCTTTCAGTTTTATCACTGACGCATTTTCCTCTGACCTATCTTCTTTTTTCTTGGTTGTTTTGCTATGTTTTATTCGGATCCTCTCTAAATTCGTCCCACTTCCAGGCACACAGCCTGCTAGCATCCCCTCTCTGGAGGGAAGTTACACTGACGTCAGAGACTGATATGATTCGTTTGACGTAAGAGCCTAAGCTGCGGGTGTCATTTTACATTTTTCTGGATGTTTCTATTGGTTGAGCGGGTTGAGAGCAGCACGCCTGCAGCGGTGCCCAACAAACCCACTGAATCTGCAGCTGCTCCTGAGTCCACGCTGCTACTCCCAAGGTTAGGAATCTACTCAGCACAAACCCCGCCCTCCAGGAGATCCTCTCATTTATAGCTCCTCATTCTGGATATTTTATTTTATAGTTAATATAGTTTTATAGTTAATGTAACCTGTTTTTTTATATGAAATTGATTGGAATGGGAAAATATAGCAAAATAACAGCAACTGTTATTACAGTTAAACAGTTAACTGTAACCATTTATGAACAGATAAATAAAGAAATTGAATATGTGATATTTTTGTTTTAGTTCATAGTACATATTTGCAGAAAATATTGGGTCAATTTTATTTTAAAAATGTGTCAATTATTTGACATTTTTTTCAAAAGAATAAAACTAATCCGAGCTAAACTTAATATAAAAAAGTTTTTCTTGGGTCAGGCTTTTTAAGTTTAACCTGCTGTTCATGTAAATCCAACCTGTTTTCCTTGTTTTGACACATATGCCATCTTATTGTGTTGGAAGTTTTAAAGTAAAACATAAAAAAACAGTCTTTTGAATTTGGATCTTATAGCCTTTTATCTGAGCACCTGTAACTGCAAAATGAAAATCTGGACTGGAGTTATTTCATAATACTAAATTAAAATAATAGCACAAAATTCTCCCATGACTAACAAATCCTTCTTTGCTTTTCCAAAGTTTTATCAATTTAGGTCCAGCAATGTCATGTTTCGGCTAATGAACCCAAACCTCATTTCATTAGATGTGGCCCTTGTGAACACACAGGTTATTTAGGAAAGAGCACAACATCTGTGCTGTTGAAACCGAGAAGCCTTAACCAGTAGTTTATCTGTAGAATAATTTGTTTGATTGTTTAAATTGGCAGATTTCCATAACAGGCAAAATAAGGACCACCATGACTTGTCGGATCACAGACTTAATCAAGAAGTGATTGAAGAGCATTAATGAAAACAGTGAAGTCATGGTTATCAAGCCAATTAATTACACAAAGTCATTTTCTGCTCTGTAATTACCTCAGAGGAGCAGTTACTTCATTCATTCACCTTCTACTTTTGTGTTTGGTGCCGTGATAGCTGAAGCAGAGAGGTTTGCACCAGAGCACATTCGAACAATAGACGCCTTTCGAAAAGATAAGCCATCTTTTTTAATCCCCAGGGGGAACACGTGCCACCATTTTGAAGTGAAAGGGCACATCCCATACCATCATATACATCTACCCAATAAAAGGCAAAGATTACATCCCCAAAATCAGTTTTTTTAGTAAGAATCGGACATGATCTTGAACAAATGGCCTCTTCAGTCACTCCATGGGTCCCTTCCTTAAAGTGGTGAAGTCATTTTCAATCATCACAAACAAAGGTGGCTTAAAGATGCAGAATAGTTATCAGTCACCCCCTTTTCACTAATTTTTCCTCCTTTTAAGACCTTGAAAAAAATCAAGATTAAGAACAAACATAGAGCCAAGTGTAATATACGGATCCTGAAGAGAATACCCAGAATATATGGATACAAAACATGAAGAGTTTTCTGACTAATGTAAAAAAAAAGCCAAGCTTGCTCAAGAAATTTGAAATGAGATAAGCTGCTTTTTTCTTTAATTCAGCTTCCAAAATGGACACCAAATTTTAAGAATTTCTAGATGCTTTAGAAACACAGAGAGATCTACTCCTTTAGATTCAGTTTAGATGCACGTTTCTCAGACATTACACGTAAGAGATGTGATTCTTCTGAAATTGGTCTTTAGAAGTAATTACTGCTTTTTTTTTTTAAAGAAATGTGTCACTTTAAAAAAAGATAAATACAAGATTGGATCAGATTTCTTTCTCAAATGAGTTGCATAAAAGTATAAATCTGTATTGAATTGCCATTTATATAGTTTTTTTCTATATTTGTGTATATATAAAGTGATATGAAAAGTATTTCTGTTAAAACATGAGTAATAGATTAATCAGTCGACTCATGCTAACAATGAGACAACTAAAGTTGAAAAATGATAGGTTAAGACAAAAACCTTAAAAAAAACTAACTTAGACAAAGTTAATGAAAATGAATGAAAAAGTATAACAGTGAAATGGAAATAAAAAGAAACTGAATTTAATCTTAAAATTGAGAGAAAACATGATTATATATATACATATATAAATATATATACAGTAGATAGAGGTAAAATAAACATACTGTTCCCGTCTTTTGTCATTTATCTTTACATGTTTATAATTGTTCATATTTATTAATTTATTGATCCTGATAGTTCCTGTCCATTCATGTATTCAGTTACCTTTATTTTCTTATTACTTTAGAGATACTTGTATTTTTTTCTCATGCCGTATATTACATTAATCGTACATCCCTGTCATGGACACTATTCCAAGAGGTTTTGCAGGGCACCTGAATATTTGTTTCAACTGTCAGCGCAATGACCAGAAAACAGAAAAACAAAAACCATACCTGTACTGTGTCTAAGTATTGAGATTGAGAGTATGTTTCCTTATACTGAAAAGGCCTGAGTTGGATAACCTTTTGTAAGTCTAACGGTGATCAGTTGATGTGCTATGGCTGTTTTACTGCTACAAAACACACACTTAAGAATTAGAACCTGTATAAACCTGGTGAGGTTTTTAAGCTGAGCAGTGTTCACACTTTAACCAACTGATGCACATTTACTCTTTTCTTTTCCAAAGCGAAAACCAGGATGGTTTCCAAGGCACTGTACCATCAAGTAATTGTAGGGAACATAGTTCTTATGAGAAATCACTATCTAAACAAAAGATGGATGAGAGAGAATGACTACATTACAGAAATAATTAAAACAATTTATCACAAAATAGCTCCTGTGAAGCTTTGGAATGCATCGCAGGCAGCTGACAGAAGTGAGTGGTGGAGCTCTGCCAGCTGCTGTGAAATGATCGCCTCATCTCATCTCTACTCTTCTTCTTCTTTTTTTTTCTTCTTCTCATTCTGACTCTCTGGTGCATGATGTCTTTTCAGATGGGATCAGCGTGACAGGTTTGCCAATCTCCAGTCCGCTCCGACAAGTCCTCAAACCCAGGGCTGAGTCCAAGCCCATCAGCACCGAGCCCGGCAAGGCCGACTACAGCCATGTGAAGGTACACCCATTTAAAAAAACAAAAAAAGGAAAAAAAGCCTTATAACGTGAATAAAAACACAAGCACTCGCTGCGGTTTTCTTAGTATCAAATTAAAATGCAAGCGTAGCGTTGCTTGTGTTTTATCGAAAAAGTATTCCATCCTCGTTCCGCCTCACTACACTCACTTTCTTTTTTTTTATGTCCTGAAATACCGAATATCTTCGGTATTTGCCTGCAGATAGGAAACAGAGCTTATGCCGATGGTATCTGACCGCAGCTCTAGAGGCACTCTGCTCTTTGAATCAACACAAGGAGCTCCGACACAGGCACAGAGATGAGAGGAGGGGGGGGCGGGGGGGTGGAGACAGGCGGAATGAGAATGGATGGGGCAGATCATAGGCGGATAAGGTTTTGTCCAGGGCCCGTGGATGTGTGAGGGGTAGAAAGTTGCTGAAGGCAGCAGCCGAACCACCTGCGTATGTGATTGCTGCATTGTGTTACTTCTTAGGGTCTCCTTTTATTTCCCGTGAATCGTCAAGAAAAGGAGAGAAGAAAAAAGCACAGTCAAACGCTCAATTTCTTTCTGATTTTGACGGAGTGATGAATAATACATAAAAAAAAGATTCAGGTAGAATTCATTGAGCTCAGTCAACATTTAACATCCCGAAAAGTTCACATTTCTACTCGTACAGAACTACCTGGCTGTTCATAGTGATCAGGAGCTTTTTGTTTTTCCCGGATACATTTGAGACGATCACATAGACTGTTTATTGAGAACTGTATCAGGGTGGGGGTGGACATTTTAACAGTCCTGCTGAGATCCCTACAAATCCTCTTGCAACACTAGCTGATAAAACTAAATTAATTTTCCCTCCTCAACCCGTTAGATAGCCGCTACCTTTGCTCTGAGGACAAAAATGAAGGGAAGAAGCCTTTGTTAAAGGCTAGCTGGGCATTTTAATCAGTATCTGGGCTTGTTAGAGGGAGAGTTTGACTGACAGCTCGGTGTTGGAACCTTGGTTAAAACTAATCTAATTCCGTCAGGAATCCGAAGGCCTCCTAAAAGCGGGCTGTTGGAACCTGAGCTCTGTCTGCTCTCTTTTTTTTCAAATGTGCTGTGGGGCATGCGGTAGACATCAGTATGACTCATCTCATTGTCTGCCGTACAAAAAGCTTGCACACCATTTTTTGCCTGCATACTGTATTATATACATGCATTCTCTGGGCATGACTCATTATGGCAGTAGGCTGGGTTGTTTTCAGGTAATGAACCCAAAGCCACACTTCTGAGTTTTCCTTTGGATGCTTGTTGACTTTAAAGAGATGGACAGGTGCAGTATGGCTTTAGGTGAGCACGAACAATAAATCGAGCAATAAAAAGAGAGGCATTAGCTTAGAAGCAAACCTCAAGTTTAACTGGGAATGTCGGTTGTCAAAGGTATGACACACTGAACTCTAAGTTCAGTTGGATCTGGGAGGCATTTGCCATTTTAGCATGCATAGTTTTGACTTAGTTTGCTTCCATGGTGCCTCTTTTGACTTGCTTTGAAAGCAAAACTGCACTTGGCAGAAATCAAAACCTAATATTCTTTATCAGTGCATAAACCTAAGAGCTCACATAAGAAAACTAAACAAACCGAGCTCACACTGGCACACTCACCTATCTGGAATGCTCTTATTTTCCTCATCAGCAAATTGGCCGAAGTCAATGGGCCGACTCCTCTCTCAGGCGCGATGTCGCAGGAAATTCTGCTTTTAACTGGCACATAAAAGCTAAACAGTCCAAACAAATCTTGTTAGTGCACATCATTAGTTTTACTGGAGCACAGCCCTACAGAAAGTAACGTCTATCTTGTGGGTTTTGTTACCATGAGAGATGAATCATAAGCCTACCGGACGCTGCTCTGTGTTATTGATAACAGTAGTCAGAGCCATTTCTGTCTGTACGCTGATTATGCTAATTTAAAGGGACCCCACAATTAAAACTGGTCCATCTTTATCCCTTTTAAGTAAAAATAAAAGTACAGGCTAAGAACAAAGATAGCAATGATGAGCTGTGTTGGATGTTTTGAGGCTTAATTAAGTGAAACCTTTTGGGCTCGTGTTCGGGTACGATGGGAGTGACCGACAGCCACCAATAGTGACGGAAAACTGGACAGTGCAGACCTCCAGAGGATAATCAGAGACAAAGTCTTTTAATCCAAACAGACCAAAGGATTGTTGTACCTTAAGAGAGCCGAGGGCAGCAGCAGGCTGCACTGCCTGGGAAAAACCAAAGGGCAAACCCATCCCGATATTAATTACCGTACATGATAAAGCAAGAACCTCAGATAAGGAGAATATAAGAGTTTTATTTTATGAGAAGAAAGTTTCAGCTGTTATAATATTATTTGAATGAATTAAAAGGAAAGGAAATCATTTTTAGGAACAATTTGGCCAAAATCTTTAAAAATTCACTAAAACTTTGTTTCAAATACAATGAAAAATAAAGAAATAAGAAAACTGAAACTGACAAATGTTAATTTTAATGAATTGTTTGTGATGTGGGGTGGATAGAGGGAAGTATAAGAGCTGTTAGGAAGTTTATCCTACCGGCTAGCTCAGTTAGCCTTGGGTAGATTTTAGCTAGTTGGCTAGGCTTTGTTAGCTGCCCTGCTTTAGCGTTTGATTCATGACATTTTAGCTATAATTAAATGAACATGCAAACAGGTTAGAGATGTTGAAGGTGCTAAAATGCCTTACTAACTCCATTATTAGCAAAGTTCTTAAAATGAGTCCAAGTATTACAGACTAACTCTATGTGTAAGTAAAGTAAGGATGCTAATTTAATTTCTGTTGATCCACAGCTTTTTTACTTTACTCATTTTATAAATGTTTTGGGTGGGAGTGGTGTTTTTGCAATTTAAATTCCTTTTCCTTTTTAACTTAATATGTGTTTGATTTAATGAAACATAAAGGCTTCAGGTTAGAATGTTACATTTTTATATTAGACGTTGTTGCCCATCTTATGGATCATAGTCTGGCAAACTAAGGGTCCACAAATGGGATCTTGCATAGGGGTCTCACAAGCTAGAAATGCCCCCGAGAGTATAAGCAATAGATTAAAAGATTTAAGAGGTAGAAGACAAAAAATACATTGATTATTCCCAGTAGGAGACTAAATTCAAAACTTAATAGTAAGACGTGTTCCTTTCCCACTTGATGCAGGCCCATGGAGGTAAAAGACATGGCTACTCTGATCTAAATCCTCTGAATCCACTGCAGCATCACACCAAGCCGTGGGTAGAGAGAAAGACAGCCGGAGAGTCCTAATTTAATCTGCATTTGATTTGAATGATGCATTTGAGGGCCTTTTCCGGCCAAATGACAGGTTTATGTCACTGGTATGGAATATGGTCAATTTGGAATGGAGGTCACTTTAAATACATGAACATGTGCACAAATCATTGAAAAAAAGTTTGTATCAGCCCAAAAAAACAACCTGCCATATGGTGGGATATTTTATTTTCAAAGCAGGTTGGACAAATTGACCTCTGTCATTTGGAATGTGGCATTTGAAAGTTGCAATTCATAGAGCAAGATGTGCAAATACATTACGGTACTTTTATGCATTTTTAAACAGCACATTTTCTACTTTTTTTTCGAGCTTTGCCTCCACATATGTTCATGCCTTTCGAATAAGCATACTGCTAGTGTTTTGGGGATTTGAATGAGTCAGTCTGTGTTTGAGCTTTACGTGGAACAGAGAAAGGGTATTAGCTGCTAATAGCTGCTTTTGGCTGTTCGGGCTGGACGGACAGATGCACAGGAAATTGAGCGCCCTCCAGCCAAGCGGGTTGGCAGCACTATGTTCCCTGCATATCTCAATCTCGGGCTGGGACAATTAAGTTCGAATTTGTTTTTTTTGCCACCTAAACCAAACACGACGGTTATTCCTGCACACTTTTTCATATCTTTACATCTATAAACTCCTCTCCCACCACGGTTAACAAATGTTTAATCCACCAGAGGTCTTTCGTGGCATGTATACTGACGGACTATGAGTATGTACAATCAATCACGGCTGATCTGTAATCAGCACACGAGGAGTCAACATGTTTATCTCAATGACCTTTCATCGCTCAATCTGAGCACCCCCCCCCCCCATCCTCGCACAGACCACGAGTGCCTGCGGGCTGAGAAATGCGGATGCTGTCAGTTTGGAATGGATGCGCCCCAGGTGAAGGATGCCCGGCTGCTGGGAAGTATTGGTTTTTCCAGTTATTTATACGTTCCCGATGCCTCATCTCCTTGGAGACGCGCGGGACTCCAGATACTTTGACACCGTCAGTTACTCCTTTCACCTCATCACCGCGGCTTTATGTCATGTTCGATCCCGCCCGTCCTCAGCCGTAGCGCATCCACTCTGTTTTGATTGTGTCTACAGTACTTTTGTGACACGCAGACTTCTGCTCTGATAGATCTCACTGGGGTGTCTACATACGAGCTCAAAGACACAGGTACTTCACGCTCACATGGGGATTTTGACCCTAGATCCCATCTGCTGTGAACCAAAGAGAAAAGGGGATAGCCTAATCCTACTTTCTGATTGCCTTTGACCCACAGTAAAGCTGAACAGCCCTTACCATTCCTTCAGCCCCCACCGTGCAGCCTGGATCTTCACTGGATGCAGGGTTTCACGGCACATTTCAGGGAAGCTGTGACTCTGACAAAGGGGTCTCTCAGACACATTGGGAAACTATCTTAAAAATATGTGCTGAGTAGCTGCAACCTGTGCATTTTTACTAATCCCACTTTTCTAAAGCCAAATGTAGATCTACTTATTCCTCTGAGGCAAATAGTCTGCACTAGATAAGGCTTCCAGCAACCTCCCTCCTGCTAGAAATGGCAATATGGGAGTGCAGTTTTTTGTATGACTAACAACTCCTAACCCAGTCAAGTATGAAAGGAAAGATTCAGATCTCAGGTAGTCATTTGTGAGATACTATCAAAATTGATTCTGCGGTAATGGCTCTGATGAGCCTTACTAAGTGGCAGTTGACTTTAGTGGCTGTTCTGTAAAATTAATAAAATTGGTTCATCATTGTTGCAAACCCTTCATAGCAGGAAGAAGGAGCCCTCCTTTTTTGCTTTTCCTGACGTTTCTTCCTTTGTCTATGCTGCTGATTACCAATTTTAATAGTACCCAAAAACTGGTATCATTATCCAGACCGCCCCGAGATGTTCCCTATGCAAAGGTTGGCTAAAAAATGACAGACTTAAGGAAGCCCAAAGAGATGGTCAGTGGTGGATATCAAAGGGAAAAAAGGTAATGAACTGTTCTAATTCAATTATGCAATAAAACTCGTATACCAATAATCTCTCTCTGAGAAAGTTCTGTAAACAGCGATGGAAAACGAGTCTGAGGCTGCGTTCACACAGCAGCCTGAAGTGATTAAATTTTTTAAATGTATCTATTATTTATCTTTTTTTTTTGTTGTGAAATCCAAAATTTTTTGCATGGTCGTTCACATTACCAAATGTGTGCAAACGAACCTAAAAGTGTCCCGCATGCGCAGTGGAGGAAGCTCAACAATGTCCATAGAAGATCCAATTTAATCAGAATTAGGTGTGCAGAAGCAGGAAAATGTATAAAACCTGCAGGACAGCGGCCCAAAGAGCACCTGAGTTTGACTCCATTTGCTTTAAACTGTACCTTTGGCATTGGAGCCAGAAAAGCTTTACACCCATTCCTGGAGAAATACTATCAAAAAAGTCGCCTGGTTTCAATAATAACTCAGAAAGCAGGCTTTCTTTCCACTGACTGTTCCCCGCATTGTTGTCCGATATTGTTGTTTGACTTGAGGTGGGATGAACACGACCTAGCTGTACAGACTCAGGTCACATTTGAAAGGATACGTATCGGGTTTTTTAGACCGGGGTCCATTAAAAAAAAATCTGCCACATTGCTATCACGCGAAGTGAATTTTATTTGTTTGCAGAATGTCTGTAAGCAAAAGAGGCTGCCAAGTTATTAATAATAGACACGCTGGCAAGCAGGAAAATTAGATCCCACCTCAGAAAATCCAATGTAAGCATTTTTAAAACAACACTGTCTGCGGGTGTTTGCAGAAAGGCCTCTTGCCTTTAGATGAAAAGCTGCCACACACACACACACACACACACTCACCTCAGAGTAGGGTGAGTGTAGTTGGAGGGGTTGCCGGGGGTGGGTGGGCAGAGCTTCTTCAGGGCTAATCAAATCCAGCGGAGACAGAGGCAGAGTCTATTTTTAGCCGCAGTCCTGCTGATGGCAGCTCAGCTCTTTTCACAGATTCAGAGCCCCGGCTTGTGGAACAGATATTTATAACCGCCACAGCTGTCTGCAGTGTTAAGCTCTAGCAGCCTACCCGTTTCCCTCATCTGTTTTTTTTAAGGATTAGAATCGTTCTCTTGGTGCAGTTTTTCGGTTTGGATCTCAAAAGGATGCTATGAATGATTTAGCTACTGATGCTGTGTCTACAGAGGAAGGGCAGTGTTTGATGTTGGACTACAGGAGGCGTCGCCAACCTGTCTCTATCTGCAACAGACCAGTGATGGCAGTAACCATGTGATGAAGAGAAATCAGTACATCATGTTATCCACCTTCTAAGGGAATAAGTGCAACACTGAACAGTTCGAAACAGGAATTAAAGAATGATTAAATCAATGGGAACGTTTGCATGAAATAAATTGGTAACTTATTTTTCTTCTTAGCAATGAAAGGATAATAAATGAATATTGAATTAAAAATCCTTAAAAAAATATTAATCATTTTTACTGAAGTGATTCTGATAACAGTAACGCAGTTTTGATAGAGTGAAACAATTATGAAACAGAGGATGTTTCCTTTTATGTCTCTCATTGAGTACATTATTGAATTATTTCCGTCCGGGTCGTGGATTTTTTATTTCCATTTTTATATTTGCCAATTACTGCCTCAAATGGAAAAGGGGGTAATATCATTTCCTATACCATTACACTCGTTTTTTTTTTATCCTGCAAAGAGGTAAAAAATGTGAAGCAGTGTGTGCATATAGAAGATCGCCCCATGATTCAGGAGTTTATGGAGCCACTTTAACAGCAATGTCTCGGAGCAGTTATTTTCTGTGTGATGTTATCAGCCTCTCACATCATCGTGGAGGGATTTCAGCCCACCCGCCCTAATGCCACCGCTTCAGTTCCTTTAGGTTTGAAACATTTGCTTCTGTGCAGCTTTTTTTATCCATCGCAGAATTTCAATCATGATGTCTGGACTTTGACTGGACCCTTTTGACAACTTGATTCTTTTCTTTTTCAGACATTCTGTAGATCTGGAACTGTGTCTGGGATAATTGACGGGCTCTGCAAAGCCTTAGCTGTCAAATGGTCTCATAGAATATTCTGGATTTACTTTTGAAAATGGAGACTCAAAGGTAATAAGGTCCGGTGACTGTGAAACAAGCCCAAATTGTCAGCTTTCTACCACGATAGTCTGTGTAATCTGTTTGATGATTTTGCACCGATAAGCTGTGTTTTGTTTCCTGCAGATGCACGGCTCTACATCACTACCCAAACACCCTCACTTTTATTAGTATTTACTAGTATTAGTATTTGGAATACTGTGCTGTGCTTCCATTTTCTTTTAAGACGGAAGAGGCTTTTTTCCAAGCTCATCCAACTCTCATGACCTTTAACCTTTAGCACGCTAACTGAGGCCTACAGAGTCTGAGATGTAGCTCGAATTGGATTTATTTACTCCTTTTTTTTGCACCGTTCCTCTGAGCATCGTCTGACCTTTGGTCAGACCTGGGGGACATCCACTCTCGGGAAGACGGCAGCTGTCCTGAATGTGTTCCACTTGTTGATAATCTCTCCCAGTGTAGGTTGATGGTTTGGAAATGGCCTTCTGACCCTGTTTCAGATTGACAGGCAGCTACAACTTCTCCCCCTAACTCTCATGAGAACAGGCCTTGCTTCTGTTAAATGCAGTGTAAAAAGTCACGTTATTCAGCTCAGGTTGTGTCCATCTGTAGATAGGGGGCACGTATCATTTTACAAATGACTGTTTGTTTTGTAAAACAAGGAATTTCTGTCCATATTAGCATATACATTGCCGCCATTTAGTTTTTGTTTCGCTCATCAGATCATTCATTGGGTGTCTGTTAAGACTTGGCTCTGTTTGTGGGTGTCATTTATAAGGTCTTCTATTGATGTCAAAGCTCTCTTCGGCTGTAAACAAGTCGATGATGTGTTTGCCGGCGTTTTATTCGGCTTTGTCCCCTCGGTGGGAAAACACACAGATAAAAGTGGTGATCCGGTCGACCTGTGACGGAGCCTCCTCTCTCACTCGACTTATTGCTTTCGACTTTTTTTGCTTTTACCCCGATGGATGGCGTCAGGATCAGGCCAGGTTGAGATTTTATTAAGAGCCCGGACATCTGCCCCAAACCTGCCGCCACTCACCCCGGGCGCCGTGCGCTCCCTGTGCTCCGTTAAGCAGACCCTGCTGCGAAAGCCACGGCCATTTTTAACGGAACTGTCCCGGCAGGTGCCACAGGTGAGACGACAAATAGGCCGGGCACCACATCCGTCCACGGAATGGCGTGAGAGTGTGCCTGGAAGGAGGAGGGGGCGTGGGCTACCTCCGACCAATCTAAAAGGGGCCGTCATCATTAACCCTTGTGTGGTGTTCGGGTCTGTGTGACCCGTTTTCATTTTTTACTATAAGAAAAATGATACGATGAATTCATTTTTCAAACTGAGACTCACTGGCTTTGGCTCATTTTCTGTCAAGAACATATATCAGAATTCATATTTAATGCCCACACACCGTACACCCCCCTTACACATTTCTATTACATATAAGATGTTCGGGTCCACTGGACCCGGGGCTAAAAGAAGTTTGGAGATTTATGTTCTGTGAACCACACACAGACACACACACACACTCACAATGTTGCAACCTTGTGTGGGAACCCCAGGTGCACAAACACAAAAGAAACAGTTCCCACACATTGTTTGTCTGCTCTAATTTTATTGCACATTTCACCCTCTGTCTATCTGCTAAAAATTGGGGGCGGGACCACACTGGCACAGCTTTGCCAGAGTGGTTTCTTATAACCGAACAAGAGGGCCAAAAGGTTCTCTGCCCAGAGGGCCCTGGAATTGATTTTGGATGAGAGAGAGAGAAGTTAGGATAAGGCAAACATCTGTTCAGTATTTTAATATAAAAGTGTTTTAATATAAAAGTGATTTTAAGGCATTAAAAGCCACAAAATGAAACGGGTCCGTCAGACCCACAAACACTGGCTGAGTAACAACAATATGAACACCACACAAGGGTTAAGAAAACCAAACTCACCCCACGCCAGCCGTGCTCCCTCCGTTTGCCAACAGTCCCAGACTCGCAAGCTGTCTATTCTCTGCTTCATTTACCTGCTCACCGGACTCATCCCTCACTGATGAGAGGCCTCTCGCCCCTTTTCCGTTCTGTAGCAGCGTTCGGCCGCGTGTCGTCTGAAGGCTGCAGCAGCGTGAGGCGCAGCGCCTGAGCCCCGGTGATAGATGACGTGAGGAGCTGGGAGCGATGTGGGTCTGGGCGGAGGATTTGCCACAGAGAGGAGGCTTTCTGATATGAAAACCCCTCAGGGATTTACAGTCTTTTTTTCTAATGTGAGACACGTGTGGAGAGACTGGTTGCCTCACACTCCCCGACACGGTCACAGCAAGTCTGAACATCCTACATGTAAATGTGTTCTTCTCCCTAAAGAACGGTTCTGATTACAGCTGTCATTACGGCATTTAATATGAAATGATATACAAAAAACAAATGAACAAACAAAAAGAATCATCAGGCTTTAAGCTGGCTTTTTTTAATGAGTCTTTCAGTGCTTTAGCAATGCGGCCCCTGGGGTTGGGGCTTAGGCTTTTGGCCCGGCAATTTTCCCTGAGAAAGACCAGGCCTCTCTGGTTAGTCAAAGGGAAGTCGACAGGATCTGCCCTAATGAAGAAGTGATAGAATGGAAGCTCCAGTGCTGATTGAAGTTGGAAATCAAGCACAAGCCGCAAATATTTGTGAGCCACTATTAACACCACCAAATCTGTTTTCATGGATATTTTGATTTAACCCTTGAGAGAGATCGTTGGGTTGTAATCCCGCCAGGTTCATGTCATTATGTCATATTCACCTGGACGTTTCTGTTTGAAGGGAAAAGAGAAATGGAAACTTAAATGTGTGGAAGCCGGATCATGTGAACCAAAAGCCCAAGTGGTTATCTTTGTGTTTACCGCAAAGCCATTTTTAATTTTAAGATTGAAAGGTTAGGTGACTGTGGATTTGGGGTTGGGCTTTGAGGGCCGTTTGGCCCCATGGCTGAAATGCCAAGTGGTTTCTGAGTCGGACCTTCAAGCCCTGTGCTCCAAGTCAGTTCCCCCATTCAGTGACCCGACAATATAAATGTTAGTTTAAAAAAAATAAAATAATTGTCTTCCATTTAGCATTTCCGTCGGAGCTGGTTGTGAAGATGTACGTTTCCTCACCTAAGAAAAATTAGACGATATATTTTTTTAAAGAGTAGGATTGATTTCCTCTGAGATTCAGCAAACCTTGAAGCCCGCCTCGCTCCCACGTTGTCAGCAGTGAATCAGTGGTACCGATCCATGATCCATGATCCATGATCCATGACAGGCCGTAGACCTTAGTGTCAGCAGGCGGGAGGGGGGGGGCACCTCGCCCTGTTCCTATAACACTCAGATATAACCGGTAAGAATCTTACCCCTGATGACACGTCACCAGGACACCACAGGCCTCCTTTATCTAACTGACGGCCATATGATCCGGCCCATTAAGAACCTGTCCTCGGGGACATCAAACTTAGATGTATGCGCCTTCCTAATTACCATTCGTGTCAAACGCACGATCTGTCTGAGCTCCCGGGCTTCTTTTTATTGGCTGCGGCAATCAGCAAAGCAACAGATGGTTGACTGGTTTTCCCCACGGCCCAAAGGAAGTCATCGGGAGTTCCTTGTTAAAAAAAAAAGAAGCACTAATTCACGCTTTGTCAGTTGAATAATTGTATATTCAATGATGACAATTATTTTTATGTCTGTACTGTGTTTTTTTATTCATTGTGTTTTTCTTGTGAAGATATTTCTAGAATGCAAAGGGTGAGATAAGTAGAATAATTAGATTTTTTAAAAAGTTCTCAAGAAGCTTATGTCCTTGAATCACCAGTTTGGTTCATTAATGCTAATCAATGCTATTTAAAACTTTTAACGTTTTTAATGAATGTAGCTTGAAACCCTCTTTAAAGAAATCAGGTGTATAATGCCGTTAAGTGTCCGTCTATGAGACGTATGTATGTATGTATGTGAAATTGAAAGACTAATAGCAGGAAATTGATAGAAACAATGAGTGGATGTTGTTCTACTGCTACGTTAACTTTGCTTCCATGTTGGAGCTCAGTCTCAAATGAAGGAGACACATCTCTATCTGGCTCTAGGACCCGGCCTGTCATTGGTTCTGCAAGCAGTTGTTTATTGGGAGGGGGGGCTGGGGGCAAGTGTGTTGGCGTTCCTAATTGTTAAGAGGATTTTCTTCCCAAGGAATGTTAGGGAATTGTACGGTTCTACCTGATGAGGCTTTCCCTGCTTCAAATTCCAAACATTGCACTAACATAGACTACTTGACATTATTTTGTATCAGAAAATTAGTCGACGTCAACAATGTAGATCGCCTAAGAAAATGTGATGTAGGGCAAAGATCCCAAAAAGAGGTGCTTGGAACTTAAACCAATGTGCTGACAGTTTTCAGTTAAATAATTTATTCCAGCATGCGTTCTCAAACTATGTTTGTGTACAGTGTTTGCTCCTGTTTTTCTGATTTCGGAGGTCCAAAAGCAGAGTCCCATATTTGTTGATTCCTTTATGGTTTGAGGGAACCAAATGCGTTGCCTCACATATCTAAGACGGTTTTATATTGATTGTTGGAATTATGTTCTGGTTAGGTTCCAGGTTTAGCTGTGATGATGAGGGCAGGCGTAAGGTACAGAGGAAAGCATCATAATCACCACAAAGGTAAAAAAGGGTAAAAAAAAATAAAGATAAATAAAAAATAAATAAAATAATTGTCACAAAGGTAAAAAAACAAGTTTGCCGGTTTGTGTGCGTATATGAATTTGCGATTGCTGGCGTATTCGAGCTTGGCAGAAGGAATTAGTGGACCATCCAACATTTCATCCTGCTTACCAGACTTGAATCCGTGTGTGAAATCCATCGAGCCGAGCCAGGCACGGTTCCATATGCCTCTGACTGAACCTCTGCCCGTCAGACCCCCCCCACACGATCGCCGCTGACCACCAGGACCAGCACACCTCATCATCCAACACCTGCTTTTTTTAATATTCTACAAATTATCGTTAAATATGACGCGAATGTGTTTATGCAAGTCCGCACTTATTTTTGAGTGTGTGTGTGCGTGCCTGTGTTTTTTTTTTTTTCACGCTGGCTTTCTCATGCGTTGCCGGATAATTGATCATTTATCTGGCTTTGGTGCATCTGGCTTTCAGCTCTGCCTGCTCTGTCTTTGAAGATAATTTCCCGTGTCTGCCGCTGACTGGGCGTTTATGTTGGAGCCGTGGTTACCGGTGCTGGGAGCCGCTGAGTGTATGGCGAGGTGAGGCGGAGTGTGTGCGTGTGTGCGTGGCAGCCGGTCCTCATCGTGGACGGATGCTGCTCCTCCCTGACAGAATCATTCTCTTTCCTTCCCCCTCCATGACTCACAACCCGTAATCCGATTGAACTGTACATAAGTGAATTTGTCAACACTCAGAAAAGAAATCAAATTACTCCAGATGAAATGGCTCCTTTATCATGTGAATTCACAGGAAGTACTCATGTGAATGAAGCAGTCACACCTGGGTACTAAATATATGTGACGGTGTCTTTTATTTGAGTTTACAGTTGTTTTGAAAAAGGAAAAATATGCATGCCCTCTCTTTCCATCATTGCTTCAGTTCATTGGCATTTTTCCGCTTTTGTTACTGCATGACTCTCCTTATAGCCCCCGCCTCTGCTTTTCTGTCGGATGGATTTTGACTAGATCGTTTTAGCATCTTGATTATTTTCCTTTTCAGATAGCCTGTTGTAGAGTTGCTGCTGTGTTCATTGGTCTGCTTTCTGCCAGGCTTTAGCTGTCAGACACATGGGCTCACGTTTGACTGTAGAATACCTTGGTTCATGATTCAGGACTCAAAGGCCGGGGATATCGGTTCTAAAAAGGTGGCCTAAAATTTGAGTTATGAAGAAAAACTTTGAAAAATGTTCGGCCCTTTGTGTGCGCTCTGACTTTGCTCGTTGTGGAGACAGGAGGAAGTGGTGTTGCAGACGGGGAGGTGGGGAACCGAAGCCAGAATTCCTCTCGGACATTTAATTAAAGTCCACATTGAACTTGAGCATCCAAAACAGCAGTCTTATCTATGCTATAGTGAGCCATCACTTTACGTAAGGATCTTTGTCATGGATGAGAAAAAACAAGTTTAAAATTCAAAGGGGACAAATAATGCAAAACCAAGTTTTTAATCATGTGAATATGTACATTTGGGACTGTGGAGGGCCTATCAGCAGGCAAAATGTAAAAAAAAATGACTCAGTCATGTTTTTGTGGGCCGCCTCAGTCTGAATCCAGGAGATAAATCAGGAGGTTTCAGGAGTGGGTAGTTTCTGACGTCATTAGCTCTAACTCATTATAATATTCCAGCCTTTCACCTGCATGTTTCACCCCTCAGCTTACTCCACCTATCTGTGGCAGACGTCGTGGTAGCGGGAGCGTCAGCAAGAGCGTGCTGACGTGGGCACACCTCCCTGAAGAAGTTGGTGGATTGCCCGTGTCTCATTTGCATTTAAAGAGACAGGCATTCAAAACCGAGCGCTCTGAACGGGGCTGTTTTGGCAGGGTGACTGAACTGCTATTGTCCTTCATCCTTATGGTATTTAGACCAAAGCTTGTCACAGACATTACATTAGGACACCAGGGAACTAGTTTAACTTGTTGAAATTGGGTATATTATGTCTCCTTTAAATAAAAGTCACCACAACATGTCACCAAAGTATTATCACCATCCCACTCCTATCAGCAGAGTGATGTGGACCACAGATTAACACAGACTGACTGACTGTAAACATTGCTGGAAGGCCTTGAAAATGCGAGAATTTTTAGATTTCCTGGCCTATGATAACGACTGGCAATTGGCTAACAAATGAGCTAACAGTTAGCCTATAACCAATCATTAATTAGCTCTTTGTCCGTTCATTTTAGGAACAACATCATTTTCCATAGGTCTGGGATACCAAAGTCATTGGTAAGCGTGGTTTTGTTGATATGACCAGTGGAAACATCCGATTTTTTACACTCTTGGAGTCAACAAGCAAACATTGAGAGGCGATTCGCAGCTATGTCCGGTTTTCCCAAAAGTGTCACAACGTGTTGCTACTCACTTCCTTCTATTCGTCACGCCACGTCTGTGGCTGCCAGACATGATATTTTTTCAGCTTTTCACTCCACATCGATTTCTGCCTCAGTGAAATTGCGTTTCTTTCGTCTTTCCTCTGTTGTTGCTATTGGTAACCATGAAATAACGCTAATCAGCCAGATCATTTCAATACAACTGACATTCACTATGTGCTTTGCATTGACCATTTATGGTTGAATGTGGGCGTGAAGAGGGCAGCACACAGGGCGGAACCTTGTACATCAACGTTAAGGACCAGCTGTGATTTTCAAAGGCGAAATGCGTACGAACACCCATGTTTTATAAACCTGGATTATCTTTTTGGGGCGTACGCCATTTTCAGCTTTTGAGCATACAAACACTTATAGCATAGATCTGACGCAATCTTATATAAATGAGACCCCAGGTCCTGTGGTTGCAAAACCAGCTCAAAAAAATCAGCCCTTCTGGCACCATGCTTGACAATGTGTTTGTGATGTTTTATGGAATTATCACCAAACACATGAACTATGGTTTCTATAATTCCCTCTAAGCACGAGCAGACTCAAGTGGGTTCTCTTGTACTGGTTTATTTGAAGTCGGTTTGGGATATCTAAATCCACCATGAAAACTAAATAAAGTTAGCAAACAGAAACATTAATGAGACAAACAATAACCTGCAGAGCAGGAAACAATAAATAAACAAATAAATACAATACCTCGTTGGCTGCATGGTGCTGCTGCTGCTGCTGCAAAAAGGTAATTATCCAAATATTCAAGATACTCTATTAACGCATTAGCCTTAACTTCTGCAAAAAGCAAATCCACTCTATACTAAATAATATACTATGAAACAAATACAACTTACACAAATTCCAATTAGACAAGAACCCTTGAAAAGAATAACAAAATACTTATAGTATTTGAACATTATGTATAAGACAGTATAAACAACAACAATTAGAGTTTCTGTGTTATGGATAGAATTCCAGAACACTTGTGACTGGTTCAGATGAAACTTCAGACATAACATCAAACATGCTAACAGGTCTTTAGAGTCCGCAATGTAGATTTCTTGCATTGTAAACTGGGATGTCCAGTCTTAGGAGAGACTTTCTTGAACGATTTCCACTAAATAATCTTTTTCATTATTTAATGATTATATGGAAATGGACATTTTGCCTTTGAGGTTGAGGTGTTTGCTTTGATATTTACATCAGACACATGTCTGGAAGCAACGTTTTTCAAAACATGAAAGTACAAATGATGGTAACCAGAAACTTTAGCATTCTTGTTGATTTTGTTGAAATCCGTTGGTTTCCTTAGCTAAGCCACATTTTCTTTAATTCGCTCTGTATGACTTGAACCAGGTGGGATTTGATTAGCCTTAATTGGATTATGATTATTTTACAATAGATTTACAGTTGTGATTTGGCTCTGTATAGATAAAAGTGAATACGTCTGAAATATCATGGTTCCTGTCCTCTGAAAATGTCAGGGGAACCATATAGCTCAGTGGTTTGAAGCATTAGGGTATTCTCGGATAGTAAAAGACTAAAAAGGAACTGTAATATAGGTTTTTCTTTAGTATGTTCTTAATTTAAGCCTGTAACTTGACATTTCGCGGCATTAATGACAGAAAAAATCTGTTTTATACATTCCCAGTGGGCTCTTTTCTGGGTTCATTTTAGCTGCAAATGAGTCCCATTATCAAACTGGAGTTGCATTGCTAATGTGCGTGACGCATGATAAAACAGTTATCAGGTGAAAAGCGAGGACCTTCGGGGAATACTGTTGCCTTTGAGACGAGGACAGATAGCTGAAGTGACTCTTATTAAATGTTGGGTTCTGCATTTTATTTTAGTAGAATAAACCCCTTTCAGTCAGAAAGTCTATATCAACCTGTAAAGCTACGATTCAAATGTTGAACTGGTTCTGATGGTATGATTGTTAGAATTGAACTGACGGATTGTGCTGCAGTATTTGAATGCATATCCATCATTAATGCTGAATGTTGTTGATATTGTTTTTAGGTAGATTTGTTGTCTTTGAAGACAAAGTGTGAACTTGATGGGTGTGTACATTTAGAAATGTAGGCCACAGACATCTTTGGACTGGAGTTATACTTAATCATGCCATGGTGGAAATAAAAACAAAAGGCTAATATTGGAAAACTGGGCTGGGAACGACACTTAGTTACTTAGTCATCATCATCATCAACGGTGGTTGCAAGTTTGTACATTAACATTCCGGTATGGCTCAGTTCTGTGAGCATCCTAAGGCTTTTAACCATCCAGGAAGACTGACTTGTAGATATTGGCCCGAGCAACCTGCATTGGCGTTGCGAATTTGGGTACAAAACCGATGGCTCAGATGGATCTTCGTGGAACTGTGTGGACTGAGTGTTCCATGCATCCCGGGGCTGTCGTCACGTTGGCATGGCACTGCAGAAACCAGGAAACTGAATCATACAAATCACCACCAAGGCTGTTTGGCCACTGGATCTGTCGCGTTGACAGTGAGTATCATTAAAGCTGCAGACTGTAAATCGAGCACAAACCTGCCACTTTCTGGTGTCTTAAAGTGGGGATAATGAGCTTTGAAAAACCAGCAAGTTGTGGATGTTCTTTGGAATGGTTTAAATTAACCCTGCCACTTTTCACCACCGTATTTAGATGTTCCTTTTCAGACTTACAATAATACCTTTTTTGTGATTTCTGAGGTATTGAAATATGAGAAACATATAGTGGATTTCCTGCTGGGTTGTATGCAAAGCTTCTAAGCAATTTTCCCCGTGCAGATCCAGCATGTGCTAGATTAATGTATGTTATAATGCATGTGGTTATTAGATTACATCAGCATCTTACAGCAGATGCTTCCATGCGAATGACAGCAGAGTCCAACGCGCAGAAGAACAGAATAAATATTTGTTGATTTCAGATTTACAAGGTTAAATTGACGGACAAAAACTGGCAGATTAAAGGCAATGTTTTCCATCTTTCGTACTAATTGAAAAACACACACTATGTGTGGAATGGCGCTAATTGAACCGAGAGGTTTTTTTGGTTGGTCTAGGGTTAGGGTTAGGGAGATATTTTAAGGTTTCACCGTCTTGGAACTAAGTTTTCTTGTAGGTTTTTGAAGGCAACCCATAGCATCTTTGGAAATAAATGTTTTGTTTTGTGGTCGTTAAATCCCAGTTATTGTTATTTGCCATAGGTTTATCAATAGTCAGGATTGTCATGTTCCATTTCTGCTTTCCTAGAAGGCTTCTATGCTACGTACTGGAATGAGATACCCACATTTCTCTACCTGCTTATCAGAAAAGATTTTGATAATATTTGACACACTAAACGCAAACAGGGAAAATATGATTTCATATCTGAAAAGTACCACTACACATATACAACAAAGGACATGTGCAGTTGGTCTTTAATCCAAGTTAACTTCTGCCTCTATGGATTTAATGACCTGAATGCTGTTACTTTGGTTTTATCTTTACTTGTGAATTAACTAAAAAAGGACACGCCCATCCCTGCAAAACTATCAATATAAAAAAAGATACATCATATATTGGCTGTAAAAAAAAAGACCCATTTCAATTATAACCTCCAGGATCCAATAAAACTAAACTCAAACACAGAAATATCTAAGGTTGCGCTGCTGATTCAAAAGAGCCCGTCAACATTATTTCTGAATAAAACCATCACTCTGACAACCAGCCGTAACATGGTTTATGATGCACCATTAAATGTGAAGTCATAAAACTATTTGGATGCCTTTGAAGGAAGACATCTCTTTAGTGCAGCTGTAGCTGTCTTCCCCTCTCCTGATTTCACAGCTGCAATCACGAGATTGGTCCCCGGTTTGAAATTTTCATTAAATGTGGCACATTTGCTATCTTTCACTTCCAGCGATAACTTCGGCCTGACAGACTTCTCATAGTCGGGCAGGTTGCTAGAATCTCTCCCATCCTAATTGCCACATCAGAGGTAGCCCTAGCTCTGAGGGGGTGCAGAGTGTGACATTATAAACGCTGTGGGCAGAAATGTCAGAATCATCATTAAATGGACCGGTCCGGGAATATTCCGGATAGTCTTTGGGTTTTTTTTTCTTATTTTTTCTCTTTTCTTCTCCTTTTTTCTTTTGAACTTTGGTAGCCGACGTTCTCCAGTCCCACTCTATGCAAACTTCTTTGCCTTTCTGGATCTTTTTTTCCCCCCTCCATCAGCACTGTCAGCTATTTTTGGTCTCTGCTGCGTTCTGGTCGTTACCGAGCAGTTTTAGGTCCTCTAACCCCCAGCTACTGTCACATCAGCACACACTTGTTCACATCGCCAGCAGGGCTAGGCTAAAGATACAGAATGTGTACGCTCTCATGAGTCTTCTGGCCCTGTCCTCTCATTAAAAATCATCGATTGAAAAAGGGAAAACCAACAATACCAAGATGTCTTTGGGACATGAAAAATTCTTAATCGGGCATCTTGGTTCGCTCAATGTTGATAATGTACATTGATTAGCGCTCTTTAAAGGGCACAGGTCTGTATGTAATCTAGCACAGCTCACTCCCAGAGTCCTCCCCTGGTCCTCAAGTATGAAGTTATGGACAGACAGTGTAACGAACTGATTTGGACCCAAAGACACCCAGAGACGGAACGGTAAGTTAACAGAGTTTATTTCAGGAAGGTGGGGCAGTCCGGGGGCGTGGTCAGGGGAGTCCAGGTTCGGCAACAGGTAATCCAAATCCAGCAACAGTACCAGGGGTAATCTAAACAGTGGTCCAGGTCCGGTCGAGGGTCAGAGCCAGGGAAGCAGTCCAAAGGGGCAGGCAGGAACTCGGAGTCACGGGCAGGTGGGGTCGGTACACGGGCGGGCAGACAGGATCCAGAGACTGGTGGAGCAGAACTCAGGCAGGCGGACAGGTCAGACAGGGATCAGGCAGACTCGGGAATGGTAGGCAAAACAGGTCGTAATCAGGGAGGCAGACAGATACTTAGAAATAACGCTGGAAGTTCTCACCGGTTGGCTCGAGACGTTCTGGCACTGGAGGCTGGCTGAGACGGATCTTAAGTGTAGGTGGAAACAGGTGGAAGCAATGATGGTTAATTGCGGGGTGTGGATACTGAACAGGAGTGCAGACGGTGGGTGGAGCCAGCTCCAGTGCCAGGAACGTTACAGACAGGTATAGGTGTGAGATGGAAACGAGGCATCGCTCCAAACCTGCAAGCTGCGTTCAAATGCCCCGTGGACTTTTTCTCACCGTCCTGCCAAAGCCAGCACTACCGGGAAACTTAATAGCTCTCCTGCCGGACTGCTGGCTTTGCCACCACTTGGCTAATCTAGTCCAAGCAGGGGTCAAGCCTCGTTTTAAGGACAATTAAGCCCACAGAAGAACACAGCAAACCCTCTGTGTGCTTCCCGTTCAACCATCTGTCCCAGTTAGAAGATTAAAGCTGCTGAAGAGGAACTGTCTGGATCTATGGACACTTAAATTAGACATATGCGCTCTTTTCTTTAAGTGGACATACTTTCCTGAGCTTTTATTTGAATATCAATGACATGCGTTGGTTCAAGTAGCATAGAGGTACAGATCAAGTTAATTTCCTTAGCTTGAATTTACAACCTTTATGTAGCACAGGTCTATTTTGGAGACGGTTGGAGGGTGACTTAGCACAGTTGTTTGCCTCTAAGTTTTTATGTAAGAGTTACAAGACTAATTAAAAATATTCCTTCCAGGTTGATCCCCTAGGATCTTGTCAAATCTAAGTTAACAATTTTTTACTTGTAGAATTGGACGGTTCATCTGTTATTGCTGATTTGTATTCAGTCAAGTTGCCCACATCCAAATTATAATTATACCTTGAATATTAAAATTACCGTCTGGTTTGTGTAACTTTTTTTGCAAGAAAAGATTTACGCAACTGAATTTCATAACAAGACTTTGCCTAGTTGGGTTTTTATCTAATTTAGAAAAAGATTGGTGTTTTTTTATATACAACTCCAGCATTGTGTCTCAGCTAAACGTGTCAGGATCTTTACCTTGGTGTCATGGCATTCAAAAATCTCTCAGCATTTTCTGCTTTTCTCTGTTCTTAAATTCTTAAAATTTCTTTCTTACTTTATTTTTATTTGTATTTTTTTACAAATCACGTGTAGGACTGAGAGTACATTGCATTCACAGAGAACCTCTATTGTCAAAAAAGTAATAGACAGTTTTCTGAGGCTTTTTTGTGACGGAACAGCAAAAAGAAAGAATTTAAGAAAGAGGATTCAAGTTAAAAATGTGTGCGGCCTTTGTTGCCGTGTTTATGACAGCACAAATGATGTTTGTGTGGCCTCTCACTTGGAACGTTGGTGAAATGCTGGCAACGAGGACTTCAGCAACCAAATGGACTGAAACAGCCCCAAAACAAAGGAGATCAGATATTGAAATTCCAAAATTCTCTTGGAGTTAACTCGACCCTGTCGTCAGCCGTTATGGGTAGTTCACAATACTCATGGAAATGTTAAGTTGGAGCCTAAGTTGCTCAGCTGTGGGTTTAGATAGAGTAGCTTTAAAACTGCTGTTTCCAATTGTGAATGACTGAAAAGTGAAACATTTTACAGAAAATGTTCACAGCCCTGAGTAAAGGCAACGTAAGCATTGGTGACTTTCAGTTGCTGATGTAATGTAATCCATCACCCTTAGTTACCATAAAAATCCATCTATCCATTTTCCATACCCTCACACTCACTCTCACGGTCAATTTAGATTCGCCAATTAACCTGACATGGATGTTTTTAAATGATGAGAAGAATACCCACGCATATGTCAAGAGAAAATGCTATTTCATCCATAAAATCTTTACCTAAAAAGAAACGAGAAAAAGCAATGATTTGTAAGGACACGTTGGTTGTGTTGGATCTGGGAACTGCTGGAGTGGGACTTATAGCTCTTGACCCACGCTGGGTTGAAGTGGAGCAGTGGTAAGCATCGTGCTGTGTTTACTGACCGTGTGCACGACAGATGACTAAGTGATAGGGCAGAGGCAATAAATTCAGCTTCTCTGGCCAAGTACAAAGTACGCCGCCCGGCCAGCCCCTAACTGCGATCAGCTCCTCGTTCCTTTGTCAGTTACATCAATATCAGCCGTCAAAATAATTTAGTTTAATTCAGGCTTTCCAACTAATCCCACTGTGTGGGCAGACAGTGTTGCAGCTCATTACAGCTGGGTCTATTTTTAGCCCGATGTGATTGAAATGGGCTCCATAGGGACACAGAGAGTGAGAGGGGCAAAAGAAGAGAGCTCAGGGTTTAGCATCATTCTTAAGAAATAAAAAAAAAGAAAGGAAATGTGGGGAAACACGTCTTTTATGACTCCAGCTTCATCTTAGTGGAGGGAAACATCATCACAGAGAAAAGCGGTTGATGGAAACAGCGTCCAGCCTGTGTCTCTGCTCCACAAATCGGACTGATTTGTGTCAGTTAAAACGATTCTCGCATGAGCATGCTGTTTCTGTCATTCTGCTAGCTTCACAGCAGGAAGCCGCTCTTGTGGCTGTTCTGCAAAGGCAGCTGCCGCTGCTCTAAGCCGATTGGTTCCCCTGCTCGCTGTCCATCAGCACTTTTTATCATTACTTACAGGAGTTTAGTGCACCCAGCATGCTTTGTTTAGTGCTTCACCTTAAAAGCAGATGCTCCATTTCGAAAATGAAAACAGTGATGACATCACGGCATGCATGGTAACAACATATAAGGTCTCATTGTGGGGGGGGGGGAAACAGTACCCACAACAGTTTCAAACAGTTCACGTATTTTCAATTAAATTTTATTGATATAGCGCCGTTATCTCGCAGCTTTCCAAACAGAGCAGGTCAGACCCTACTCTGAAGTTAATTACAGAAACCCAACAATTCCCACCATGAGCAAGCACTAGGCGACACAGGCAAGGAAAAACTTCCTTTTAACAGGCAGAACCTCGAGCAGAACCATGGCTCAGGGTGGGTGGCCATCTGCCTCGGTATTTAATTTTCCGTTCTATTAAAGATTTTCAGTCACTGCATCTCATGTTGAATCTATGCTGCCCATCAGCCTGTCCGTCATCCGTTTACAGACACTATATATATGCATGTTTGTTTTGCGTGCAAAGAAAAGACGGGAGGGATTTTGCAAAGCCGAAAGATCTTTTTCGATAAAAGTTAATATTTTGTGTCTTGTATAATCGATCGCGACGCGCTTGTTAATTAAAATGAAGCAAAAATCCCTTTATCACTGGAAAGAATAGAGAAAACATCACCGTTAATGAGGCTTAGTGTATGCTTAGAATTCGGGTCCTTGTTTTTTTTCTCCTTTTGAGGATAAAAAAAATTGATTCTATTTTTTGAGATATCTTACCGGCCGCTGTACAGATCAAAAGGAGGAAATAGCACCTCGCTCTTGAGGTGATAGATTATGTTAAGATGGTGCACATGCTGGTGATAATGTGCCAGAAATATCATCTATATATCAGCTAATATCAGCTCGAGAAAAACTGTGACTAATAATTAGTCTAATATGATGACTAATAATTTCCCTCTGGGATTATTGAAGTATTTTCTGATTCTGATATTCTGACCAGTCATAAAGCAGCACGTCAGCTTCCAGGTCGTCAGTGCACATGCTTCAGTTCAGCTGTTAGCATTATCTGTGTGGTGGATTTGATTATACACCTGAGAAATTGAACATTGTGAACAGCATTTTGAAACCGGGGACCAATTTAACCAGCTCCTCACCAACAGATGAACTCAGAGAACATTTACCAACTGCACTACCCATAAAGCCGCTTTCTGCACAGGAAGAAGACCTTTTCTAATCAAATAATTTTTTTTTTAGAATTCTTTAATATATCAGTAGTTTCACAGTTTTTTCTGTGGGTTTTTACCCATGAAATAGAAAAAGAAAAAGTGGAAAAACTGAATTTATGCAAACACTCCTTTCTAGTAGGAAACATGGGCTTTTGGTCCACCTTCAGCCAGAAGGAAAAAAGAAACAAATTTGTTCTCCAGTCAGTTTAAAAGTCATATTTAAACTTATCGATATTTGTAGTGGTCTCAGGCGCTTTATGGATCTCTGTAAAAAACTCAAAAGATTCCACCAAAACGCTACAAGACACTTTAGAAATGATAAAAAAATGTCCCACTGATAAGGCCACTACTTTTTATCCCATGGAGAAGAGGGACCAGTCTTTCTGGTTCCAGATACCAGAAAGACTGATTGTATTAGTTATGGAGGCTTTTTTCTTTCTGGATTGTCGTAATGCAGCTGTTGCCATAAAACAAAGCCAGTTCAAGGTAGAAAAAGCATCAACGAACTGTGACAAAGCCATTTAGTCAGCGATGAGTGTATCTTCAGAATAAGAGTGCCCATAGAGTAACAATAACTCTCTCTAATGTCGCCATAGCTCTTTGATCTCTTTTGTTACGCTTCTGTTATTATGTTGTAATAACCCAGACGTCCATCCAGCAGAATCAGTCATTTCACTTCCAGCGAAAGGGGCTTAAGACAAAAATATTTACAAAAATGGGTTAATTTGCTCTGGAAAGGCACAGCCAGTGCCTCCATCAGCAGTCTGTGGGGAGACGATAAATGCCACACAGGAAGAGGAGCTGGATCTTGGATGGTCCCCTTACTCTGTTTTTTAGCCCCACTGCCTGAGTCAGCTAGCGTTCCTCACCATAAACTGGCACTTTTAATTTTCCCATCCTTCACAGAGTGCTTCTTCCACCTTTCGTCATTGTGGAAATCAGCCAGCAACTCTCACCTAAGTCCCTGACTTGGGATTCAGCAAGTCTATTCTGAATCGTCCGTTTTATATCGGAATTCTTCCATTTCATTAGAAATGCCTCGCAGTGCATTTGTTGTTTGGCTTCAGAGACTCCAGACACACCCAACTTACAAACTACACTACATATGACGGAAAAACACCTCTGAACATAGTCAGTTCTCTGTGAAGGAACTTATTAAAACACTGGTAAGAAGTAAGTGGATCGTCTTACCCCCCTGATTCTCTCTTGACTTCCCTCTCTCGCTCCTTTGCAGACTTTGGAGGCAGTGCTAAACTTCAAGTACTCCGGGGGAGCCGGCAAAGTGGAGAGCTACTATAGAGAGCTGACCCTGGGCATCCATGTTGACGTGGAGCCGTCCGTGTTTTTTACCCGAGTCAGCACCCTTCCTGCGACAAGGTAACACACAAACTCCATTTTCTTAAGCTTTAGACCTTTAGAGGCATTTCCTCACAGTATGAAAACCGGCGTGTTTGCATTATTCACATAATTTTACACAACATTATACATCATGAGTTGGGAGAAGTTATTAATACGCTTTGGTACATACATCTTGGTTTAGCCTTTAGTATGTTTTTTATTTAAGAAATATACTTTGTGCATACTAGAATTAAAGTAATGAATAAATTAGAAGGGAAAAGACTGAAAAACACTCAAAACACACACACACACATGCACTGTTATATGTTTATGTCGATGAATTTAGCAGACATTTTTATCCAAAGCAACTTACAATGCAGACACACACATATACATATCTATAAAATGTGTCTCTAGACAAATACTTTTTCCTGGAGAGTCATTTCAGTCATTTCCAGCTCTCGTGGAAAGTCTCCCGCTAAGGCAGACAAATCGCCGCAGAGTAATGGCCACTTGAGCGGAATCATTAGCTGTAATAATATGTGGAGTTCAGCTCATCCGTCTTGGCTGGGTGCTGATAGATGTGCCGCTTCGGTGCTAGACTCAGAAAGCGTCCCTCTCCTTTACCTCCAGCGCTCACCTGGAACTTACCTCCTCACGTCCCCGACACGCAGGGCTATTTCTGTCCAGAGCTGGAAACGTGTGAAATACACTCACAGAAAACGCTTTGAGGACACTTAAGCAGACTCCGTGGGCTTCACAGGCAAACATTCTCAGCCCCTGACCTTCACCCACCCGTCTGAAGGGAGAAAAAAGCTTTTCACACAGAGAAAATGCTAGAATCTATTTGACTTAAGGACAGAATATCTCCCTCTTAGTGGAGTTCAGCTGGGGCTATGAGGATAACTATACCAACATGGGGCTTTTTTCTTAAAGAGATTTATAACAAGTCTTTGAACAATTTAGAACGTTTTTTCAAGAATATTTCAGCTTTTGGGACTTTTCATTCACCCAAAAGGTAGTTAGCATGAAAAAATAGTTTCAAACCTTTTTAAACCTTACTTTTGTTATGAGATGTAAGAATAAAAATACTATTTATTGAATTTATTTTACTCCAAATTTGAGATTCTGTATTTATTTTTCTACATTGTTTTCAATAACTCATATCATATAATCTGTAATATTGAGACGTATTGACTTTTTAAATTTCTTTACCTGTACAAAGCACTTTGTCCATCGATAGAGTTAATTGGATGCAGAATTGTACGTCTGCAGAAATCAGAATGTACTCTAAACTAAAAAAAAAAAAAAAAAAAATTGGGGTAGTGATTTTCTAATCATACATTTAAATGATTTAATGTGGAGGTGAAATAAAGAAGATAACTCCCAGCTGTGGATAGTAGCAGTTAAATACAGCAGGCTTTTTACAATCTAATAACAGCCATCTGCTCATTTGAATTTCAGTCGTGCACAAACACATTCAAATATTTGCATGGATTTACCTTGACTTACTCTTCTGGAAAGGTCATTTTGGTAAACAGCTCTACTGAACTATTGGAGTTCTGAAGAGAATATAGAAGTGGCGGCATGAAATCAATGATACGGTTCCTCATCCTTTTGATCTCTGCCGGTCTTTCCCTCCCTTCCATTTCGCCTGTCTCCACTCACCTGTCCCTCAGAACAACGGCTGACCAAATCAAAGTTCTTCCTCTCATCTTGTGATGTTGGACTTAGAAATGGTCTCAGTTTTTAGCTCGCGCAGCTTTTGTGTCGACCGTCTTTTTTTTTTGTCTCTTCACTTTCGTGCTTATTGACTTTCTACTCATTTATTTTTCTATCACATTATTTCCACATTATTTCATGACCTCTGCTTGGAGTTATCAATGAAGTTCTCTGTCTCTGTTTTCTCTTTGATTTAATTCTTTAAACCGTTTGAAAAACCTTTATTGAGGAGACATATCAAGCTGTTTTTTGCATGTGGATTCATTGCTCTTGGGATTTAAAGACATACATGTGACATTGTTTTTGTTCATAAAAGAGAAATGACCGACTCAATTAAACTCAACTACCACCTGTTTTACTGTACCGGCCAACTGTCCACTTGGATGAAACAATAACACTAAGTAAGCCTTGACGTGTGTCAAACCATAAGTGAGATTAAACTGGAACAAGCCTTGTAGCACACCCCAAACATCTGGAAAAATACAGAAAGTCAGCTATAACTGTTCGAACTCAAATTCTGCCCATATAAAACATTTACATATTTTAAAAAAAAGTTTTTTGTTTCTTAAAACCATTCAAATTCATGCAATTTTTGCCTAAAACTCCCAAAAAAAACAGCCCATGTGCTAACTCAAATTACAATCAAGAACGTGTACATTTTTGTACATTTCCTCTTCATTTTTTCTTCTTTTTTTGCCTTCGACTGGTTTAGTTTAGAAGTTTTTACTTTGCAGTTATGATTGTATCCTGCAATGGTGTACAAATTTAAAATATGAAGAACTGACCCTAGGTTTTCTGTTGAGACAAGAACCACGGATATCTGGACATTCATCCGTACGTGGGAATTAGAAGAAAGCAGTTAAGAGAAACTCTCACCAACACAAACTCACTCACACAGAGTCAGAGAACGCTCCGGGATTTGCTGACTGGTTTGGAGATGTGGACCACTACCAGCTAGGGTGAACCCTAACCCCCAACCCTATGCTCTGGTACACCTCTAGGAGAATTTGAAGATTCCTGTTGTGGTGCTAGAAAAGCTAGAAAAGCTACAATAAAATGAAGGAAATCAGGTAAAAAGCTCAATCAGATATTCAAGTGATGATATAAAACATGAAACAAAGTGTTTAGTTTAGTGGTCGATCCCTTTAAGCAAGAAACTGAGCCCCCAGTTGTCTGCTATGCCATCTCAAAATGGTGTGCAGTAGGGATGGGAATCTTCACCACCAAGGCGATACGATACACATGTCGATACACAGCCAACGATTCGATACATTCACGATTCATGGAATTTCTAGTGATAAGATTCGATACGATTCTCCAACCTCCTGCGATCCGGTGCGATACAGAACGATCTAAATTTAAAATGCTGCGATACGGTGCGATACGATACAGTGCGATACGATACGATACAATACGATGCGATGCGATGCAGAAGGAAAGTACACCATGGACTACATAGTTCAAGTTATGGCACGCAAGCTAACTGTGCCTTTTATTTAGAAACAAAGGAAGTGCAACTTAGAGAGTGATTGTCTCTCTGAAACTTTACAAGAAACGCAACTAAAACTCATAGACACGTTTCTAAAAAGTTATAATAATAGAATCGGTTTGTATCGATGCAGGTAGTTTTATACGATGCTTCTCGAGTTTATGTGCGGTTTTTACCGATGCAGACGTTTGCAAATCGATGCAACCGTATCGCACAGGTCGTTCCGATGTTCCGATACGCATCGGTGAATCTTGCCATGCCTAGTGTGCAGTGTTTTTCATCCTGTTAGTGCCAGTTCCAAGCTTGGAAACAAAAATGTGAGGGTTGTGTCAGAAAGGACATCCGGCTTAAAGTCTCTCGCCAAACATATGGTGCAAGTCAAGGTTGATGCCCTGATAGGAAAAGCTGTAAAGAGGTACCAACTGATGATTACCAGGTCATTCCTCTCAAGTTAAATACAAATATTCACATTTTCTTACGTTAAATCAGCCAAAATGACCTCCCTGATAGTTTATTTAAATAACAAATTCTTGCCCATCTTTTTCTGTTGTCATTGTTTAAAACCAGAAAAATGACTAATGACACCACATCAGGGTTGTAGAAATTCTGATTTACATTTCTGGTAAAACAACTGGTGACCCGTCCTGTAGAGGTGTACCCCATCAAATGCCCAGTGCCAGTGGGAAAGAATTTCTTTTACATTTAAAAAAATCTTTACTCACCAATGCTGACATTTTAAAATTATGTATGGAGTGAAAATGAAAAAGAAAAGAAAAAAGTCAAAGCTTTATTCAGGATCTCACCCAAATCATGTCATCTATGAACATGGGGATTCTTTTTTTTTATGAAAAATTTGGCCACATTTCTGTTTTTGTTCAAAGAATCTCATTTAGAAAAATATTGAGCAGCACTGGTTTTGATACCTTTCCTTTTGAATGCCAGTTGGGGGCAGGTTACTGTAATAGTCATGGCCCGTCACACTGCTTCCTCTCAGTTCTTTTTCAGCTCTGACTTACTGGCAGTTAGTTAATGGACTAGAGATGAAACCAGGAGCTTCTGGAAGAAGAAGCTTACATTCAGAATATAGATGTGCACAGCCAAACTGCAGATTTTTCTATTTTAATTCCATTTTAAAAACTATCTGTTTGCTTAAACTGATCATTTCTGACATAGTCATCTTTAAATTCGTTAAACTGGATTAGATTATTTTATTTATCTCTGTTTACTGTAATAGCAAATTTCAAGCAAAAATATTTAACTATTTTATTGGTGAGTATGACTTATATACTGTATTATGCAGGTGCGATAAAATACAAAAGTGTCAAATACGGAAAGCTTTAAAAAGAAAAAAGCAATTTATCATCTATTTAATAGGTCTCAGTTCTAACTTTTGGAATTATTCTAAAACCTCGTGTGGAAGATGTAAGCATTCTAACCAGGCTCATGAAAGCAGTTCTGATAAATATGCAGTAATAAGAGCTTTAAGAGCTTTAAAAACAGTCAAAGAATATAAGTAATTGTGTGTGTGTGTGTGAGTGAGTGTGTGTTTCTGTAGTCAAACTTTCAGTAGAAATAACTCTTAGAGTTAGATGTACATAGCTTTCTGAGGTGGGCCGTGCTGTAGAACATGACAAATGCTGTCAGGATCCAGTCTCATCCCTTTCTCTGGCTTCCTGACATCCTTTCTAATTTTAGAACTACTCCTCCCCTTGTAGTTAAATGTCTCTACTGGTCAAAGAATGTGTGGGGAAACATACATGATCCGCGGGTGGTTTATGTTTTCCGGGTCTAAACTAGTTAAGGGACAATTTTAGAGCAGAACGCAGGTGTGTCTGAGCATGAATGCAGTTTGAATTGAAGCAGGACACAATTCTATCCATTTCCTGTTTAAAAAAGGTTGATATTGAAGGCAAGAAGAGCTGAGTATATCCCGCTGGAGTCAAATCTGGATCTACCAACTGAAAGACAATGTTTTTAGACCCTTTTTCCTTAAAATAGAATACATTTTTCTGGTTTTGTTTACACTGACGATAATATATATAAATATAAATAAATATATATATATATATATATATGATCCAAAATGTTAAAATACTAACAGAAAATAGAGACATGGTGAGTACAGTCACTCGACACATGTGTGACCATCCAAAAAAATACCCCAAAAACTCATCAAACCAAGTTTAGCACTAGAATAATATTTACCAACATCACATTTATATCTATACAGAGTTGTAATATCAGGGAGGGGGGAAAAATCCAATGCTGGAATAACCAGATCCTTCAGTTAATGCAGGGACTCGGCTTCCATTGCTACGGTGTCCAATCTTTATGCCCTGAAACTGAAGTTTTCTCTTCCGATTAGCCGTACCGATGGGTGGTTTTTTAAGGCAGCACATTTGTTTGATCCCAATCCCAAATTCTGACTTTCACAATAACAGATCTGTGAGCTCAACTGTTTACCATTTTACCAAACATGTACGTGCTGGCTAATCCCAATCATCCAGAATTTTCATTGAAGATGGCAGTTCCCCACTATCCAACCAGTTTGATTTACAGTTCCTAACCCGGTTTGAGTAGTTCAGATGTCTCCTTAGATATGTTCTTTGGTTTTCAACCTCCCAACAGGCTATGAATTTCAGTTTCTTGAATGCTTAAGTGTATACTCAAAAATTCGTACTTTGTTACATTTCTTTTTTATCCCTTTCATTTAAACTTGACCCCACATTTTCACATACATACTAAGATCACTTTACATCATTTTTCTATTTTGTTGAGTCACTGCGAACATTTAAACGCTCACTCGCACAGATGCCACTAATGTAGCTTAAGAACAACTCTAGCCAAGTTCGGTTTTCCAGTGGTTTCCTCTCTACTTATATTCATCGTCTTTAAGGTGTTTGTGCCACGATCAGTCAACCGTTTTTTCCTTTTGGAATATAGAGGATCCTCTCGCGGGTAAAGCGACGTGGGAGGTGACAGATCTTTTAGAGAAAGCATCAAAGAGCCACAATGTGCGAAATAGTCAGTGATCCGTACTTGATCCGTTAAAACGCCATGCATTCAACATCATGTTGTGTACTGGTGCCCCTCAGCAGGAATAGCCGGTCCTTTCAGAGCAGCTTCCTGGGTATCTGCTGAAGTATTGTATAATCCTACCACTATTAAAAGAATAGGCCTCTGGGAAAGTGTTGACATAAGATCCCAATGGATCCCTAAAGTGTCTTGTATAGTTCAATTAGAAAAACAAAGAACCAGCATCTTTTCTTGAACGCGTAAAATTGCCTCTATTTGCAGATACTAAGGATGATACCAATGCTCTTTTGTTTCTTTGGGGTAATGGCGCTTAGTTCGATAGCAGCCGAATATTTAAAATCAAAGAGATGGCTGACAACAAAGCAACCAAATAGCAAAATGCCTCATTTAATAAAAAATCAAGTGTGAATTTATAAGATGTAGAGTTTCAATGACTGCATTTACCCAGCCACCTGGGGACCATAATGACATGGATCCTATATTGAAAAAATACAAATAAAATAACATTAAAAAAAAATAGAGAAGGGATCCATAAAAAAAATATGTTTTTATGTCAACATTCAAAACAAGATGTTAAAAATGTGAAATCCCAATTCGGCAACTAAAGTATTTCATTTCAATATATTCTGAATTATTAAGTCAGTAAATCTTGTCTCACAGTTTTGAAAGTTAGGATATTAAGATATTAAGCGAGAATGTTTTTGATACTCAGGACCTTTGCGGGTAATGAAAGTGTTAAAGATTCCGTAGTCCCCCAACTCTTCCCTTTGAGTGACGGCAGTCCCCAACCATTTTTCTGGTCAGCGAAAATTTCGACTTTTACTTATCAGAAAGTCTCTAAATGTCCCATTCCGTGGTGTTGTGTAGGAGCAGAGTTAGTCCTTCAGGAAATCCTAAGCTCCTGTTGAACACCATCACTACGGTCGATCGTTAAACGTGGCCATAAAAGTACAGTCAGCGACCGAGTTGCTAAAAATACCCCCTTATTGGCATTTCCCTAAATCCAAAATGCTGATGAAGTCCGTTCCGTTTTGTGAGCTGGGTGGATGTCGATATGTTTTTGTGCCTGAGTGGAGCTGCACAATCAGCACTCATCGATCGGGGTTTGCAGTTTTGGCTAAACTGTGGGTGTGGCTCCATTGAGCTTTTTTATTTTTAGTAATTCACTGGATGTACATCCCCCCTTTTTTAACCTCCCTAATATAAAGATTACACTTGTTTCAATTCGTGACTGTACAGTTAGCAACCACACAGATGTAGATATTGACTTTCACTTGAGTAAGACGTAAAATCAGAAGATATTGTCGTCTTTCTGGGCATGGAGGCCCAAAACAGGGTACTTTTTAAGACAATGAGAGCAACACGCTAATGGTGAGCTTAGTTTGTTGGCTTCTCTCCTTCAGGATACCTAATGATAATACTTTTAAACAGAAATTGGTGTCCTCTGCTCTCCTGTAAATAAATGTTTGCGTCCTCCGTTGCACAACTCTTGGTAGTGCTACGAAATTAATCTTCCTATTAAGTTGCCTCCCGGGATACAGATGTTCAGTCACCAGCAGCCAGTGCCGCCGAGTTATGCAGAACTCCATTAAAAGTAAATAAGATATTGATATTTCTTTGATGGATGTTTTCCTTTGTATCCTCTGAACAAAGTTAACAGGTTCGATGTGTTCCGTCTGAGAGACGGGGATAATTGCTTCCTTCTCCGCCTCACAGTGCAGCGTGGAAACTCACAGACCGAAATGGAGACAAATAGTTTGAAATGCTATTGGCGGTTGTGAATTATTTAGTTAGCTTAGATCTCCGTGCCCCGCCTTGTAGCTGGGCAGAATACTTATCGGAATGATTCGGTTACGGCTGGTTCAAAAGCATCATCTCCGGCTTTCATCTGCGACCACTCAGCTGCAGCCCCAGCGAGGGTCCTCAGACAAAAGTTATTCAGCATCATTTCATCCAAGCGAGGTCTTTTTCTCTTTGACTTCAACTTGAAAACATTCATCCTCATAGTCTGGGCCTGTTTTTTGGTTTTTTCTTCTGCCTGTCCTTTTAGGTTATCGTGGGTACTTAGCTCATGAACAATGAGGCTCTGTTGGAAGTCAAATGATTGATCATCTCTGCTATAAATCAACAACTTATCCTGTTCGGCTTGTTAATCACGCCGGCCAACAAAGACAAGGCCATTAAACAAACACGACTCGGCCTTAAAAGATGCGTTCTTTCAATTCCTGCAGGGGTTTACCCTGAGCTTTAAGAGGAGGTTACTGTGGCCTGGAAGTGGATCTTTTTTCTAGCCTTTTCCCCTCAGCCACAGAGTGGAGTAATTGCCTTTGAATTTGATTGATTTTTTTGATGATCCTTCTGGGCCCTTCTGGGGTCATCCATGCCCCATTTTCACTATATCTGCAGTATGAATGACTCCAGGAGGGCACACAAGGGTTAAAAAATGGCAAAAGACTGAAACATAATTCTTAATTTGCTTGTTAGATTATTATTAATGATTTTAAATGACATTTCACCTTTCTGAAAAAATCTGACACGCATTGAATTACAACATTCAATGGGTGTCAGATTTTTTCAATTCAATGTGAAAATACAGAATACATGTGTGTGTTTGTGTGTTTATGTCTGTGTGTACATATATATATATATATATATTCCAGAACCAATGTGTTGCAACCCTTCTGAACAAGTCATACTTCTTTATTAATGATTCAATATGTACACCTGGTTAGAGATGTAACATTTGTTTGTTTTTTTACATTCTCTCTGACCCTTGAGAGGGACTTCCTACAGCATCCTCTCCTTAGAACTACAGTATGTCACCATTCTTGCCCGTTTTCTAGTTGACGGTTATCATTCTCTCTTTTAAATGATAGACTTTAAATTTGGAATTGACTTGAGAATTTCCAGATCGATCGACAGCAACAGTTCTCAGATCATTGCTGTTTATTAGACTGCCCAATTTTAAGTTTACATTTCATTTCAAGCTGTCAAAGTGTATATATGGATATAGATGTAGATCAATTCATGCATACACACACACACACGAACATTTTCAATCATTATTCATTTCTATAATTAATTGGGATTACTCCAGCAGGGTTATTCAATCCACTTTTAATTTCTTTTATTAATATTCAAAATGGAAATATGCTCAGTACAAAAGGACACAAGGACAGCAAGCATCCTTCCTAAAGAGGGTTATATTTAGTTGGTTAAGTGTGATACATCTTGGAGATGTGAGTAATTGTGACTGAATGTCTTTGACAGCTTTAGATCATTTAAAAAATGTATTTCATTTTTTAACATAACATTCAGGGCCCTACACCCAGTTTAGCAACAACACTGAGTCGTTTCAATAGTTAAGGATAAATGTTTGGTGCATTGTTTAATTTTTAGTTAGTTCTGATGATGATAAAAGCCTTTTAGCTGCGGTATTTCTGTAAAATGATACTAAGGTAGATCTGATACTAAGTGAACCTAATGTTTTGTCATATTTTGTCCTGTGCGCCTGCAAAAATGATTTATCGAATGATGCTCTGGTTGTAATGGACAGTCTGTACCGGGTTTCTGTTTTCAGCCATCCCCTACTTTCATCTGTCATTACTGACGACCCAAAAAAAAAAGAAAAAAAAAAAATCCCAGACTTGGGGGTTAAAATTAACTCTTTGAAAATCCGGCATCTTGAATCTGAATCGCAAATTGGTCCTCTTGTGATCTGCATGAGAAAAGCAGGCCGGGATGATGTGGAGACGACCTGCTGCGGCGAGGCCTGCGGGCCTGATGAAAGCGCGGCCACCTTTGATGTTTGGACAAGGACTGATGAGCACTTCACACTGTCCTCTCTTGATCTCGTGGATTCAGCTTGTTCTCACCCCTGTGTATTTTTAGCCGGTAATTGTAGCCTAATGCATAAACATTGTCCAGAGTTTCCGCGAGCAGGTTTACTGACGGTGAGGTTTTGTTCGATAAGTACGGAGCAAACGAGGCTCTGCACGCCATCATTATATGTTATCTAATCCGTGCATGTGCTGTGCTGTGTGTCTCTACAGCACCCGGCAGTGTCACCTCCTGCTTGACATCTTCAACCCGACCGAACACGAGCTCACCGTCAGTGCGAAGAACAACAAGGACATGGTCCTCCACGCCAGCGAGTGCCAGAGGTGAGTGAAGAGTTCACGTCCCTACCAACAGAACGTTATCACAACATGCCTCGTATCAAGTTGGTCCTCGTCACGTTGCTGACGTAGCACCACCCACTCAGAATAGTCAAATGGTGCATCTGAGGGGTATCTTTGAAGAAGCAGTATGCGATTGGATTTGATTCATATTGAGCCAAATCACAACTGTCATCTCAAGATCTCAAGTCACTTCAGAGACACTCTCCAAATAAGTTGAATACAGCCATAATGCAATCAATTCCAGTTTATTATACCCCACAAAGCCAATTAAAATAAGATTCTTAGTTCAGGAAACCAACAGATTCACTTTGATCCAATCCCATATCCTATCCATGCATGAGGTGACCGTGGGAAGAAAAACTCCCCAGACCACAGGTGTCAAACTCTGGTCCTCGGGCCGCAGACCTGCAGGTTTTTAGAGCTGTCCCCTGTTTCAACACACCTGATTCACAACAAAGTGCCATTAGGAAAGCTCAACAATGTCCAGAGGAGGTCCAATTGAATCAGAATCAGGTGTGCAGGACAGTGGCCCAAAGAGGACCGGAGTTTGACACTTCTGCCCTAGACAGAAACCTCTGGCAGAACCCGATTTGCAGATTAACCATCTGCTTTGACCAACTGGGGTTTGGAGAGGCAGGAAAGGGGTTACGACGAAAGCATTAGCTCCAGAATACCTGCTGAGAAGGAGAAACACAAGTTAACGACGAAAATAGCGTTACATCTACTTGTAGAAAAAGAAAGTAGAAGAACAGAATGAAGAAAGGTGCATCATGGAAGGTTTTTACAGTTTAGGCCTCTAGTCGTGTTCCAACATAACCAAAAGTCTTGAATTTTGTTTGACTTATCAAGGATCATGTGCATTGGCCTGGTTCATTATTGGGTTCTTATGTGTGATGTGGGTACAGCATCACCGACACAGACGGTGCTGCTAACAGAAGCCAGCGGGTCGGTAAGTCAATGAGCCAGTCATGAGGAAACCAAACAATCCATTAAAAGTCAGCTCTTTTGCATTGATTCAAACACCGGTAGTGATCACCAGCAGCCGCGTGCCACTCCGGGCCTTTTCCAGCGACAGTTTCTAAATATCATATCGGGCTGCTTTTGGTCGGATAGTAAAGGTTAAATAACTTCGATCAAGATTTTTAGGGGTAGAATCACAATGGCATTTGGAAGGTTTAAAGTTCCTCCGGTAGCAATTCATGCAAACATTTGGTGCATTCCTAATTTGAAATCCCAGAGTTCTGAGGAGCATGGGGGTGATGGTTGTTTTGAGACATTAGTTTGGAAGCATACCTGCTAGCTTACAGGTCTACTAGCCGACACAGGAAGGAATCTAAGTGACGGTAATATAAGGTGCAGTTCTTTTGGCAGCCGGCCTTTGGAAACTTTACCAAAGATGCCACTGTAACACACCGGATCGATATATTCATAGGCTGCTTTGAAAAGCTGTAACATTTTTGAAAGCGTTAACATTTATTATTCAAGGGCTATAAGTTTCAGTAATTTGGGTTGTTTTAAACCAACAAGAGCTAAGTTACAACTCTAATGTATTACAACGCCAAAACATAATCCCAGACCTGTAAGAATGGCTTTTTTTAGAAGTCGTGTAGGGATTTTTGTCTTAAGGATTTCGTTGCATTTTAAGGATGACGGTACCTAGAAGCTGCTCAAGCACTCTTTCTCTCCATAAGGAACTGACAGTTCACATAAAGGAATGTCATTACTCCAGATATTCCTTCTGGAGAGTACTTTGATATGCTCCTCCTCGCTGGCAAGAGCGCAAACTGGCGGATGCTTATTTTGGAGCTCTGTTTATTTTCCGTCACTAGATTGGTCATTCCCCAAACTGTGGCTCTCTCATATGTGAGAGACATGCCGGCACACGGGCTCGCACATCACCTCCATTTCGCATCGTTCCTCTAGATTTTCTCAGTCTCGACCCCCTTTCTCTGGGAAGTGGCAAATTATGATTCCTGTCAGCACCCTCTCTCCGGTGCGTCCTGGAGCCCGAGCGGAGGTACGCTGCCGGTGACTCATAGGTCTCTCTCCACAGGGGTGGGATGTTATTATTTGAGGGGAATTAGGGGGTGGAAGGATATCTTTTCAGGCAGAGCCAAACACCTCATCACTGAGCCATTTTCATTCTTTTTTTAAATAGTCCTTCCTGTAAGAAACGACTTCAAATGAGCACACTTGCCAGTTATCCGTTTCAGTGATTGTTTGAAAGAAGATCACTAAGCGAGTTAAGCAAAGTGTGTTTAAGTGTGTTTTATTCTCTTTAATTATGGATAAGTTTTATCATTTATAGTGGGTCTCCGTCCCTCCTATACTATTGTTATACTATTCTTGTTATAAAGCGAATAAATAGGTTGGTCACCTTGCCTTAAGCACATAAATACAACACAGAGGGATTGAAATTATTTGTATATGTATTGTATCTGCTCAGTTAAGTTAATATTAGGTAAACAAACAGCAAAAACCGTGGGCTGGAAATTCTTCTGCGGCACACATTTTTTTGTGTTGTGGTTAAAGAGACACCGATTGCCGAGATTTGCCTCTTGGGTTGGCTGACATTTTAAAGCAATGCTTCTTGTTGAGCATTTATGAGGAGCAAGTGTGGCCTGACAGCTTTTTTGGATCAAAATATGCATTTGGATTTTAAGATTCTACTCCAATCCAGACCTCGATCAATCTTAGAGCATCCTCTACAAATCTAAGGGTACCGTCACTCTGCAGCCCTAAGTGACCCTAATCCCATTTTTTGGCCCAGTTGTTTACATTCCAAATGTATGTCACATGTGATATCCAATGTGAACTGGAAACAAACCCAAAAGTGTCCTGCATGAGCAGTAGAGGATGCAGAAAGATGACACCTAGAGAGCACTTTCTCTCCACTGTTATCCACACGGTTGTAGTTTTTTTTTCCTTTTTTTCTCTGTTACCTTTCGGATGAATGCAACATGTGCAGAAACAGGTCTCATATGAAAAGATCGGATACGTGTCGGAATTAGCACCGCATGCCCGAGTGGCATGGGTCGCATTTTAAAAGAAAAAAAAAAGTAATCTGTGTTGTTTAGACTGTGATGAAAATACAGATACAGGTCACATAAGGACAAAAACATTGGATTTGGGTCACTTCATGCTTCATTATGAACATAAGTGCTTTCTTTTGTTTTGAAAAGTTGAGCAGTGTGAAACTTTATTGGTCAAAAGAATGTTAAAATATATACGGAAGAGATGAGCCTATATATATTTTATACATTTCGTCTCGACAATTGTGGTCACTTGCATCTCATTTAAAACAACTATCTAAAATCATACAGAGATTTTTAGCAGTGGGGGAATGATGAGAAATAAGAAAGCTGAGAATCTTAGTTTCCACCTCTCCAAATACAATTTCTCCAGCCTTGCTTCCATTAACTGTCAGAAAGTCTGTATTCACCCGTCTATGTTATCCTGTTGACGGTTAAACAGTGGCTGCAGTGGTAATAAATCAATAGAATCATGGAGATGAATGAGGATATCATCAGCAAAAGAGGGGATATTCAGCTTAGAAGACAACAAACCCTGGAGTTACAGCTCAGTAAACAGAGCCTGATGACAGCTTGATTTCCCCCTTGATTCCCCCCCTTGATAAACAGATTTATCCCAGGATAGAAACGGGCATCAAAGATCCGTTAATGTTAACGTTGCCCAACAATGTTCCTGTGTAAAAGACCCCATCTAAATCTAGAAGAAGCATGTCAGACTAGATTTCAACACGAAGACAAGGAGTTTCTTAAAACCTCGAAATTAATTAAAAACAATATTTTCCAAATAGTTTAGACTTGAGATAGTTAGCAAGATAGTATGGACCTAGAGTTTTTTTGATAATCAGCTGCCCAGTAGCATGTTTGAAAGCATAAAAGCAATGATGCCTTTAGTTAGATAACTGAGACAGAGGTTGGTCTGGAATGTTCTTATGTCATCATATTTTCTGAACTTTAATGAATGTCTTTTTTCCTCAGTCAGCTGGTTGTGGAAGCTCCTGGCAGCACCAGCCGGTCAAATGAGCAACTATTTTAAATCTAAATGAATACTTGGTGAAGGATTAATACAATGTAATTGAAGTTAAAGTACTGTGTTAACTCCTTTATCTGTAATACGATGGAAATAGTTACGTGGTGCTCTTAGATTCTAACATATAGAGCATCATATCATACAAGTGTAGTTGTAGTGAAAAATGATTTTACTGTTTTAGCCGGTGGTGATGGAGCTCAGTATCCCAGGCCGTAGCTTGTAATTATTGTTGATGATTTGCAGATTTTTCTTCTGTCTGAGCATAATCTCCGAGCCCACAGAGACCTCATCGTGATGTTTGCTTCGTTCAAACAGACGGAATGAAACGTAAGACGGGCGAGAGTAACGTCAGTAGGTTCCCACATGCATGTATCCATCAGAATTTGAGGGGTTCACAGAAACAGTGAACGGCTTAACAGATCCTCAGATGGTTTCTAATAAGGTGAACGAAACAAAAGCAGTTAATCTCTGTTTTGACGTGAGCTTGAGTCTTCAACAATTTGCAGTGTTTCATTCGTTTTGTAGCTTGTGACTAAACCTAATGCAAGTAAAGATATATGAATTAAGAAAAAAATGTAAATGAAGAAGTAAAGTGGGGGAGGATTATATATATATATATATACAGTGGGGGAAATAAGTATTTGACCCCTTGCTGATTTTGCAGGTTTGCCCACTTACAGAGAATGCAACGATCTATAACTTTAATCATATGTACATTCTAACAGGGAAAGACAGAATCCCAAAGAAAATTGCAGAAAATCACATCATATGAATTTATAAAAATTGATAACCATCTGATGAGGAAAAATAAGCATTCTTTGTAAGTGGGCAAACCTGTAAAATCAGCAAGGGGTCAAATACTTATTTCCCCCACTGTATATATATATATATTATTTTTGTTCCAGTTTATTTTGTGTGCTTAAAATTTCTCTAAAGAAACATCTGAAAAAACTCCAGTTTATTTTGTTTCATGATGCATTTGCTGCTTCATAAATATTTATGAATTGCAAAGAGAAAAAATCTCCCTTCACTTTATTAAAGTACACTGGCGTTAGAATCAAAATGCAATTAGATCATTCAAGTTTAATTTTCAAGTGAGAATGAATTTTTACAAACCTGATGAAGGGTCAGACTGCAGCTGCAAACATGAACACAGTGGATTCAACTTATTTTCAGATATCCAGGTTATCCTGTTTATTTGTTTGATTTAATGTCTATTTGAAAAGCTTATCTAGTAGTCATTAAAGGGTCATGAGCGGGCAGGCCGTGAAATCAACTAAATATACTAAAAGTCTCCTTTCAGGTGACTTGCCAAGCGTGTTTCTGCTCCTTCTAGTTCCAGAGAAAATTTGTTTTTTGCTTGAACACAGGAAACAGAAACGACTGCTGCAGAAAAAGAATAAAAAATCGGAGACGTCAAATACTAACTCTCTAATCGGTGCTTAGACCCTCAGCTTCTGCAGTTCAAACGCCTCAACGTTTGCATTAGATCCAGAACGAGAATGTGCGCCACAAAGAGAAATGTGTAGAAAAGAAGAGGGAGCAGATAAATGAGTAAGTGCCGTTTCTAGTCTGAAGTGCTTCGAGTGGGCAAGAGGACGAGGGAGTAGCTTTATGAGAGCAGTTTATTTACTCCATGATGCTACATAAATACCCAAAGGCACATTTTTCAGAGCGCTTTTGCATTTTGTTGACAACGCTTGTATTATTGCATGTGCTTCTTTCACTTCTGGGCAGCAATTCCAATGTTTGAATCATAGAAAGAACTGGTGGACGTTTTTTATTGGGCGAGTTATTATTTGTTTTATTGGTTGGACTTGCTTTTTTAAATTGGAACATGCCATGCCACGATCACAGAGTAAAATCAGCCAGGAAGGGTCAGACTTTTTAAAAGGCCAGGGATGGTATTATATGTGTGGAAAACCATTTTTCATACAGAATTTTCTCCTAATGTCCAAAACCATAGATGATAGGTTAGTATGGGACTCTGAATTGGTGGTAGAATGAGTAATTGACGCCACCTCTCGTCCACTAGTAGCTTGGATAGGCTCAAAGTTAAATGACATTATAATTTATTAGATTTTTTTTTACCTACCTCTTTGGTTAGGGTCGGCACCGACCCGTTTTTTTAGGTATCCCACTAGACAACAGAAGGGGTAAACACTAGAGGAAGGTTAAGTATTGTCCCTAAAGTTCTGCTCAATCATTTAAATAAAGGGAAGGGAGAGTGTGGATTGAGAGTGTGGATCAACTGTGTGATTTTCCACATTTTTATCCTCATCATTATCACTAAAAACAATACCCCGTGCTTAAATTTTAAGTTTGACGGTACTTTTTGTCTGTAAAGCCACCTTTCAGATTCGCCCATTCTTTGCACCGTAGCTCATTCAGATGCTTTTACCATAAAATAGTAGCCTCATTCATGTCTTCATTTATGTCACGCTGTCCTAGTTTTCAACGTTTGGGTGCCTCGTATCAAATATAGCTGTCGCAAAATAGTAAGAATTTGCAGCTGCTTTGAATGGTATTTTTATTTTGAATAATATCTCTATTTAGAAATTAAGAATCAAGAGTAAATATTTCTCCTGAGTACTTAAATATAGCGTGTTGCTACATTTCTCCATCATCAGTTTTGATCTTATCTGATGTCAGAGGTCTTCTAAGAATAGGGTCTTGATAGAGAGCTCCGGGAAGCACAAGACATGATTTGTAAACATGGACGTGATGCCACGGGGCCTCCACTTGAATTCTGTCTTTACGAGGTGCTAAAGAAGACTCGAGGCTGCGGTCCGACTCTCCAAGCTCTAAAACAAAGCTGTTATAAGAAAAGGCGATGCGGCCTCAGATTTCTGACAGCCCGACATCATATTCTAAAGCAAGTGCTGTCGCGATAGATGCCAAAGTTGGTCAAACTAAATGTTAGAGGTTATGTCTTTTGGCCCGTCGGCGTATTTTCTCGATGCCAGATGAGGAACGGAGCGGGGATCCGGATGCAGCCTCTGAGGCGAAAAATGTCAAGTGCGATAACCACTGCTGCTGCGTGCTGTGTACGGATTTTTTTGTCTTTTCCTTCCCCGACTGGCACTCCCCATTGAGACAGCCTCTGCCTTTAACTCCACTAACCATCACTTCCATCTTTGGAGTATTTCTCATGACACCAGACGTCTGCCTTTGACTCCACCAATCACGATGCCTGAGGGTTGTATGACTTTGCGATGAGAGAGATCTCACATCTTGGATTTGGACTCCTATTTAAGAATTTTTTTTAATGCTATGATGCAACTCCTTATTAGCTTTTCTCTCTGGTGCAGGATGTTTTCTGGAGTCTTCATCCTGGACTGGTGAAACAAACGTTTCAGTGTTGACTTGATTGTGTTTGTTGAGTTTTTTTCTTTTGTCCCACAATTGCATTAACAAGAAAAGCTCCTACGCATTTCATTTTAAAACAGCTTTCACACTCTCGTAGATGGGATGCTTATTTTATCTACTTACATATTGATCGTCGTTAAATAGACTGGTTTCAGTTTACATTTATTAATGTCTCAATTCAGCCATTATTCAGAGGCAAGTTGGGTTGGTAGTTTCTTTCCACGAAAGCAGCGTTCGAGTCAGAGTGCTCCTTTCATCTTCTCGGGTTCCAGGAGGTCTTTATCCTCTCCACGCTGTTCTTTAATGGCAGACGAAAAAGAGTGAAGCACCCGACAGACAGCGTGAGGAGTCACTTTGATCTCTGTGAGCCTGACAAGATCTACGAAAAAAATCTGCTGTAACGCCACCACAGTGATGGCCGAAATGTTTTTTTCTGTCACCGACTTTGAACAGAGCAAAAAAGAGAAGAATACTTACTGGTCTTATATGTAATTCACCCCTTAGAGGATTACCTAGTAAGAAAGTCTTACTTTAAAATAGTCTGGTAAGTGAAATACAAGGAGATTTATCAGGGTTTTATCAAAAACAACAACAAACCATTACAATTATCTAAATTCACAAAATCTAACTCCAAAGTAGATTTTTTTCCCCATCCACATATGAAGTTTACTTTTTTAAATGTAGCTAAAAATACTGCACAGGATGCTGTTACTATGGCAGTGATTTTCTAGTAATGCCTTTCTAATTATTTATTATTTATTAATTTTTTCTTGTATGATTAATGTGGAATTTACATTTGCGGATTGCAGCAAACCATCTTTCATCAGCTTTTATATCCAATTCAGAGGTTAAAAGTGATGAAAATTTCCATATTGCTATAAAAATGGAAACTCGCGCTTTATTCAGAAGTCAAAAGTACAAAAAGAACTCTTAATATTTGGAAAATACAAAACATTTCAAAATGTAAGCTGCAGATTTAGCTAACCACACTTTAACTAGCCACTGGTGAGGGTGTCATAATTGGATATTAAAGGACACGTTGAAAATTTGTTTGAAAATCTTAAATTAGGGAAAAATATATATATTTGCCTGTTCAAGAATGCAAAAAACGCAAAAAGAATGCAAAAAACGTTGGTTCTACTTAGCATACACAGATCTTTAAAATCCATTCTAACCCAACACAGGGTGCAACTACTAGAAATTTGACTTGAAGCTAAATCCAGACAGAGACAGTTGGCGTTTCTTTTGTGGTCACATGACTTTTGTGTAAAACTCTTTATCAGTTTATGTATTGTCTAAACATACTGAATGTGATCAGTTGAGAGAAAATATTTTCTTTGTACTTGCTTCTGAAAATTAGAAGTTCAATTAAAAAATGTAAGGGTTTTTTTGGGGGGTTGCATTTGAAAAACCTTTAAACTTTGAGTTTTCCAATGTTCAGAGGCAGCTGCCATGTCCTGTTTAGAATGCATGATAAGTACTACAGTATGGGTTACATACCTAAAATTTTAGATTTGATTTGATATGATTTTTTTGGGCTTAACACTTCTTATTTCAATAGTTTGAACAGATGTGCCAGGGGTTAGTAAATAGACAGCCAAATGAATCACATCACATGTAAATTAATTTGATTCTGAAAAAAGGAGCTGGCAGCTCTTGTCGTTTTTAATATTTAGTTAGTAACTACAGCATTGCTTAGTGAAGCACAGCAGGCCACTTCTTTGCCTCGGCACCTTTTTCAGGGTAGCTAGCAAAACCGTTGCATGTCACAGACTTGTTATTTTCACAGTTAGACTCCATGGCGGACACTTAAAAACAAAGGTTTTACATAGAAAAGAGCCAAGCTTTATTGTTCTGTCCCTGGAAGGACTCAGGAGAAGACCGGTTGATTGCTTTCTGTCTGCCAGTCTGTCAGCCTGTACAACACATCTAAAACGCACAGCAGTGTTTTAACACTGTTGGATGCTTTTTTTTTTGTTCCAATCCCAACATCTTTTATTCGGGTCAGACGCAGGGTTGACAGACAGAACAAAAGGCATCAAAGGTTCATCTTGTTTTCAAAGTGTGAGATTTGGCTTCTATTTGTTCACATTAGAGTTGTACTTTTTCACTGAGTTCATGTAACTTACTAATTCCTTTTTTTTTTTACCTTTGACTTCTACTCTTCCTCTGAACTCATATAACCTCTCTGGTTGTACTCACAGGGTGCGCCTCAGGCTGTCTTACATTATATATAATTCAAGGACAACACGTAAACGCTCGTTTCTGAACACATTTCAGTGGAATCTGCATGAGTTAGCAGCTGTCCTGCTCACGTCAGAGGTAACTGGACTGCATTTTGTCCAACGTTTTCTACTGTACGGGGCAGATTAACTTCATCAAACCAGTCTGAGCCCAGAGCTGCACTACTCTACCCATGACCTGAATAAATTACACAGATAATTCCCCAGTTTTATTCTCAGGCTCCCAACAAAAGAATCAGCCTGACAGAAGGAGAGGTGAAACTCTCCTTTCTTTGGGAATTACTGGGCCAGAAATGTTTTAATTAAAGATACAATGAAATATAGCAGTCGCGGCAGTCCAGTTATTACCATGCTTCATAATGGCATGATAAGCATTTTTTTGTCTTAAATATTTAATGAATTTGACAGTAATTCACTTCTATGTTAACTTCTTAATCTATCATGAGCTAAAAAGAGCTACAAAAAACAAACAAAAAATACCTCAATAGTCAATATGTACTATTCCCCTCATGTGCTTTGTCATTTCTTCATCTGAATACAAATACAATACAAATACAATACAAAACAAAAGGACAGATCACCTCTCTGGAGCTCAGCTTTTGATGTAATAATCAAATTAGGATCAAAAGGAGCAACTTAAAGTTACCTTTTATTGAATACAATTTTTAAAAAAAACCATGGGCTCACCGTAGTGGTGCACACTCCTAAGGGTTGTAATTATGTTAGACAGACTGTCTGACAGTTAAATTATTTCGGAGGCTGGGTTGTTTGAACGGTGTCAAATTAACGGGACAACCTGAGGCGCATTTCTCCAGATGTCAGCTATTGAAGTGCTCCCATAAAACCTCATTTTGATAAGAAACTAAAAGGTTCTTGCAAAAATAATAGAATAATTCCATTAAAATATTTTTTCATTAAATAATTAGTTTTCATTTTTTAAAATACAGTATTAACAAAGGGTCAAAATGAGCCATAACGGGTAGCCCAGTTCCTTTGTGCTCATGCCTGCCTAGTTTTTTTTTATTTATTTAGAGAAGAAGACAAAGATTAATACAAATAAAATGTCATTGGCTGCATTCATAGTTCACTCCCTTGGTTCACCTATTGATTTAAATCTTTTGTCTATTGATTACACCTTCTTTTTAAGAAAAAATTAGCATATTTCTCCTATTAAAAAAAAAGAAAAACTTATCAGAAGGTCATTTTTGGTTGTCTGTACCAGCTTTTTTGGTATTTGAGGACACAGATCTGTGAGGTTTAACAAAAAAAAGCTTTTCCATGGTACCCCCCCACCCTTCCAGCAGTCCCAGCGTTGTGGGAAAACAAAAATCTGCCCCAGTATTCCTCCTCCTGTTCAAATGTGCGTCATCCTCATCACTGGCTCTTTTCTCCCCTCAGCATCTCCAGGATCCTTTCCTTTTTTTCCTCTTCTGCTCCTCACGTGTTTTCTTGAAATGAAGCCCCCCCCCCTTTCCTTCCCTGTCTGTGGATGGGTTAGTTAAGGTCACACAATAGAACTCTGAGATCTTTTTTTGGTTTTTGCTGCAATTAGCATGTCCTTGGAGGGAAATGTTTTTTTGCTGTTACTTCACACATTCAGGATTTATTCTCAGTAACAGTCTAAAGAAAACCTCACCACCTCTGAATCTGTTCTGGAGACAGATGGTGAGCATTTTTTTTTCTCTCTCTCTCACACATTTCTATTTATTTATTTTTGTCAAACAATCTGATTTAATCAATCTCAAGTGTTCGAATTATCTTGGGAATATCTAACCGACTCAAAACAGCACATGTTGCTTATTTTGGTAAAAAATAAATAAATAAATAAATGAAAAAAGAAGTGCGTTTAGGTGACCTGCTGCGAAAAAAAAATAGTCCCCATTTTGAATCTTTGATCTTTACGACAGCGCGCGCGCATCCTTCGACGCCGGTTTGGGTTCAGTAATTGGCCGTGAGGGTTCGTTTTGAGTTTATTTCTCTTTCTGAAGCCCGGCATATTGAAGGAGGGGGGGTCGGTGGTGGCCGGAGCACAGCTGCCGCCGCGCGCGGAGATCAGCCGCAGTCTAAAAATAGCCCTCCGCTCGCGCGCGCGCGCCCGCCTCCGCGCGGAGCTCCGCGCCTCTCCGCCCCTTAAGCTCCCGCACGTGAGCTAAAAATAACCCCCTGCGCCGAAAACAGACACACACACGCGCGCGCACACACGCCCTCAGCTTCTTTACCCCCGCTGACGTCACGCCCCCACCGACACGCGGAGCCCGCCGCTCTGCCGCTCTGCCGCTCTGCCGCTCCGCCGCTCCGCCGCTCTGCCGCACGCGGTGGGGAGAGAACACGTTGCTCCCAGCATGCCTGCAGACACATCTGCACACATCTGCAGGCACGTGGACTACCATTGCATCAGGGGCCCGCTAGAGGCAATGACAGGAAAACATTGCAAAGGCAATGACAGATATCAGACCCCCCCCATACTAGTTTTCATCTTTGTTTTTTAAATTTCTTTCTTTCTTTTTGGTTTGTTTGAATTGCTCGTCATCTGTTGGAGGTGTTTGGCAGTTCAAGTCCCTCTCGGCTCCCCTGCGGTCCAATGAAAGCCCGCCCGTAACGTGTTCATCACGTGCTCTGGGTCCAGGGCAAGGCGGCCTTTAATTAGGAAGGGGTCGTTTCCGGGTGACCCCCCCCATTCCTGCGCGGGTGTTGCTGCTAGCATCATAAAGGCTACGCTGTCACTGCCGGTGTCAGAGCCGTGATAATTACCAGCGTGGTGTCAGGAGTCACACTCGGTGGACCGGATGATATTTAGCCAGACAGTACCGCTTTGCTTTTAAGACTATTTTTATTGGGGGGGGCTTAAAAAAAAGGGAGAGTGAAATGGAAATGGTCAAATCTACAGTAAGTGAGAATGACCAAACCCTAGGGGTGGGACGGTTCACAAAATCCACGGTTCGGTTCGATTCACGGTTTCGTGGTCACGGTTTTCGGTTCGGTTCGGTATATGTTGATTGTTAGGGAAATCTATTATGTCTTGTATAGTCAGGTTAAAACTGAACGAAAAAAGCAGTCTGACATTTGATACATTATTGTGACAGTCTGAGGTTAAAGTGGGTGAGATTCTGCCAGAGAGGAAACAGTGCTAATTCCAACATGTGCTTCCCTCTAAATGCAAAGTGGTCCAAACAGTGGACCTATAAACTGCCGTTGGCGCGTAGGATTTTTATTATCGGCTACGCTGCTTCTTCTTCTTATTGTTTACTACTGGTGGTTGGCTTTGGGCGCAGTAGCGCCCCCTTCTGCTCTGGAGTGAACACGCTTCGTTTATGAGAAAAAGGAGCAGCATGAACCGTACGCAACACACACGAATCGAACCGAGACAGTCCAACCCAACGGTTCAGACGGTTTTCAGAAACTGTCCCATCCCTACCAAACCCCCCTCTCTCTTTCAAACGTGGTCAGGGAGGATGTAGGCCGCCGTCAGCTGCTGGCTTTCGGGTCAAAAGCCTCTGTTGTCAAACCGGTCAACATGGACGAGAGGCCAGGACCTGTCAGGCGTGATCTGTCCTCTCCTCTTCTTTCTTTCATGTCACGTTGAGGCGTAAGGACCTGTGCGGCCGACAACACGGAGACTTTCTGGCTATTGCGTTATTTGTTTGTTTGGCTTGTCCATCTGGATGTTCTGCTGCTTGTTTTAAACGTGTTCTGTCCGTCTGGCCTCATGCCATTCTCCAGAATAGATACGCCTCAGTCATAATGGTCTTTTTCCGCCCCCTTTTTTGTAAATAATAGCTTGGCAGCCAAACAAAGGGGCATTGAAATATCTACACACACATGACCGATCAGATGACCGTGAGCTGTTCTCCATGTTTAGTCCGGACCCTGGTCTGGACTCCGGTCTGGACTCTGGTCTGGACTCCGTTCTGGACTTTAGTCCGGACTCTGGTCTGGACTTCGGTCTGGACTTTGGTCTGGACTTTGGTCTGGACTCTGGTCTGGACTCCGGTCTGGACTCCGGTCTGGACTTCGGTCTGGACTTCGGTCTGGACTCTGGTCTGGACTTTGGTCTGTACTCCGGTCTGGACTCTGGTCTGGGCTCTGGTCTGGACTCCGGTCTGGACTCCGGTCTAGACTCTGGTCTGGACTCTGGTCTGGACTCCGGTCTGGACTTTGGTCTGTACTCCGGTCTGGACTCTGGTCTGGACTTTGGTCTGGTCTCTGGTCTGGACTCCGGTCTGGACTCCGGTCTGGACTCTGGTCTGGACTCTGGTCTGGACTTTGGTCTGGACTCCGGTGTGGACTCTGGTCTCGACTCCTGTCTGGACTGGATGATTTGTAAACCGGTTACTTACTAACCCTAACCCTGACATGAACAGGCCAGGTCCTAATTAATGCAGATCACCTTGGAATGTGGTAACAAAGTTTGTGTGCGTGTGTGTGTGTGTGTCTAATGTAACAGAGAGAGAAAAAGAGAGGAAAATAATCTGTGGTTACAGCCAGAGAATTTAACACAAAAGTATAGTTCTAAAGGAATAAGACAATCAGTAATTGACATATATTATGTGATAGCAAACAATGCTAAAGTGAGTAATTATAGCCAAATTCTAACATGTAATCCAGAAAACCTTAAGATTGATTTAAGAAATGTTATGTAAGACACTATAGGAGCAGAAACCTGACTATGGGAGTGGAACAGAAGCAGGTCTGTTGTTATTTTTTCGTTAGCAGGGCACAGACTGGTAGTGACGATGCAGTGGGAGAGACATGTCCAAAAATGCTTTCTGTAGAGGGAGATTTTCTCTTTATATATAGGAATGATGATAAAAATGTTAAAAGCTTCTGTTTGATGAGAGTGTGTGTGCTTTGGCATTGGATTGTAAGTAACAGGCAGTGAGGGAGGGAAAGCTCTACACACAGCAGTCCAAGGTCTTTTTTAGGTTTTCTCTCCACAATATTATTGAATACGATCTGCATTTGGAACCAAAAGTGTTGATTTTCATGCAACGGAGCATGTTGTCCTTGTGGAAATCCATTCCTTATAAATCACGCCTTTGTATCAGTGGTCCATCCACATGGATTTCAAATGACCAATGGACAACAAAAAATTGCTCAACATGAGTATGGTACACAATTTAAAATGTTCAACACTGATAAATTAAATCTGTGATGAATGCCACTCAGTTTTTGTTGGGTTAGGGTTAGGGTTAGGGTATGTGACCACTTTTAGCCCAATACAGTATGGGCCTATCTCTGAAAGTGCTACAAAAGTAGAGAATGGACAACACATACTGCGTTTTTTTCCTTTTTTTCCTCTCTGAGTAACGGTGCCTGTAGTGTACCGGGGGCTTTGCTTCTATTGTCGCTGAGAGTCAAACGCATTGTGAGTCATCAAAACAATGAGCAGTTGCATACCAGAAAACAAGGAGTAGAAGGGGAAAAAAAAACACGATTTGTGAGTCCAAAGACAGCTGGCCTGCGTAAAAACACACCGACAGAAACAAGCTGATGTGTAATAAATGGTTTTATTCTGTCATTATATATCCAAGGTCACCTGTAATACGTTTTTCTTAAATACTGTCAGCATTAAATTGATCAACTTAGGTCGAATATATCATCAAACACATCTGAACTGTTCATTTAGGACCCTCCAAATGGACCTTTTTGAAGAAAATAACTTAAAACTCGGCTCATTCCTTGTATCCTTGTCCTAATCTGATACAGAATACAGGTGAGCCTTCCATCTAAACAGGTTAAACTAAAAATGTCCACAAGCTGACATCCACAATGCTCTTATACCATCTCCTACCCGTCCCTCTGCAGATGTCGAAAAGATCTCTAAGACCTTAACAACAGTGAAATAACCAGGAAAGAAATCTGGAAACTCTTATCTGTAGCCTCACTTTTTATTCAAAGAAATGGAGAAAATAGTCTCCAGTAACTTACGTTCTGAGTGATTTTATGATGTTACCTCATCCTTCCCTTCAGGAGTGTTCCTTTACTCCCTTTTCGATTCCCTTGATACTTAAATTGCTTTATATTGCAACTTGATTTGATATAAAAGGCTAATTGCTAGGGCTTGAGATTTAAAAGCAAATAGTGAACAAAAACTAACAAGCATACCTAATTTTGTATTTGACAATTACTTGAACGGAGCCTACCTTAATTTGCTTCCAAACATAGCACTATAGCTTTTGTAGAAATGAATTTGTTACATGTTAAAAGAAAGTGTTAATCCATTTCTTGATTCTAAAATCTTGTTTATTTGTGGAATAAATGTTGAAATTTACCTCATCCAGATCATTTGTTTCTTGAGATTTTAAAATATCCATCGTAGCTCGTCTGCCATTTTTCAAAAATAGCACCTTACATCAACAGCTCATCAACATCGTTTACTTATTTCCTTTTTTCCTAGGAGGAACCAACTATTTGCAGAGTTTGGCTCCTCCTGTAGCAGCGCGGCTTATTTACTGAGCTCAAGATTTTGCGTATCATCACTTCTTAGGCTTATTCCTAAACTTACAAAAAATGACATCCGACCTCTTTCGACTCTCAGACAAATGAGTGACCCTCATCCTTCTGTTCATCCCCCACCAACCTCCACTGACTGTTTTTTGGCGAAGGGAAGTAAAGGCCATGTTGTGCGTTATCGGAGAGGAAGTGGAAGGTGGAGAGCAGGGAGCTGAAACGGACCGGGACTGAAGAAAGGAGATTTTTCTCATGCCTCTGGCTCAGCACGTAGGTTGTTAATAACGGCTTTGTAATGGGATAGATTAGTCTGCAGATATGGCATAATACTAGCACGTCTCCAGAGTGAGGCCGGGGAGGAAAAAACTGACGGTTAGAATCACGGTTGTGAGCTCAGCCCCTTTAAGGCTCTCCTTAGAATATTATTTAAGGACAGACTGGATGAGCCCTTAGTTTTTGACACTATGCTGTGGCTTAGATTGGGGTTATTCTATCTTTTCATGGCTTTTTTTAAAGGTGAGTTTTGCAATAAAATTGCCCAACACGAGTATGGTACACCATTTAAAATGTTTAACATTGATCAATTAAATTTATGATTAATGTCATAAATTTTTCTTAGTCAAACGGTTCATTTTTAGGTGTTTTCGTCTGGGTCATTAATTTTGTGTTGGGGGGGGGGGCATCCTTTTTGTCCATTCATGACAGTTCAAGACCTTAAAAACCCATTTTGTTTTAAATTTCGTGTTTTCATTTCAATTGTGTTGTGACCGCATTTGTTAGCTATCAAGAAAAAAAAATCAAGAGGAAACTCAGATCCAGTTTGTATCTGAGAGTACTCTTATTTCTTCTGGACAACTGATTTGAAGATAAGACGGTTTGCAGCACATTCAGAACTTTTGTTGGCATTGCTTTTACTCGTCGTCATTTATTTCTAGACTTTTATAACAGAAGAAGAATAAAAGCTTAACAAGTTAACCGTTGATGTAAAAAGTCCGGTAAAGGGAAAACTCACACAATTCAACCCGTCCTGTATAAAGTGTTCATTCTGCTGAGACCTTCTGTTTCTCAGTAATGACGGGACTGAGGAAAACCAGACCCAGGTCCCGGCAGACTCTGTGTCCGGGGGGGTCAGTCCCGTTGTGGCAGTGTGGTATTTTTAGAGCCGTCTTTTGAAGATGACCGAATGAGACGGTGTGCCCATTTGAAGATGCGACTTCAGTGGGTGACATAAGCTTTAGTGCCGCTAATCTTCAAAGGCGGACGTTTGCGAGCGCGGACCTGCAGGAGCAGGAGCTTTTCCCTTTTTTTGGGTTCGCAGCACGTTTTGAAGTCGTAATTGTTATTTAATTTGCGCCGTGGCTTTGTTGCACGGGCTGTGAAATGATAATTGCATTGCCTTTTCCTCCTCCACCTCGCTTTGATGCATCCATGTGTCTGGACCCGTTTGCTGATTTTCCTGGGTCCTTAATTCGTTTATGAGCAGCGGGACTGTAAATAAATCAGGTGAGGCGTCGTCACACGGCTTCAGTGGTCCACACGTCCTCGGCGTGGGGGGGAAATAAGTATATTTGTTTGAATGAACGGTTTCTTTTGGGGCGATGGCAGCAGGGGCCGGGGAGGACACAACAAAGCCTCAGCACAACAGAAATGACCCTCAGGGGAGCTATTGCAGCCTCTGAACTGGAATCACGAGAAAAATCCCACTCATCAATTTTTTGATTCACCATGGAAACATGGAAACAGGGGTTCTCATGTGTTGAATATGTTCAGTGTGAAATAATAAGCACCGGGCAGCAAAGTCCCCGTCAAAGCAGTTTGAAGCTCGAGAAAAACCAGAAAAATTTGCCACCGTGAGTGAAAAGCAGACGTCGGTTTCCTGTAGAGCTTGGTGGCCATGTCATTTGCAGTTATGAAATGAAATGAAAAAACAAAATAGCTTTTTCTCCATCCCAAAAGGAAGTTATGTAAATCTTCTGAGTCCCATTACATCATGTGAGGGGGGAAATGATGAAAGGGCCGAGGGCACAGAGACTGCCATTTTTATACCAGTTGTTTGTTTTGTATTTGTTCTAGTCTTTGTGTAAGTAATCTGATAGTGGCTGTCTCTTAGTAAAACTCTTAAGGAAAAGCCCATTTTGTGTGTTTCCACCCATCCATCCATCCATCCATCCATCCATCCATCCATCCATCCATCCA
>CAJRST010005557.1:1461646-1485010 GCA_907169785.1 Menidia menidia | reverse complement strand
AGTCACAGTTAGGCGGCGGGTACGTGACCATTACCTCACCTGTCAATTAGCGCCCAAAGCCCCAGGAATGGTCTCCAGCCATGTTTTTTATTTGCATTGGTAATGGGCTGCGGGCTATTTTGGAGAGGAGCAGACAGCAGCTTGGGAAACGTGTGAATCACCAGGGAACACGCGGGATTTGTAGGAGCGCTGTATGGTCGCACCATCTGTGATCATCCTCTGAAATCACTTTTGATTTATTGCAGGTGTTTGTTTTTTTTTTAGATTCCCGGCCTCGCTTTGGGCTCTGCCAGCATTTTGATTTGTCAGCCGGGGGCAACCCTGATTTTATAAAAAAAGAAAAAAAAACAGAAAGCAATCTGCAAAATGAATCTACAGAACATCATGGGTGGAAATGTAAGAACCCATTAAGACAGCAATGAGGCAGATTGAGAGCGAATACTTCGCCAAACTCACTCTCCTCTCGATGGTTTGGGTTCTGACGTGCACTTTGTTATGTGAAATGGTGTTACGCTAATAAAGGCAGAGCGGCGGTTAAAAGAGATCCATCTTCAGAGAGACACGTGACGTTTGCAGCCTGAGTGTGGGCATTTGCGGCGGCTGTTAGTTTCTCATGTTTTTGTTTCTGTAAAACCAGTCAGGGTCGGCCTGTGCAGAAGCTTGTGAGCCCGGTCATTTGCCCAGGCCCATTAGGATGCCTTTATCAAGGTTTCCGACCTATCACAGGTTCCATTACAGGTGCACCTCAGCCATTTTCTCTGCTTTTACTGCCATCGCTCCTCTGTAAGGGTTCCATTAACAGAGCTGCTGTAGGGGAATAGAACTAGCGTGTCTTGCGATTGCTTTTACTAGATTTTTATGACCCGGACTCAGGTTTTGTCAGAGTACAACCTCACTATGGATTGTGGCCGGACAATTGCTCTTGAAGTTCATCTTTCACGAGTCAGAGATCTTTCTATTTCTCTGTCTGCTCTGTTCTTACTTCAAACTTAACTAGCACTAACTATTGAGTGGTTACAACATTTTTAATGGAAAGTAGAACACCTAGAACTAATTATGTTTACATCTGCTGTCTGCATACCTCATGCACTTTCTTCAGTTTTAGAGATCATTAGAAAAGACAATATGTTGATTTCCCAGTTTGTGAATCAGACGTTTTTTGTTTTTTTTTAACATGCATATGATGTGAAATATTTCGCCACCTTTGTTCTTGGAAGCGCTTCTGCCAACTTTGACATCGCAGTCAACTTGTCGACATTGCTGTGCGACACCATCAATTGACCATACTGGATTAAGAACTTAACCGTGAACAACCAAAAAAACACCTTAAACCTATTGTGTGTCTTTTTAAATGTGGCACCATGATGATTGTCTTCTGTGGGTTTTATACTAATTAAAATAAAATCTAACTCTTCTGATTGAAACCATAAGAAAGTAACCTTTTGGCAACATTTCAATAACCTTTTCATTATAGTTGTATTCAGAAATTCCCCCACAAAAAATCCACTTAGGAACAGTTAGGCAAATTAAATGTTGTTCTACTGCAGAACCTATTGTGGAGGCTCTGTTAAAATAAGTTTGTGGTTGCTGTCGATTCAATGTTCTCCCATTTCAGCCTTATATTGATCTCATATATACATAAACACTCATTTCTGAAAATTATTTGTAGCATGACAAAGTTATTAGTATTGGAAAAAAAGTAGATTGTTTGTGTGCGGGTCGATGTGGCTTTTTTTCCCCTTGTTTCTTTTATACTAAGCAAAATGCGTTCTCCCAAGCTTGTTGATAACAAATTTGAACATTTCTCTTTTTTGGAGGTGAAAAAAATTAAATAAATAAGTCCTTCTCACTTATTGCTGGGACCTCAGCACACAAGGCACGTCCGGAGCATAATTGATTTATGGACATGTTTTGTAGACCAGGAAAAGGCTTGTAAATATGATTGATTACTCCCAAATCTGCTGCAACTGGCATTCACGCAGACCCGGGATTGATCCCTGCTCGCGGTAGCCAGAGAAGGTTCGGGTCAAGCTGCCTGTCATTCTCTTACAGAGTCCACTAAAGAGTCCACCAAACTGCAAACGCTCATTGTGGGTTTTATTGAGAAGTGGAAAAACAAAGATCAGGACAGTTTTACAAAGGCCCTAAGTGTCAGCTCAGCTGCTTTGGACCTTCCCTGTTGTTTTCCAGAAGGTTCCAGGTTGACTGGAACCTTCTGGACAGTTTTACAAAGGCCCTAAGTCTCAGCTCAGCTGCTTTGAACCTTCCCTGTTGTTTTCCAGAAGGTTCCAGGTTGACTGGCGTAATGATCCGTGACAAAATCTATGAGGAGAACTTATCATCCTTAAAATTGGAAGAATCTGGACGGAGAAGGACAAATTGCAGGACATGATATCTGCGCTGATAATATTTCCATCTCCATGTCAGCCACGTTTCCCCCCCCCCCCTCTGTCTGAAGCAGAGGGGGTGAGAACAGGAACAGGACAGCCATGCGGCCGCCTTTTCTGTGCAGAGGGACTTATTTTACTCCATCGATAGCGGTGCCGAGTCCACAACAGGTGGTATCCTTTTTTTTCCTTCAGCCCGGCTGTGCGTAAATACCCTGATTTAATATAGAACTCCACAGCTGCCAGTTTGATTAAACCCAAAGCGCTGCACCCTGTGATAAGAGTTGCTATGTCAACGTTATGTAGTACTGCTGGATAAATGGTAACCTGGCCCGTTAAAACATAGCTCTCTGAGGGCTGCCCCTGACTTTAGGTGGATATTATTAAAGCGGTTGAATGGGCTGGAATTTTATTGGTCATCTGGGGAGTGGCGGCGGGGGGTAATTTCATTATTACATAATCAAATTATGATCTTTTTCAATTTCATCCGCCTTTATAAAGAGCTTTTATGACAACGTTTAGGCTAGACAGTGGACGGGAAATTAGAATAAACCCAGACAGGATGAAACTGACCAGTCTTTGAAAGGCAAAGATGGATGGCTTGTCTACAACTATGTGAGAAAATCATTGAACCGTTTGAAAGATTCAAAGCGAATAAAACAATCCTCAAAAGATATGATTGTAATTAAAGGTTTAAAGGAATTTAGAGGTCCCTACAAGATTTTGGCAGATACTGAATTGGGATGAAACAGCTTAAAAAAACTTTAAGTAGCAGATATTAAGATCGATTTAGAAGAAAAAATGTTTAACGTGGATATAGGCCATGGATATTGAACACATAAGATATTTTACAGTTAATGAAAAGCTATTTGTTGATCGATTTTAAGTTTGTTTTTTTCTTTTTCTTTTTTTCTCAGCGATGTCTGTCTGGTCATTGCTTCGCAAAAGTGTCAGGCCCCAAAATAGCAGCTTTAAATGCTAAGCACCCATTTCCTTACCCCCGCCTTTGCGCCACTGGGAACTCATTTCAGTGGAATACAAATCCACCCATGAATGGAAAGACAAATGTTTATCCTGGGAGAGCGGTGGGAAATAAAGGGATGGGGGGGGGGGTTGCTATAAAAGGAAGAAAGAAAATTTAATAAGAAAGCACTTCTGAACTGACTCGCGCATTTTCTCTCCCCTACACACACACACACACACACACACACACACACACACACACAGACGCACACAGATGGCCATTTGGAGCCGTCACAGGCGGCGGTTTTAACACACGTGAGGGACACCACTCAGAATGATATGCCTTCAAGCTTTTGTCAGGTTCACAGTTGCCATGAGTACAGCAGGTCTGACAAATGGTGCTGCCACACAGCTCAGACCCCCCCCCCCCCCACCCCCCCACCTCCCCCACCCCCCTCCTCCTGCTCTCCTCCACACCAACCGAAGACCTGTTGTGCTGATGGTGATTAGGAACCCTGACTTGAGAGGGGAGAGGGGGATTGAACGCGTAAAGTTTAGCCCTGAGGCATCCCACAGAACCTAGAAACAACTATAGATCCTGGATAAACAATATCTTATATAATATCTAGCTTATAACGAGGACAGAATTAGTAACATCTTGCATTTAAGACTGCAAACGGATATCTTGCTTCGATATGCTCTTTTTATATATAGACCAGAAGCATAAGGTAGTGGTGATTAAATATTATTGTACTAAACATACACTGGAAGAAGCAAAAAATAAAGTCCTATCAGCTCGTTTCAGGCCGCAGTAATTATTTTTAATCACCGCTACTGTGATTTATTGACTTAGCTGACGGGGTAGAAAATGCAGCTTTGAGAGAGTAATACTGTTTTATGTAACAAAAACTGTGCAAAATACCCCTCACCCCCCCCTTCTCCGTTTCCAGATTTTGTACAGGAAGTCATGGCGGGAAAAAACAAAACATCCTCAGACATTTAAAACGTGTTAAAGGTAAATGAAAACGTCACCCCCGGGGGGAGATCTTGAATTTCACTGGATCCTTCCGGGGCCTTCAGACCAAAAGGGGACGTAAACAAACCCGTATCCCCCCTCCCTCAGCCTCCCACCCGGGCGCTGATAGGGTTGGATTTGCAGTGAGTGTGGAGCCCATTTAGCTGACTGATGGGCGCGGTGAGGGGCTCCGGGTAGGCGGGGGCTGATTTATCCGCTTGTTTTTCAGCTCTGTCACGCAGCTCCTGTCAGTCAGCCATCCCAAATGTCCAACGCGGAACCTCGGGAAAGGGGGGTAGGAGGAGGACCCCCTCCATTTTTTTGAAAAGGCTCACTTCATCTCTGGGTCCAGCGTGTGTGTGTGTGATTTACTGAGTCAGATCGGAAGAGATGTGTTCGCGGATGGAGACGGAGATAGTCGTGCTGGCGATAAGTGAAAGGGATCCTCTCCCTCTCAGGTAGCAGATTATTCAACTGCCATCCTGATTTGTTTCTCAAACACTTAATTAACTCGTTACCGAACTGAGTAATGATTTCCACGCACCGTGCCACGCGGAATTACCATAACACAGGGACTGTTTAAAGCGTTATTAATATATTTTTTCAACCACACTGGGAGAGCTAGCATGAAAAAAAAGGGGTGATTTGTTCTCCCTTGGCAGGAGTCGGTGGTCTCCTCCCGTCACCCGGGCAGCTTTAATGTGGAAATGAGAGCTAAGCGTGGGGCAGCCCACTCTGATTACCGTTCCCTAGCCTTTCTTCTCCCCCCCCCCCTCCGGCCCTGCGGAGGATGTGGAGTTAGCACATTTAGCAGGCCGAGAGCGTCTGTTTATGGGGCATTCATCATGGCCGCGGAACAATCCGGGCTGTCAGTGCGTCAGTTCGGCTGAGCCGCGGAAATAAATCAAAACTCCTCCGGCCCGCTGCAGATAGCACCCTGCGTCCGCAGGCCATTTATTTAGACCGGTGGGACGGGGAAAAGCTGGCACTGATGGGAAACTCGAGTAAAAAGTGTTAGACGCGGTGGGACAAATATTATGTTTTGTGGGACCGGATTGAGGAGAAATGCTAACATTTCTGGGTTTTTCTTTGATTTTTCTTTTGAAGCACAGCTATATGACATTTCAGGGCTTACGCAAGCATAGCAATACACTTTTGTAGTGTTCAGGAATATTTTAAGGATATCCCAAAGTTCTTCTTTGGCGGTTTTTTGTGTCAGATTCATGTCAGATGAGCCAACACTGCTATCGGTCATATCAACATCTTGGCTCTAAAGAGTCTTTGTCCCTAAATAAGACCTGTTGCAACTGGTTTTCCGTCCACTTCCTGATTCATTTGGCACAACTCAGCCTTTGGCCTCCTCACAGGCCCCCTTCCACCATAACCGTTTCTGATGATGCTTCAGTTAACAGTTGATGGATCCACGGAAGGATCCAGATAAATCTGTCAGCTTCCAGTGTCTGGTCCACAGTAATAGTCATTTTGAGAAAGAACATCCCGTTCAGATAATGTTCTCCTGTTTTAAAAAGTTTTTTCTAGCTAATAGCTCTAAGGTAACCAACTTGTTGGTGGATATAGAAACACACGCATTTGTAAAAAGGTGAGGTACAAAGACTGGACGGTTTTTTGGGAAAAAGCAGGCGATGCTCAAAGAGAAACCTTGAAAGACCTTCTGAAAGCCTGAAAAACACTTGAAAAGATCAGAAGAAAGTGTGGCTGCCTGGAAACTAAACATAAAGAAAGGGAAAGAGACTCCACACTTTTTTTTACAGATCGGAGCTCCCTTAAAAAAGCACTCTTTAAGGTTTAATCAAAGATTTTTTTCATTTAGACGATTTACAGCATAGTTTTCTATATTCATTTAGTTACCATGTCTGTCTCTCTTTTCCCACCATTTGCCGAATGTATTTTTAATTTTCTCCAATTTATCTCCCCCTGCCCATTATAAAACACCTCTTATATTGATTTCTTTAGAGGGAAACAAGTCTCCCCAACGGCTGCCTTTTCAGCCCGAAAAGACAGATTAGCTGACATTTCTAAACACAGCCACAAACAGTAGGCTGAATAGAGTTAAGACAACCTGTTCCAAATGCTGGTTAAAGTAAGAAAGGAGGAAAACCACAAAGAAATGTCAGAACACGACCGTTTCACTCACTGAGACACATGGAGATAAGCAATCACGTGTCATGTGCAGTTCATTTTCAACTAAACCTAAACCAGAAAAAGTCAGTGCACCTTCTATGGTTTTTACTTCATAGAAGCTGATGCCCGTCACACTTTGGAATAAGAAGAATAACAGAGAAATCTGCTGGCAGGAGTTTGTTAGATCACTAATCAACAGGTTTATCATCCGGATGCCCAAGAGTTTTGTTTTCATGATTTATATATTTTTCTTTTTCTTTTCAGTTAAAGGTTCCCCATGATGTCGAGGAGTTTGGCAACCAATGGCAAATCATACACATCATACACAACTTAACATTTTAAAACTTTATTCATGTTTTAAATGAAAATTAGAAATGGCCATATCTCACAAATACAACATAAACATTAACAGTGTTTACACTGTTAATGTTTAAGAAAAGAAAAGGCTTTGGTAACCTTTTCCTAGAATGGATCTCAACAAAACAAAGGTGTGTTTTATTCAGATGAATATAAATAAGTGTATATATAAGTGTTTATGGTTTGAAAAAAGGGTCCTACTGGAAATGTTTTAAGGAAATGTTTTGTAGAGTTGGGAAATATGGTATGTCTTTGGGTTCTTTATGACCCCTTTTTTTTCACTTATTCATTCTGGCTTGTAGTTGGTATTTTGGGGTTAGACCAGCTGTGTTTTGACCAGCCTGGTTCCTGTTGGTTTAGATTGTGTTTTATTTGGCCCTCTGAATATTGAACTTTTATTAATTATTTCCAGGCTATGAAGCCCTCTCTCCAAGTTGGTATTGACAGACCAAGCATAATCTGATGCTAGCTAAGCTAGCTGTGTGGTTTTTCACATCTTTGTCTGGTCATTGATGGAGTTGGATTGGGAACCCGTGAATTCTCTGTGATCTGCACAACCTCTTTTATTTCATATAGATATGATTTTTTTTCCTTTTTGACGATGCCTGGATGTGACGTGGTTCCTCCGAGGCAGAGGTCGCTCCACCGCTGCGTCTGTCACCACAGATCCTCCTCAGGGAAGCCCTGCTCCCGACCACTCATAATAAGATCCATTCCGACATGATTGCAAGCTTATGTGTTTTTTTTAAAATACGATTCTTCCATCTGTTTGTAGACGCCACGAAATCTGTTTACGTCTCTCGCAGTGATTCTGAGAAAGGGACTTAGTAGTTTTTTCTGATTCTGTCAGTTTATTGTTGTTATTTTGCCTGATGTCTTATGTGGCTGTCCGTCATGTAAAATGCAAAAGACGCAGCTGATTAGTGCCAATGCCATCCAGACAACTCTGAGTCAGCTCTGAAAGGACTGAGGCTCACAAATAAGAACTGAGGGCTCAGTTGCATAGCTTCTGACTTAGCTTATTTTCAGTTTTCATGAAACCAAACGTCCTGTCTCCCATACATAAAGATGCTACAGTTGCACATAAGAATGAGTGTAGTTTACTTAGGATGAATGCAGCTCAACAATCCAGTAGAAGTTGTGTTTGTTTTACTCATACACACAAGTGGGATCCATTTTTGCATATTCTTTTGGATTATGAGGCCCCATTACTGACATCATTTAGATTTTATTCTTCAGGTAACCCATCAAGTGGCTGCCATGTGTACGTTTTTGGGGAAACACTGGAACAGAAGCCCCTCGACAGGTCTGAGTCGACCATGTGGGTCACTTCACACTTTTAGTGTTTCATCCGACTGGGTTCTGACCCCAGGACGCAGCAAGACACCTGCTGACCACTGAGTCGACACTGTTATCCTGTCAATACACCCCCCCAAAAAACAAAACAAAAACAAACAAACAAAATCACACAACAAAACAAAACAAAAATGACAGATATGGCTTCAAAAATAATATCTCCCGGACGACAGCATATTATGGGGAACTTTGAGGGTTTATTTTGGGTAATACTTGACGAAAATACATTGTAACAATTTATATATATATATATATATATATATGAAAAATGATACAGCCTTATGTTTCATCATTGTGATTAACTGAAAGCTTCTTTGCACAACAGATGAAGTGAAATGATGCTGGCAGACAGTATGATTAATCTCTAATGATTGCCGTGATTGTCGGCTGTCTGCAGAACACTGACTGCTATCATTAGCTATTGGCCTCATTGTCATTCATTAGCAGCCTGCATAGCTGTCAGAGAGGGTACTTCATCAGATTCCCAAATTGAAAATTAAAGCTAAGCGATGACAACGGCCAAATAAGTTCATGCTTCTCTCAGATATTCCTGATCACAGATCGCTGAGGCAGAGGATCTATTGTCACGTTACGTTGGGATTGAATCGTGAAATTCATTCAGCTGAGCACAGGACTAGTCATCAACAGTTTTATAGGAACTGTCCAGGATGTTAAAACAGATGTGTCAATGGATGCTATGTCAGAAAAAGTAAATGAAGCTTCTATAAAACAGATTTTGTAATCAAACGCATCATGAGTCCTGTTTGAATGGGGAGTTATTTCTGTTCTAAACCACCTAAAACTGTCTTTCTTGTTCATTTTGAGGGGTTGATCTTTTAATTTAATGGACTGGACAGTAGAGGGAGAGAGGAAATGGGGGAGGAAAGGCTTGGGGTGACTACAAATTGGCATTTTCAATGTGTTTTTTTCTCTTACCAAAGAATTACAACAAAATAAAACACAAAAAACAGTCCCTTTTCCAGGTTAGAGCAAAAAGAGGACTTATGGAGATCTTCCAGACCAACGGAAAAGTGTTGACCGCCATGTTTTTACAATTCCGAGCCACCAAAGCGTTTTTGGCCTTACTGAAAAAAGACTGGATGCGAAGTTGGAGCAGAAGTTGAAAACCTGGTTTCCCTGCTCTTTACGGTGTTGATGCGGGGCTGGTTTTGAAACCCAGCTCACAGCTTTTGTCAGTTTGAGTAAAACATTGTTTTACTGGGCAAAAGAACAAACTTCAAAAGACTATCAATGAAAAAAGCTTCACATTTGTATTCAAAGAGTCCTTTACAGAGACTATGACACTTTACCCTTTAAAAAGCACGAGCTGGAAGTAGTCTTGTTTGAAGCAGTTGCTTTTGGATGTAAGTGTTCTGTGAAACCTGCAGAAATGATGAGACTTTAAATTATAAGCAACTGAAGTTGTTCTAGAGCAAATGTCATAGTACTGCTCTCATATGAAAACAAATCCTGAGTATATATCGATACAGCCGAATTCTCAATAGACCCGCTCTCTTTCGCAGTTTTTTTCCCATTTTTCTTCTTTCAGGAGGCTAAGCACATCTGTTTTTTTGTGTTAACTCTCAAGACCATATTTAAAATAGAGGTGTTCAAATCCCGACTTTACGGCAGTCACCTTCCATGTAATGTAGCAGTGAATTTGGCTCTGCTTACCTGTTCTATGGTCCTCTAGAGTTAGACATTTTATTTTATGTGTATATTTTGTATTTGCTTTATATGCAGAAAGTGATAGTCACACTGCATTAACTTTGTTACGTCTTACCTGTTGAAAAATTGGTAATTAAGGAGTAGCTTTAGCAAACTTTTTTATTTTTACCTGAGTATTTTTACGTGAATTAGACACTGCTTTTGGTCTGCGACATTGCCATTTTTTTCGAAATCATTGGGTCCGTGTCTGCTTTAACTCTCCTGTTCTCTTTGGGTAAATTTGACCCCATTTAAAACTTACTCTGTCATGTTTTTGGTTTTCCTTCATAAAACAGCCTGAAATGTACATGGATGAATGAAATGTTTTCAAAAAAGGTGTGTTGCTAACATTATAAAACATTATAAAAAAAGAAAAAGATTTTCAATCTACCTGTGTACCTCTGTTCATAATGATTTTGAAAAGAATTCAGATTTCTGCCTTTAGAAATAAAAGAAGCATAGGTTTAGGCGAATTCTGGATGTGTATACACACACATATATATAAATATAATAAATATCATTATATTAATGATATATAAATATTATTGAATGGCAATTATTGAACATTTTCATCGTAAGGTACTGCTTTAGGGTAAAATTCCAATAACATTTTATGCAAATATTTGAACAAATAGGTGTACTTTTTACTCCAGTACTCTTCGAAGTTCTAAGAAATGTTGACGCAAACACAATCAAATCACATAATTTCAAATCATATACAAAATCAGAGTTGTTTACTGCTGCTAGGGCAATAAAGCACGTTTTGAATATAAATTATATTCCAAACTGAAAGTACTACCATGATAAGAAAATTCTGCCGTGCAAAGCTTACAAGATGACTTTGTTTTATGCATCCCGCCTTCAGGAAGAGTTTTGAAATTAAATTAAATCTCCCCTTTCTCGTTATATCCTCGTTAGTTGGTTTCTGTTGAAAGTTAGCGGTTTTAATATAAAGGCCGTGATTGGTTTAGGCGTGCCCATGGAGAGCCAATAGCGATCATGATCCAATTCTTACTGTGATGCAGGTATGAAAGTGTGTGAATGTGTTCATTGCTAGGGAATAAGACATTTAAAAAATACGTTAACGTGATAAAAAGGCACTGATGTGATCAGCACTAACACACACGCACTAAAAAGATGATTTTACACGTCTTACTTTATAAAAACTCAAGACAGACCAGGAAGACAAAAGCCTCCATAGTAAATTTAGAAAAACTTTGAAAAAAATGACCAAATTGTTTTAGCTTCCTAAATTGTATTGTTTGCCATATCTTATATCTTTGTCCTATTTGAAGACCATGTTAAATCCTACATTAGTTCAGAACTTTTTACTCTTTACTCATGTCATTTGAATTAATGCTTTTTTAAATTTGACTTCAGTTATATTAATCTGAAGTAACACCAACTCTTATGAGTGCAGTTTCTGAGCTGAGCTGGACGGGATGTCCTATTGAAAGCTGTAAAAGAGCATGTAAAAGAGTTTTTTTTTAAAGTGTATATGCCCCTGGACAGAGACTGGACTCTAAATTCTGTGAAAACTATTGCTAGCCGCAACCCTTTTCATTATCTGACTGGATCTAATGAGATCGTTTTATGCATGAACTAATTATCTGTAAGAACCCTGCAAAGCCTGTGTTGATCCACAGGTCCTTTTTTTTATCTGTGGCTTCCAGTAAGCCACTTCTGTGTGGACCAGGTTTCTGTGCGTTTGCAGATACGGATAAAGATAAGATCGTATGAACATTGAGCACTCGCTCATCATGAAATGAGTGTTTCACGGGTAGATTTTTATGCAATACAATAAAGCATTTAGTCACAGTAGCACCACAAAAAAACAAACAAACAAAAAACCCAAATTCATACTGTGCACTTAGCAGCATTCTGGCTTTCCGCCATTCTTTAATCAAACTTCGGTACCCCTTATTTTCTTCTTGTCTGCATGTAACATCATTCCACCCACCTGGTATTTAAAGACAATCACGGCACAGCTAATAATTAGCCGCGCAGATCCTTGCTGCTCTATTTTCAAAGCCGATCCTGTCTTCCGGCATTGGCTAATCATCACCGGTGCTTTTCTCAGTTGCCGACGGTCTTTTTAGCGTTATGAAGATTAAACAGCTCAGGGGAGCTCCTGTTTGTTTGGCCTGAACCTCACAGGGCCATCATGGCCGCCATACAAATCACGGGCAAACTTATTAAGAGATGTCTGCCCAGTCCCCCCCCCAAAGCTTTAAGGTAGTTTTCTCTTTTCCAAGAAAAAAAAAAGATCTAGCATGCTCCCTGACACCTTAATGAGCTCCGACACATCAGAGTCTTGGCTGATACATCTGCATTGAGGTATGAAGAGCGATAGTGAATCCTGGAAGGTCTCAAAATGACTTTTACCTTCTTTCTATAGACTATTGCACTTTTTCTTTTCTGCTGCTCAATAGGACTAAAATAGTTCTGATCTGCTTAATGCTGTAATAGAGGACAAATGACCAGATAAGCTTAAAACTATGTGTTATGTTCTGCTAAATATATGTATATTTCTTTTTTCTTTTTTTTTCTTTTTTTTAATGTGGAACAGTGTCCTTTGTAGTCTTTTGTAACATTGTTATGTTTTGCTAAATATATGTGTATATATATACATTTTTATTTTTTATTATTATTATTTTTTAATGTAGAACAGTGTCCTTTGTAGTCCTTTTTAACATGGTTATTTTCTGCTAAATATATGTGTATATATATATATATTTTTTTAATTATTATTATTTTATTTTTTTTATGTGGAACAGTTTCCTGTGTAGTCCTTTAGTGGTAAATAGGATTATTACAGGCAATGAAACAGTTGGTCAATATATATTCAGTTTTTTCCCCCTCAATTTACCTTTTTTTATATTTTTTTGAGATGGCAACTGAATGATAATACAACACCGTCCCTGCAAACAGCCGTTGTCGTGCTCACAGCTATTTTGCAAAACTTTTGAACTTTCCATAATGGAATTGTTGAGCTTAAAGCAGCACCTCCAGAAGTTTTTCAGATTCAAAAATGGTTCTGAATGGTTTCAAAGCACATCGAATTATCTCACGCGGATTCCTGGACCTTAAACTGCTCTACAGTTCCCAGAGGCTACAGTCCACAACTTTGCTTTTTAGCCCCTCGTCATCTCGTATTTTTCCCCGTCTCTTGACATTTTTGGGCACTTTTGATGATGTCTTTGTGGCATTTTCAATATCCGCGTGTGTGGCTGTGTGCAAGGCGCACAGGAAGATTTTTTTTAATGACAGTAGACTCACTTGAGTGAGAGCCTAAAGGCAAAAAAAACAATGCAAGTTCTCTTTTGTCACATTAAAGGTTCAGTATAAGGAATGTTGTGACAGCCAAATGGGGACTAACAGAATGCCAAAGGTCACTGGCTGGGAAAAACACTCGATAAATCAATGATTCAAAATGCCATTTAAACTTCAAATTTAGAGCAAGATTTGCTCTTATTTTTCACTATAGTCTATCGTCAGCCTATTATTTTTCTGTAAAGATTTTGTTTTTATTGATAGAAGCTTTTACAATATCACTGTGTTCCACTCCAGACACACTATACAAGGATGAAGACAAAAGATTTTTTTCTCATTTTAAACATTTTTAATAGAGTCTAAACAAAACATTTCATGAACTTCCTCCAACCCTATACCTCCAAAGTTTATAAAAACATCCATCTGTACATATTTGTATGCACACTAGTCAACAAACTACTCACAACAAAGAAGAACATAATAAAAAGAACACAAAGACTGCTTATTTGAAGCCGGTCCATGAAGGCTCATCATGGTCAACCAGGTCCAGAGAAGGCAGAATGACTAAAAAGGGGGCACCAGATATTTTTCAAAGGGCTCATATTATCTCAACCTGATATTATATAGGCTCATATTCTAAAGTCGGAGCACATTGATGAGTTTCATAACTCAAACTCGTTAATTTAGTGTCTTACTGGTGGGGAAGTTTCTGATTTCCAGTCAATCAGAGCACACTTTTCTTGTAATAGTCCACATTAAAAGAGCTCACACTCCCCCGAATCCATAGTTTTCGGGCCCTGTTTAATTTGATTTCCTATTACTCTGGAGGTTAATTCGATGGCATGTTTACAAAATTCTTCTGTGATTCGGCAACTCCACAGCTTGTGTAAAAGATCAGCATCAGTCACTTTACATCGCTGACATTTAAAAGAAATGTTACTGTTAATTTCCTGTTGCCTGTAAAGGGTGTAGTAAGTTGCCAGTCAATTTTTTTCATTTAGTTTTCAGTAAACTACCCATTAAATTCCTTTAAGAGGCACACATAATATTAAAAACCACACAGAAGTCGGAAACATGAAAGTTATAAACGACAAACATAAAGGAGATTAGTATTTGATCTATGGAAAGATCAGGCTAAAGAATTCACACCATCAGCATTTAATTCTTTATATTGAATCTAGATTTTTCAACTCTTTTTACACGTCAAACTCTCTATTTTCATTATAGAAGTATATTTTGTTGACCATTTCTATTAATATTGTGACCGAGCAGTCCATGTAAAACTATGTATGTGACAAATTAAACCTTGATTTGATTTGATTATCAACAGATAGTTATTAATGCTCCGAGATAATTCACTTGCCTTTCTCTTAACACTGATATCATTGTTCACAGCTCACAATACAGCCATAATAAACACACCATATTATACTTGAATGCATAAACAAATTCATTCAATCGAGTATATTCTAACTCCAGACACACATACCCCCATTAAAAACACATTTTTCCATCTAATATCCACAATAGTTATTAAGTTTTCATGCATAATTTACTGACATTTGTATAAACACAGAGCAAATTATTTTGGATGGCTAACTCTACTTTAGTAAATCATTTCTCACTCTGAGGCGAGACTTTGAACGCATCTTTGTCCATTCAGCCTCAGTTGAGTGTCTGATCCGAGTGAACTGAAACTGTGTTTGTGTGTGTGTGTGTGTGTGTGTGTGTGTGTGTGTGTGTGTGCACGCGTAGCAACGAGCAGCCCACTGTTGCCCCATCCATTTATCCGTCACTCTCTCCCCACGGGGCCGGTGTTGAACTAAATAATGGCGGATGCTCACAAAGGTTAAGCACTGAGTCAGAACCAGTGATGACAGGTTGACCAATGAGTCTCCGCCAGGCTGCCATGATGCCCTGTGCAGCATGTGACACACACACACACACACACACACAGGCACTGAGTATTATTCCCACAGCTCACTGGAGACAATTGAACTTTGGAGTGCCGTGTCTGTAAAATACTGAATCCCTCTCCGCTGTATTCTTCCTCCGGCACACAAATATTGTCTTTGAGATATTAATGGCTGGTTATCCCCTTTCGTTATTTTGCTGACTGTGTGCTGGTTTGTATTCCAAATGTCTTCGTTCACTTGAGTTTGATATTAGATCAGATCAACAGAGCATCAAGGGTAGGAGTTTCTGGATTAGTGTTTTTTTTCTTTTTTTCTGTCACTTGAAGATAAGATTGCTGGATCTAAGGGAACCTGTTTTCTGGTGTGGATTTATTTTGTTTGAATTTGTTTGGGTTGAGAATAAAGAAATAAGTTATTTACCAGTAATTGGCATGCACTAGTACAGGGTACCTATAATACTTAATCAATCACAATAAAACTTAATTAAACAAGTATGTGAGGCAAATTTTTTATTTTTTTTTTCAAAGAAAATTAGTTCCACTCATCAGGTAAGTTTAATCAGGCTTTTACAATCAGTGCCAGCATGTGGTGTACTTCCAATACAAAGAACATTTGTGTTTTTTTTTGTCTTGACAGGACACACATTCACAGTATGCTTGAGAGTAACAATTACTAGCTGATTTTATAATTTAGCAGTGGCCGAGCAAGTGTTATTCAAAAGAGTTGATGTCTGGCTTTGAGTTTTTTTGCCTTGAAACTTTACTTCTTGTTCAGATTTCACCTCAACTTCCCATATATATGAGCTTTTTGCTATTCTACGAGGAGAAAACATTGGAGAAAGGCAGACGTCAGGTAGCCGATGCTCTTTGGGCCCACTGTAATCTCAAGTTTTTCATCTCATGTCAGAGTGAACAAAAACGGCGGTGTGTGTTTTTTAATGGAGAAAGAAACGGGATACGGAGAAGAACCTAATGCCTGAGGGTCAACAGGTGGGATTTTAGACGCATTACACACTGTATACCAAATCGAAGTTAGTTTGGCAAAGCCGTGGACCTCAGCGCTGGAGAGCGGGAGGGGAGGATTAATAAGAAAAGACATGAAAGACCAACTGTGAAATTAGAAAAGAAGACTTAGAAGGCTAGGTTTCCCTCTCTGTCAGGCTGCATTGTCGCCACTAGACGCCAACAGAAACGTTCGTAGGTGCGTGGACTTCCTCTCAGTTTCGCAAACTTCTGTCTTCATAAAATATCTGGTAGCAGAATAAAACAGGATAAATGAGAACCAGTCGAGTTTCAGTTTTGCTCTAACCCATCAACAGCGTAAAAACAGCAGCCGGGCAGTAAAAGGTTAGCCACTAGCTCTAGTTAAAGGTTCATATTCAGAGATTTAGAAAGTACTGGAGTAGAGGAGTGGAGTAGAACTACAAGTACTACATTTAAAAATTTAGTTGAGTAAAAGGAGAAGTGTTCTTTCAACACCATACTTAAGTGGAAGTACAGAAGTATTCAATTTATTTTGTACTTAAGTATTACAAGTATTACAAGTAGAAGTATTTTTAAAAAAGTATTGAAAGTACAAATATAAGTAACAGTCCAAGTACTGTGTATATTATAAAAAGGCAGTCAAAAGTCTGATAGATATTGTTTATATTATTTCAAACGTGTGAAAGACCATACAGGTGTTTACAAAAAACAGAAAACTACATCTGCATTAGCAATCAACAGCACTTAAATACTATTATTTATTATTCCAGTGTCAGAATCATGAGCTGAGCATTTATGCTAGCATGTAGCATACAGCTAGCCAGCTAGGTTATCTTTAGCTAACGTTATCATACAGCTAGCCAGCTAGGTTAGCTTTAGCTAATGTTAGCTGCTACGTCCTGAGTGAACAGGGAGAACTAAACTAGCACTTATTTACTAGCCTATATGTCATTGTAGTTTTAACTTACCTTGATATTTTTTTTAAATTTTTTAAAGCCATCATTTAAATACAGTACTTAAGTAGTTCTACTTTGTTACTGTACATCTCTGTTCATATTTAAGGGGATGGAAAGTGCAAAACAACCTGTTGATTTTATCAAGAGAGCAAAAGCCTCATTGTAGCTTATAATCTACACGGTGCTGAAGCAGAAACCACCGGCCCACGTGACACAAGGGGATGCTTTTAAAATCGGGATTGCTGCAAACAATATTTATATTTCCTCTGCTTCACAAAATTAGTAAAGAAATTAAGATGTGAACCTTGACGGCCCTGACCTGAGCAATGTCTAGTCAACAAGACCATCTGTGGATGACGGAAAAACCATTTAGTATATCATTTTTAGTTTAATCTTTTTATAGTCTTTATACAAAATACTCGCTAATTAAAGACAGAATTCTCAAAAATTGCAGATTTCTTCATTATTATTGGTCTCTTTACAGACAGAAGTATGGAGAAGATTGCATGCAAATGCCTTTCATTTTTGCACCAGTTTCCATCTTTTGATGACGGATAATTTGTTTTGAGTAATCTGTTGCTCAGGTGAAAAAGCACTTCATACGTTTGCTGCATTCGGCCTCTTCCATCCACAACAATACATATGCATAACGTCAAGGGATTTAGGGATTGTCGTAGCGGCATCAGATCCTGGCTCTTGGATCTTCGTTGAAAGAAAAAAGAGACGATGCGGTGAGACTCGAACAGATTTACCGATTTTCTCGTGTACCGAACGAACGCGACCCTCAGAGGGCTTTTGTTTCAAAAACATCCCCGTGCCTCTTCGCCGGTTAATTTCCTAACATGATACCCGTTTATTCCCTAAAGACCTCCTACAAAAGAACACCTGACACCTTGAGTGCGTGTGCAGTCCCCTCCTCTGTGTCTCAGAAAGCAATTCCCCAGAAACGGGAGATATGAAATTGTGATTCTGCTGGAGACAAATGGTATGTGGAGCTGCTCTGAATTATAGATGAAAGCAGAAGGGCCTCGGCTCTGCCTTCTCTGCCCGACTGTGATTTAGGCAGTCTGGCACGAGGAGGACACGGTCACATAACAGGCTGGGAGACACACACAAAGACGCACGCACGCACTCACAGTAATGTATATACACTCCATCTGTGGGTTCTACAGACTCCAGTATGTTATACTCACTGTATTATACCCCTTTACAGATACTCTAAACTCAAGTGATAACTGTTCATATGTCTTAATCTGCTTGTCAGAGATGAAGTTATACTGGCTTTTTGCTCTCTGCTTCCAGAGACACGATACATTTTTAAAAATAATAGTGTTTTCTTATCTCACATAATATGCTGGGGGCATAACTAGCATGTGGAAAAAAAAGGTTTGTTGGTTTTTTCCGACTCAATGGATGGAGTGATGGAGCCAGTTAGATCAGAAGCTAGCAAATTTAAGAAAGAAACCGTTAAAGTTCATTCAGATGAGCCCATCGAAGCAATATCCAAATCTCCCTTCGAGTTTAGTCGGTTTATTTAAATACGGGGGAAATCTTGGCGCCAGACTTTGGTTTGAGCCGTGATAAAACAGGAGCCATTGTGCTTTATGAGGAATTGGCAGCCGACAGTCCGATTCGCACGAACAATTCAAGTTTTTATTTTTGTTTTTAAAGCAACAGAAAACTGGATTTGATTCCATTCAGTCGTTTGAAACAAATAAAGTCCGTTTAATTTCACTCAAGGGCGGCGGAGTAGGTTACGTTTTCCAGGGATTGTAATTCAGCAGACGAAGATGCAGTCCCAGAGAAAAATTCAACAAAAAAACCCACCAGACAGCCACAGGGGCAAAATGGATAAAGCTATTCTATCGGGGTAACAGTTTATTTTGTTGATGAGTCATTTTTTTATCTTTGCCAAGTTCAAAATTTATGAGGGTGCGCAATGCTAATGCTAAGAAGTGTCCTGTCATTCTGCTGTAGCAGGCTTCTGCCTCTGTCTGCACATGTACGACATAACAGCAAAAATGGGAGATGTGCTTTTAAAATTTAAAACCCAAACATGAACATAGATCACTCGTTTTCCTCGCTGAGCCCCAGTCGCCACCAACACACTGACATCCGGGGATGGAGGCTTAAGCTCTGAGGACCACAGTCTGGGACTGACATCTCTGTGCGCCAGACAGCATAAATTCAAAGCTGAAAGCCACCAAATCCTGTCGGAGCGGGGGTGTCTCCGCGCTCAAGGAGAAGATCAGGCTGAAAAACATCTGCAGCATTATCGGTAAAGCAATGCTCCCATCCAAAATCACCTAACCCGCTCACCCCTCGCACTTCTCTACCTTTGCTACTCTCACTCCTTTTATATGCATTTAATATGGTGACTGAGTCAGTTTTTACTAAACAACTGATCTGAAATTCTGCTTAGTTTAAGGGATAGATCTCTCAGAGGATGCACATTGAACAAGCTGTTTGAAAGGCCCTTTGATTTTTTATCATTTTTTATCGGATCGTCTATTTTTGAGATCTCCATGAGTTCCATCTTTGGCTGTAAAGGATAGAATCATCGGGTTGCTGGTTCATTTCCCAGCTCCTCCTGTCCACATGCCAATGCTAGGGGTGGAAACTGATGGATTGCGCCCAATGGCGCTGCCACGAGTCCCTTTTAGAGGAAGCCATATGTAAAAGAAGCCCACTTTCCCTGGACTGCGTAGGGCTTGGATCTGAGGCATGGAGCATCAGCCTATCACAGACAAACGTCGCACATCGCTGGTTTGCACACACGCGTGACGCCAACACACACACTGATGACACAATAAACTGCTCTGATGCGTTTGGACGCGTTTTTAAATCGTGCTGTCTCGAAATCCGCAGTGAGCTGGCCGGTGGAAGACACATTAGTGTCACCCCAAAATGTTTCCCCGGATGCCCTCCACCCATCTGCCACCCGGAGTTAGCTTCCACTCCCGCCGCACGAGGAGATGAGAGGCTCTGGAAACGTGCTGCTCCACGCTCCGTGTGTTTTAAGCGACTCACTCCACTGGCTCCCGGTTGCAATTTAGAATTGTATTCAAAATTTTGCTGATAGTTTTAAAAGCCTTACATGGGCTTACTCCACAATATCTAACTGACCGTCTGCACTTTTACGCTCCTAAGTGTGGCCACCCCAAAGCTCTGCAATAGCCTGCCTTTTAATTTAAGATCTGCCCAGACCATAGAGGTGTTTAAGTCGTTTTTAAAAACTCATTTATTCGACATGGCTTTTAACATTTTAACCTTAGGTTGAGGTAGAGCACCTTTTTACCTCTTTATTTTACATTAAAAGTACATATATGTATGTAAATTATGTTTGCTTTTTATGTTTATTTTTACCTGTACAGCACTTTGGCAACTTTGGTTATTTTAAATAGAAACTTAGAGACTTAGATTTAGACAGTACTTTATTGATCCCTTGGGAAGACTCCCTCAGGAAATTAAGGTTACCAGCAGCTTACAGGGCAAAAAAGTATTAAGTTAAATTAGATTAAATTAAGCAAAAATAAATAAATAAAAAATACAAAAAATACAGATTAAGTAAAGTGTATATAATAGGAGTTGTGTGTATGTAATATCTCTTCACCCGGTCCTGTGTCAGGACTAATGTGCTCTATAAATAAAATTTGACTTGATTTGACTTGATTTCACATGCAACAGATTCTGGAACTCTTTGACACCTGACATCCGAAATACCGACTCTCTTTTATTCATTCCATTTCTTTTTCATTTATGATGTTTTTATTTATGACTTTGTATGCTTTCTTATATTTCAATATTTTTTTAATGACGATCTTCTTTGTAAAGTGCCCTTGAGTGGCATTAAAGGCTCTTTTTAAAAATAAAATGTAAAATACATCAAATGTATTATTATTAAATTAGATTAAATGAGATTTTAAGAACAAAATCTAGTTAAACTCCCATTCCCTTTATGCCAGGCGTTCGGTTGTAATGCATAACCACGTCTATAACTTAGTTAGCTCTGAATAATGCACAATCCACAAAATGAAGACAGAGCCACTCAACGCCCTTTCGACACATCAGCACTTTAATTGATACATTTCTCTCCTCTCCGGGCCCCCCCGGTTGCTTAATAAATGAGGAATGAGGATGGGGCTCAGAGTGGCCATTATTATGTAATGCTCCTGCTTAATGCTTCACTTAAATCTTAATGATGGGTTATATTTAGTTGGAAGCATATTTCACCTATTTGCATATCTTAAAAGCAACAGCTGTGGAATCTCCCGTCTAACTTTGGATTACAGCGCGCGGTGGACGTAGAAACCGAGTCATGACATGATACCGAAGCCTCAATTATTCAGGCAAGACTCCCCGACATGGATGAGGAAGAAGTCAGACTCTTATTTATGATTATTTATGAACATGGCCGCGCGCTTATTTATTTATGTATTAATTTATTTATGTAGAACCCCAGGTAATGTATGCACTTTTTCACACTAGTTTTCCCCTTAGGTTTGGTTTAATTTTACATTCTACAGGTGGATTGTGCATCTCTCACCTCGATGGGGATGTATATCCATACACAAGGTACAATTTCATTTAAGGACTTTCTTTTTAGATTGATGTAGGATTTTGAAACATTTTACAAAAAACAATTTGGTCACATTTTGGTCATGTGGGTTAGGGTTTTTTAATTAGGTATTTATATGGAGGTTACATTCAGTAGACGGGGGTAAGGTCAGAGTGACCCCCCCCCCCCCCCCCCCACAGATTTGCTTATCTGTATCTCGTTGCTTTCAGCTGGCTTCTTGGCACCAGTCGCATCCTCTTGTTTACATCTGTGTGCCAAGTGTAACCGTGGTAACCTTGGGACTGTAATTGCATGGATGATTCTGTGCTTCTCATTTCGTCGCCCCTGTTCTCTGTGGGGTTTTTCAGAACTATTAGATCATCTTCTTCCCTGACAGTCGCTTGAGTATGGTATCCATTGCACTAGGAATGGAACACACACACATTTATATCAGTGTAGTTGGGATGTTTGACCACATATTCAAACTATGTATTACTTAACTGAACTAGGCCCTTATATACTGGTATAGGAGGGCAGGGTATGTCTGCTACCGCCTAGAATTTAAAGAACCGTGATGTCATTGTCTCACTATGATCCTGACCCAAAGCAAAATGGCCGCCAGTGGTTTGGTCGAGACATATGTCTTTGCTGCTGTGTGTTTTTTGGGAAAATCACACGTTAACACTCTACATCGCTATTTCAGAACTGATACCCTAACATGTCGGCATCCGTATTTATTGATGCGGGGCATGAACTCTTCAGTCTGATGGTGGTGGTATTGATACTGTAGTTTCCCCTGAGAACACCACGACAACATCGGATCGTAATTAAAAAAAAGATTGAACTAGCCAAAGCCTACAATACTACAGCATCATACCATTTTTCCCTATGTCCCTGTTACACAGTCCCAGTTTACCCCGGTTTAATAGAGAGGAATAAACTCTCCTAGACCCAAACTTTCACAGCCGTACGACTTCATCCCCCTGATGTTTTCCTGGCCCTTTAACATCACTTACAGAGCTCATGCAGACATTTTTCGTTTCCCCAGTGAACCCTGCGTAGGGCTGTGTTGTGTGTGCTAAGACACACAGCGGATTAGCATGTCATGCATAAATTACACCCTCGTGTTTACGGCTTAATGAGTCTCAGAGTAACATCTCAGTCCTCAAAAAAGTCCTCTTGGTCTTAAACTGGCAGTCCCTAAATGGCTGAAGTAAAATACAGTATGTTTTTTTTTTTTTATCAGGTTAAGAGACAGTACAAAATGAGTCGTTTAGGAAAAAAGAAAAGAAGAAAAAGCGGGTTGTGATACCGAGACACAATCTCCGTTACCAATTGTCTTGACATCCTAACCTGCCAGATACTGAATTTGGCTTTAAACGAAGGCCGAGGTGCAACTCGGCTGATTCCTTGTTGCACATTCTTAACATCAGATGGAATAATTCACTCGTTTTTCAGAGTGCTCAGGAAAAACACATGAATAATGCAACGGCTCTCAGTGGCCATGGTGGGGCCTTAATGAGATTTTTTGGGAAGATTGTGCTTGCGCGAATCATCTCGGGCGAGAGGAGAGCGAGACGGAGGAGATCCAGGTATGTGCTAAAAGTCTTAGTTTTAATTCAGCTCATGCCAGAGGCTAAATGTAATTACACAGCCAAGTGCAGGAGCTTGAAGCTTAGGCCGTGGCCCCCCCGGTATTAGACTCACTCGTCCAACAAGAAGAATGTGTACAGGAGCCCTAATTCATGAGT
>CAJRST010005557.1:1403864-1430475 GCA_907169785.1 Menidia menidia | reverse complement strand
AGCAACTCTCTGAATCAGTCCTCCTCAAACAAACCCCTCCACCGCCCGCTGATGTTGTTGTTCCAGCGCTGAGTAGGAAATCGACACGGCGTGCTCCGGTACAATGGTCTTGTTTGGTTTTCCATTCTTGGAGATTATGCCACTGGAGGTAAAGGTGGGTACTTTGTAGTTCCGCAGGGCTCCCGCGCTCTCCAGTGTCATGCAATTCCAGCGAGCAAATATTTGACGGCGACAAAAAGGCTTTGTGCACCATTAAAACTGTCCTCAGGCAGCCCAGGTTCTTTTATCCGCAGCATTTTAGCTGCTCGCGCTCCTCTTTGTTTGCTTTCGGTCACCGCCACCTCGTTCGGCATTGTTCCGAGAAAAAAAGTGGATCCACCTGTTTTTGTCTCATGTTTCATGCCAAATTTGTTTTGGGTTGCGCTTGTATGGTTCAAGCGTCCATGATAAACTCAGGAAGCACTTATGCAATAAACGATTCCTTGGATTTTCAAATAATGTAATATATGATAACCTTTCTAACAATTACATGTCATACAACTCTGATTGGTTAACCCACCAGGCCTGATTAAGTGTAATGTTTATTGAATCAAGCTAACCTCAGCTCTGCTTAAGATATGCAAACTGTTCCTACACAATGGAGCAAGATGGAGCTCCTCTAATTATAATGATCGTGCCAGAAAATGAAGCAATCCAAATTTAATTTGATCTGTTGTGAGTAGACTTGTACTTGATGTGAGCAAGACCTATTACTTTGAGTTTAAGGCTCACCAGGAGCTTCAGGAAATTGGAGGAAAGAGAAGAGTCAGAAGTAGTCAGTCAGATGAACGTGTTGAAGGATTAGTTGTCCCACAGTATTATCTTCATTAGCCTAAACGGACTTACATCCCCTCTATAAACTGGTATGATGCAGCAACGTGCCCAAGGGAATTTAGTATAAAATCAGTTCTTGTATTGTGTTGATGAAATTTGGGAAATGCAGTTCACGTCACACAAATCAACTGAGATTCTTGCAACTTGAGCCAGGCGGTTCCTTGATTAGCCTCTATTGATTTAGAGTCTGCAGTCTAAAATGAACGCTTGAGTTTGTTTTTTGTTCTGATTGAGGCCAAGTGTTATTAAATATAATTTGGAAAAGTGAAAAATTAAACACTCATAACGCACGTATTACCGCTTGTTTCAAGGTGAGTGTGTGGGAGGGAGAGCAGGTTCTTTTTTGGGTTATGTTAACCAGGAAGCGTTTCAGGACCAACAGCTGTCCAATAAATATGGCAGTTTTTTATTTTATTTTATTTAACAGACAGACAGAAGAACGTTTTTGAAATGTACATACAGCTACTTGTTGTTGGACTGACAAGAAAACAGTTATCATACTCAGTGGGTAAATTGTAGTGCTAATATTTTCTTCACTGCATTGGTTTCACTTTTTGCTGTGAAAATCTTATGGAATCCTTTTCTCTGTCGCTTGAATTGTAATTTCTTGAAATCTTTCTATTCTTATATTTTAGTTGCAGATGATATCTACTGGTACAAAGTGGTTTTTAAAGATAAACTCAGTCCGCTGAAAATGTTTAGCATATTTATTAGCTGTATTGTGTTGTAAAGGCTTTTTACTTTGCTTTGCCAGTTCTATTGATAGCTTAATTCATATGTATTTAATTCATGTAAAAAAAATCATAAACTTTGAATATCAGCTACACAGATTTAAAGAACAGTCAATTTTCCCGCTTTTGTAATACCACGATAAGATTTCTGAAAAGGTGGCCTGAATACCAACGTGGAATATCATAGAGCAACTACTGTAAGTTGCCCCATTACTGGACAAGCCCCAATCATCAACCTTCTACTGCCATGCATGGCAATAGCAAATATAAAATGGGCTAAATCTAAGATTAATCTTTTTTCCTCAACCACTCAACTACTTTAAACATAATTCAATATATAAAATTTTTAGCCACTGAAAACAAAAGAAAATGTCATTAGAAAAGAAACCCATGCTTAGGTGCCATTCAATTGCTGGAAAAATTCAAATACTAATTATCTTGTGTAATTCCATACTCCATAATGCAGGGATTAGGGTTTTACACACCGTGTGTTGCATGACTCCTTGTTGTTCCTATAGTATAGAGTAGAGTTCTTCATAGCTAGCTGTTTTTTTAGCCCATTACTTGCTGCAACCAGACACAGATGCACCCCTGATTTTACCAGGTTGCAAATCTCAACTTTTGTTTTTCTCGTCCTACTTTAGGTATGGGTCCTGGTCCTTTATTTTTACATACTCTCACACATCAGTACATGGTTGTCGTCTACGTGTACACAGGATATTTAAAAGTGGATCCGCTGATTGTGCATTACTGAGCAGAAATGATCCAAAAGGTGGTTAGCATCCACCTCAGTCTTGTAAACATTTGCTTGAGAAGATTAGCCCACTGCTAGCATACTTTTTATGCATGTGCAGCATTCTCACGACCTCACTCTGTCTTGTGGACAAACGTTTCCACTTGGGAACGATTATAATGAGGAAACCCATCTGTGAGAGGCCTCGTATCATTCACAAAACTTCTCTGCCTTGATCTGTTCACTCCATCTTTTATTCGCCACTGATTCATTCTTAGCGTCGAAAGATTTGCATTCATGCACGCTAGCTTTCGCTTCCGTTTTTTTTTTTACAAAAGCCACTCGAGTTCTGTTGAGACTCTCTTTTGAAGCACAGCCAAGTGCACTCTCTGGTCTCTACCAGCGGACAAGACAGGTGGCCCAGAGTTGTTCTTTCTCGGGCGTCTGGATGAGTGCGCAGAAGCATCTTAACCCGTCTTCCCCTGGTGTCCAAAGGGCGGCGAAAAAGTGAGGAGTAAGGACGCTAAACAAAAGCTTTTTATTCACGAGGCGGGCCCGCGGAGAGCCCGACTGCCCCTGAGAGGCACACCAGAGCTGGAACAAAGAGGGAGGGCTATTATCTGAGTAAACATAAGTCACACAGCCAGCAGGAGTGGATCGAGAGCGGTGGTGAATGTTCCGGATGAGTAATGCTGCTGCAGAGATGAGTGTGTGGTGGCTCTGTTAGGTCGTCCCGCGCCGAAATGAGCCGCGATTGTTCAAAAAAACTGTTGCTTTCGACAGAACGCAATCAAAACCGAAAACCTGAGCTGCTCCTATTGTCAGCCCAGTTCACAGTGAGATGAATTACACGCAACACCGGGCTCAGACGGGCTCTTCTCACAGTTTCCAGAGATGCTGTCACAGCACATGTTCTGGCTGGTTTATCGTCTCCGTCATACCTGTTAGAATCTGCTCCTGTCAGAGAGCCTTAAGGAGTCTAAGGTGCTCCGCAGCGGAACGGGTGAAAGGGTTTGTTCTCCGCTTGAAGTGAGCCGAAGGATATCCAAACACGCGCCGCCTGCCCGTCGTCCTCAGAGCAGATGGAATCTCTGACCTACACAACACCAATCATGAGAGCGGTTGTTATGGGGATCCTTCTAGAAGGGGGCAGATGGCTCCGGGGGGGGGGATATCAGGAGCCGGGCCGGTTATTTTTAGACGTACCGCAGCATACCTCAGCCTCTTAAAGCACAAAAACCTCTGCCTCCATCAGAGCATCCATCAGCGGCCTTGCCCCCCCCCCCCCCCCCCCCCACTAGCAGCCACTGGTGGGGGCGAGCTGTGGATGGACTCCGGTGACCCGGTCACAGCTATCGGTCGGCGCTCACCCTGGAGGAAAAGTCACGTACTCCGGAGCTCAAAGAAACACATTTGAAACATTTTTTTTTTATAAATAAGTGTAGGGATTTGTTGTGAGTTTCAGACTTGTCACTGAATGACTGCAGCCAGCATGCAAAACGAAAGACAAAAAAGGCTGGATAGATTTGAGTTTTTTAGCTTAACATCTTTTTTTTTTGTGCATTTGCTTTCCTCTTCTTTTCTCGACTCACTCACTCACACACGCTCACACACACACACACACACTTGTGGGTGTAAACGCACTGCTGACGCAGTCAGTTGTACGCCAGAGTTGCCCCCCCCCTCTGCTGAATGAGTGTCAGAAATACGATTCTACGTGAGGGGGACACCCACATCATCTCTTCCGACATGGTTTTTCAAAAGGAGTTTTTGTTCTTCTATTTCTTTTTTGTGTTTTGGTAACACCTGTCGATCACCCCTCATCTTTATCTCCAGTCACTCTCAAACTTACCCTGGGACAGGAATATTAGCGGGCCGAGAGGCTTATTTGACATCATAGTCGCAGTTCGGTCCCCCCCCAGGTTGCCGTGGTGATACCTGCTGCACACATCAGCTTCATCCAGGGGACGAGAGTGTGTGTATTCTAGCACAAAGGCCAGAGCGAGTGCTCGTGTTACGTAAGGAGGAGCTGCTGCTGGTACAGATCCCTGATTGCTTCGTTTTGGGCTCGTTTCCTCAAATCGAGCCGTTGGAGCTTCACAAAAAAATCAGAGCAAGGCATTAGGTGTGATTTGGGCGAACTTCCGTGGCATTTTTTAAAATCAACCTGGGCTTTATCCACATGCTCCTTTGCTCACAGTCAGTCTCTGATGGACCTGTTGCTTAGCTAGCACTACTTTTTTTTATACCTTTTCTAAATCCTGGACGGCTGTGGCTCAGGGTGGAAGAGCATTTGCGTACCGATTGGAGAGTACTGTAAATGGTTGGACTCCATCTTCTTCCAGGCCACATTTCAAAGAGTCCTTGGGCAATGCCCTGAACCCCAAGTTGCCTACCGGTGTGGAAATATGAGCTTGAGTGGGTGAAAGACATGCAGGGCAAGGCGCTTTGACTGGATATTTCTACTGCAAAAAGCACTATACGAGTACAGGTCAATACAGGTCCAATTACCATTCCATTTGAATCTTCATACATGCCCACATTCACCTGTTTCTCTGAGATGTTTTATTGCTGCGACCAATAAAAGAGAAACAACCCCTTTCACTTTACCCATCTGTTTTTTTTTTACCCTCTGTTTTAATACTGAGTTCAAATTTTTGTGAAGTCTCCCAGCTCTAAGGTTTTACGTATCAGTTCTTTAATCACCAGGATGGTACAAGCACAAATAAGTAAAAAAACAACAACCTTGTTAAGATGTTAAATTAGCTAAAACGTCACTATTGCAGCCATAACACAAATGGAACCTTTTCTGAATGATGTCATATGTCTTTTGCATGTATTTTGGACTAATTTAATCCACCATTCTATTCGTGGCAGCTTCAGCTCATTGAGATTTTCTGAGAATGTTACTGGACCGCTCTTCTAGGGTCCTACCACGGCATTTTTAATCAGGCTGAGGTGGATCATTCCTGCACCTTTGTTCGTCCCTTTTTCAGACATCCTGATGTGGATTTTCCGCTCTGTTTAAGGGCGATCCATCCAGATGGCCTCGCACTCAAGGATGAGTTCATTTTGGACTATGTGGCACCCAAACATCTCCGCTCTGGTCTCATCTTTCCAAAGGAAATAATACATCATCCCAGAAGTCTTGTGAATTGTCATTTTTTCTTATCTTGCTGTCAGCTGTTTTAGAATGAAAAGGCTCTCCAAAATGCCTCGGTTCACATTTAACATGCTAACAGGCCCGTAGAGTCTGAGATGGAGCTTGTGGTGCCACAGTCTGACCTTTGGGTGAACCTGCCGGGAAGATCGGCGACATTCTGGACTGTCCCTCGCTTAAGAACAATATTTTTCCCCGTAGCACGACGGGCTCGTAGTTTGGAAACGGCTCTCGTTTCACAAATCGATGGTCGGGAATTGCCTTTCGAAGATGATTGCCGATACCTCCCTTCCTCGCCTTTGCTTTGACACCTGAATGATCCAGAATAGCAAACCACTGCTCTTTATAGAAGTCCTCACATTTGCAATCGGCTCATTTCTAAAGTGCTTTCGATCGGCCGAACATGGCTGCCACTTGACTTCTTCTTTTCTAAGCGTTTATATGGTTTTTCACAGACTTCTTTTTGTTATTTTGACATATGTTGCTGTTCGCGTGAGGTACAATCTGTTTAATTTCCATCCTAATATTTAAAAATAAGGAAAAAAAAGAAAAGCTTGAAGTAATGGAGATGGAGGCATGTTGTTGAGCCCTAACGTTTCTCTCCATAAGCCTGAGGGACGTATCTGAGTCTGCCTGCAGGCGAGCTCCGTGCCCTCACTCGGTTTGTACCAGATGGCTTTGGATGTAAACCAGAGCACACTGGTACGCTCGGCATAAGAGGAGACACAAAGAAGCTTGAAAAAGCTGCGTTTATTTCTGGATTTTTGGAGCTTTGGGAAGATTTAACGTAACGATTACGAACAAACAACATTAAGAATTTTAGTAATAACATACAGAACCTGTCTAAGCACATAAGACCACTTTAGAGGTGAATGTTGGAAAGGTTTTGGCTTTTTTTTAAACATCTTTTTTTTTTTTTTAACCATCTCACTGTCTATTTTTTTTAATCCCCTCACCCCTACAGATTAGTTGAGGGCGGCTCACTGGGTTGGGCCGCTGTCACGTCCCACCGCTCGTTTTTTTGCGTAAACGCTGTTTTTTTTCCGCCTCCGGTCACAGAGGCGCGCTCTAGAGCGGCGAGAGAGGCTCAGCTCGGAGCCGTGGGCGTGCACGCGTGTGTGCCACTGCCATGCACGTGCGTGGGAGTTCATCAGCTCGTTAGAGACTAACCATCCTCTTTTGTTCACTTTTAATGCAAAAGAATGTTATTTCCAGTTTTAGAACAAATGTAGGCTACCTATAATTTGCACATCTCCTAGCAACAGGACTTTGAACTAACTAAATTTATCTACTTGCCAAAGTGTCACTATTGGCTGCACAGAAGGTGTGAAGGCATCTGAATCCACCATCGGCAGAGAGCAAAAAGCGCCAATCCAGAGATTATCGAACTTCTCGAGTTTATTAAGAAAATAGCTGCAAATAGGGATGAATAGATTCCAGACCATCACACAACCATCTATACTGTATGGTGTTGTTGAGTATTGACTCATATTTGTTTGAATAGGATTTATAGCTAAGGTCTAAAAGAATCCCCCCCCCTAAACACACACACAAAATGTCCTCTGACTTGTTGAATCCTGTTACTGTATTGTGATGATAAGCAAATGTTCTAAAATGACCCCACACTTTGTAGACACGCATTTTTTAAAATAGCAGCATCTCTTCCTCTCTCTCGATTTTTTCTGATTCAAAGTTTCTAAGGGGTTGTTTTTTCATTCTGTTTCCGATTAACCTGATTAGTTGCAACGCAGTCCTCCAGTTGTTGTCTTTTAAAATCAACTTCTTTTCCAACCTTCCATTGCCCTCGCTCCAAGATTTTTGAGCCCTGTTGCTTCCATTTTCATTACAGTGGCAAAATAATAATAATAATAATAATCTCACTGTCAACATGTGATGTGTTTTTTTGTTCGGAGAATATAAATTGATGAGATTTGTTCATCACTGTTTGCTGTTTTTAATTCATATTTTACACAAGTTTCCCAACTTTCATTTGGATCCCGGCTGCCGGGTTGAGCTCATTTTGCTTGTATTTGCACCTTCTCTTCAATCTGGGCCTCGGTAGCCGTGGAAGGAAATGCTCCCGCAGATGTGAGGGTTTTCAATCAGGATTAAATTGCATCAGCGGGCTGACTGTGCAGAAAGGCGGTCGGGCTGGCGGCGGTGATTGGATCTCCCCCAGACGCTAATACAGTCTGTACAACGCAGACGATACGGGAAGAAATCTGTTCAAACTCAGTGTAATGTTTCCCATTTCAAAGAAAGCCTGATGAAGTAATCCAGCTTTCATTCCATCAAGCCAGCCTTTTGTTTGACACACACACACACACATATAGACACACGTGTATTTATATGAGATAAGAAACACTTCTTTTCCACCTCTGTTTAATTGGGTACGTTTTTCTTTTAAAAAATTGTGAAAATAATCCTGACAGTGTTTCCACTCTATCCATGGGCCAACCATTGAGAAAGCCATCAGGTGTCATAACTTTTAAAGGTCTTTATTTATTTCATTCTGTTCCTTCTGCTCTCAAAGATAAGTAAAGACATAGAATTAGACTTATACTCAACTTTATTTATCCCTTGGTATTACTCTTCAGGGAAATCCTGGTTCTAGTAGCTTACGAAGAGTACAAGAGACCCTATATAGAGACAATATAGACAATATAAAAAGAGTGTATGTGGTGCAGATGTATATGTTTCCTTTAGAAATAAAGTATCTGTACAGTAAAGAGCAGAGTAAAAGTACAGACTACACAGTAGCTGACTTGGGTTATTGCAAGTAAATGCGCCAGCGTGAGGATCTCGTAATCTTGTGACGAACTGATTTGGACCCAAAGACACCCAGAGACGGAACGGTCAGTTAACAGAGTTTATTTCAGGAACGTGGGGTAGTCCGGGGGCGTGGTCAGGAGGGAGTCCAGGTTCGGCAACAGGTAATCCAATTCCAGCGACGGTACCAGGGGTAATCCAAACAGTGGTCCAAGTCCGGTCCAGGGTCGGAGACAGGGAAGCAGTCCAAAGGGGCAGGCAGGAACTCGGAGTCACGGGCAGGCGGGGTCGGTACACGGGTAGGCAGACAGGATCCAGAGACTGGGGAAGCAGAACTCAGGCAGGCGGACAGGTCAGACAGGGATCAGGCAGACTCGGGAATCGTAGGCAAAACAAGTCGGGATCAGGCAGGCAGAATAAGTATGAAATCGCTGGAAGTTCCTACCAAATGGCTTGAGACGTTCTGGCACTTGGGGCTGGCTGGGACAGAGCTTAAATGCAGGTGGAAACCATGATGGTTGATTGCGGGGTGTGGATACTGAGCAGGAGTGCAGACGGTGGGTGGAGCCAGCTCCAGTGCCAGGAACGTTACAAATCTAAAACGTTTTGAAAGCTCCACTTCCTGTTACCGCGGTTTGGCGTGGGACGGACGGCGGTCCAACCCCTGACCCTGCTGTCAGGACTTAGTAAACATCTGGTGGCACTCAGAATCCGCAGCGATTTGGAGTCTCACTACATGGACCCCCTCACGCCGGTCTTGAAAACCAGCTTTCTTTTTAAACCCAACCAACCACCGGAGGCCTTCTGTACCCACACACACACACAAAACAAACAAATAAAGCAGATCTCCATATGCCACTTCTGAATAGAGTGAATGCCCCCACATCGTCACTTGCTCTTCTCAGCTCTGACCCCCACCCCTCTCGGCAGCACCGGGCGTAGCTGAACAGCCTCATCAGGCTGTCACGCAGCCTCTGACTCACACTGTTTATCACACTCCACAGCGTATGAAAAGCGGCTCAGCGCTCCCGCCTGCGCGCCATCGCGCCGCGGAGACTCCGGAATGTGTCCCCGGGCCCTCCGGCCGTGTCCGGGGGCCGCGCGGGGACTCAGCCAGCATGCCTTAGCCAGGTCGCTTTGGTCTGCCCCCCCTCCGTGTTTCCCCGCTGGTCGTGAGACTCAGTAGTGCTCCGTCTGAATCAATTCACCCCTCAATAACTATTTCATGGTTATAGAAATCATCTTATTATGTAGAAATACAGTAGGGATGTCCCGATCCAGCTCTTTGTATTAAAGTTGAAAGTTATTTATCTACTTACTTAGTTGTCAGACTCATGCTGAACAGGGATTTACTCTTATAACAACTAAAGTTTACACAGACCTGTGGGTTACAGATGCTAATGCTAATGCTCGTGTGGGATCGGACTTAAAAATAAAATGGATCTGGAGTCTGGATCGGCAGTTTCTCGTGCCAAATATCGGATCGCGACAAGCCTAAAATACAGTCTAAAGATCAGGGGTGCACAAGTCTTCTACTCCTGCAGCTACAGCTTCGACCCCCCCCCCAAATAAAAAACAAACAAACATCAATAATATCCTCATAAACTCACAATATTATTTAGGAAAAAAGCAACATTTTACTCACTTACTTTTCTTGAAAGGCCCGTCTTGAAAATGGTCCTTACAGTAAATCCGCCACCAAATCATAAAATAGCTCCTACACCAACACAATTATATTTCGGTTTGTTTGCTAGCTGTGGCTGCTACGCTATCTGACTATCCGATCAGCGGGTGTGAATATGGTGACGTTGCCGTAGGCCTTCTGGAAGGCCCCTAGTGTCACCAACCTAAAATCTGATTGGTTCAAGCAACAGTTTAATCCATAATCAACATTTATTTTCTGTTAGAGGGCCTGCAGACCGGATTGTGAAGGCCTCCAGGCAGACATCTTTGACTTTGACCCTGCCTAGCAACAAATGATGGCTGAAATGTGATTGGTTAAATGCTTTTGTATGAAAATGCATGTCTGGAAGCAGCGCAACCAGGGCAAAAGCTATGAAAGGAAGCGGACAGACCGTTTAGAGATATTTAATAAGTATCCATTGACAAAATATAATTAACATGAGTCTGGGATTCTGATATTTTCTTAGGCCAGCAGAAAGGGCCTTGGAGGCCCTGAAGGCCCACCAGCGCTGTTCTCCAACATCCCCTTTTGTTCAATGGTCACCAAAGTTGTCGGAGAGCATGTCGGTTAAATGGTCAGAGCGTTGAGCTCTGTATTTGTCGGTGAAATGAAGACGAGGGAAAACAGCTTTCTATTGAGTCCCTGCTTTGAACTATACGACTGGCTTAAGTGGTCAGCCCAGTTTTGGATGGGGTGTGTTTGTTTTGTTTTTTTTGTTTTTTTTTTTTGTTTACCTCTTGTCGTGTTTAGCATTATGGCAACAGAACTGTAATCTGAGGTCCGTGCTCTGCCCGACAATTTTGCTTTTCCAAGGGAGGCCTGTCAGGGTGAGAAGCCTCCCTTGATCATCCAATACTGCTTTATTATTTATTTAAGATTAATTTTTGTTACAGAAGTAATATGGTGAATGCCAGACCAGGCCGGAGGATGGGAAAAAGAGAAAAAACAAAAACAAAAAATCAAATTAAAAAAAGGATGAGAGAATAAAGAAAAGGTAACAATAGCCTGCGCCGGGAAAAAGAGAGGGAAAAAATACAAAAACCCTCCATCCAGCGTCTGTATCTGTAGAAAGATGTCCGGTAGTCACCGTGGGCAAACCCGAGGGAGAACCTGTAGGAACCTGTTGTTTTTAAAATCCTGCGTCTTGAGCCTCGTTTGTGACGATTGTCCTTCTTTCTCCTCTTTCCTCGTCTGCCCGCAGATGTGCTGGTCAACGGGAAGCCGTGCGACTGCGACGTCATCGCCGACTGCAAAGTGGGCGAGGCCATCACCCTGGAGATCAAACTGACCAACCTCAGCAAGAACTCGGTGGGGCCGCTGGCGCTGACCGTGCTGCCCTATCAGGACTACCAGAACGGCGTCCAGAACTACGACCTGGACGAAGCGGTCACCTTCATTGGCTCCAGCACTTTCTACATAGACACAGTAAGTGGCACCACGAGTAGCCAACTGCCGTCTGGTCCAGGTCCAGTTTTCCCAAACTCTTTGGGAGAGGCAGTTTTTTAAACCGAGAAACAAAACCGGAGGTTTTTACGCACATTGGCAAACAAAGTGAAACAAAGATACTAGTTCTAATGGTCACTTTTAGAGTAACCAGACCCGTTATAGTTCCGGAGTGTAAAACTAAAGTGATCTAATAAGTATTCACAGGGGGAAAAAACAAGAAATGTGAACTTAAAGCTTCGTGCAGTTTGCCTTCATATTCTCTTTTAAGTCAGTTTATTTTATATTATAAGTCCATGACATCATTTAAAATGCTCGTAGTCATGAACACATTGTACGTCTGCAAACTGCTGTCTTTTTGATTCACCTCACAGGTCTCTGTGTGTTTTTGAGGGTAGAGAAACTAATTGTCATGTGTGGAATAAGACAAACATCTTTAGAGCTTGACACCAGAGGACTGCTCATTGTCCTTTAGCCACCATCGACGAAATTAGAACGAGAGCAGAGGAGAGAGGGGATTCTCCAAGTGAGCCATTGTCTGCCACAAATTCTTTCAACAGATTTTCAAATTTCTTCTGAAAGTTGAAGCATGCTACAGGCGATTAAAAAGACGACTCTGTCGGTTCCAGAGCAAAGAACTTTTAGGTTAACAAAGAGGATGAAAGACAGAATAAATTCTTCTCAATCAGAGAACATAACAGCTAGATTCATTCGGGGGGGTTATTGTTCTCACCTTTTCATCCAAACCAGCAGGCGCCCTCCTGCTGACAGTGTCTCCTCAGTTCATTAAAAAAGACAAAAAAGGATGTCTACTAACAGTTCTGACTTTGTGTTGTGTCTCTTTTATTACCAGGTTAAATCCAAAGAGAGTTCTGTGTGCGAGGGCGCCCTCCTTTTCCTCTACACGGGAGATTTTGATTTAAATATCAAGTTCCAAGATGACAGTACTCGACGAGAGCTTCCTCTAGCCTGGTTCACTCTGCCCAGCGTGCACATAAGAGCCGTGGATCCTCTGCTGCAAGCGGGGGCCTAGGCCTCGGGCAGCTTAGCATTTTGGTTTGATGGACGGATAAAGCTATGTAAATACAAATTTAGAAAAATAAAGACCTTCAGGGTAGATTTACATGTAAATACAACTTTGATAAAAGTTCATCACAGCCAATGTGTGCTCCAAATGAAAAGATTTTACCAGTAGAAAAGAATGGAGGTGGAAGCTAACTCCAGCTAGCGTGCAGCTAGCAAGAATTAGCCAACATTGACGACATCTGTTGACCTATTTCCATTTAACTGTGATAAGTCTGAATGTAAACCGCTCCATACAGTCATACAGAATGATGAACTCTCAGTTGTGTTGTTTGATAGTTCTATTTTGTTTAGTTTTTTTTCTCTTCTTATTTAACAGTGAACTTGAGCGGGTCATTTCGTAAGTTTTAGCTTGTGAGATGTTAGCCTGACAGATAGCTTGGATAGTGGCAACCTGTTACTGGTGAACTAAAGCAGCCAAGAGAAGAAAAAGGACACCGAGCCACGAAATGCACACTCAAGAAATCCAAATGAATTTGGAACCATTTCTTTTTGTTGTACTCGTGCACTCAGATTTTCTTCAACACTGTAAATCACATTGGGGGTTTTTTTTGTTGATTTTTCTTGTTTATTGTACCTCATTTTCAACATCTTTAGTTATTTCATGTGCTGACGGCTTTTTTTTCTCACTTTTGTAATAGCAGACAATGATTATTGAATTTAACTGCTGACAAATAACTGCTGTAAATAAATGTTCAGACAACATTTGGTCATTTTGATTCTTTGTGTTTTCATTACTCTGTCTTTGCCATTATGTGCAATTATATACAGCATTTCTCTTTATTAACCCTCAAAGGTAACTTTTAGTGGCATAGTTTAAAAAATAACTAAATGTAGTATACGGTAAAGCTGCATACTTATGATTTTTAATACTGAATTCATTATTTGATAATCAACTGATGCCTTATTCCTAATTATTTGGCAGGTTGTGAGGAATTTTCACAGAATGTTAACATATTGTGATATGGACACTGAAATCAATTTGTTTTTTAATTGATTATTCTGAAGAGAAATGGCCAGGTACACCACACATTGAGGGACAGCTGTTTACAAAAAAAAGGTAAGGATGCAAAATACATCCCGTAGATTGCTTTTGTTTTAATTTTTTCCATGACAACCTATATATCAGATGTCTTTTAATTTGTAAGATGAGAATTTTCTTTAACTTCCAGGTTTTAAATCATCAGCGGCCTTAAAATCATAAAAGAAAGACAATTAAATAATCACAAACATTTGATAAAGATACTCTGCGTGATGTTAAAACGTTCCTGAAAATTGAAGAGATCTCTGCCTGTTGAACAAACATGTTAATGTTGACCATCTTAACGCATTACTTTTTTTGGTTAAATACAGACTATCTGGACTGGAAGTTCGTGAACACACCCATGGCACCGATGACAACCCATCTGTCTCAGAAGTGTTTTCAATAACGAATCAACTCTGAAGAGCTGCCCGCAAACTGCCAGTCACAGCGGAACATTAAAGGGAAGTTTATCAGAAACATGAAACAAATGGAGTATGAATCAGTGCTTTGGTGATCTGTATCCTGCCGGATTCCCATTAATGTCTGTAATAAGGAGCACTTTCCATGTAGGACTGTAGATCTGCACATAAAACAGTTTCCTTAAGCTCTTTGTTTTCATACAAGGCCCCATATAAGTCTTTAAGTCGTTTCAGTGCCAATGTTTGAATGAAAGACAAAATTTTCCAGTCTACAAAGTCTTGTCCTTTTAAAAAAATACTTTTTCAAAGTGTTTTTTAAACCAGCTTCCTGAAACACCCCTTGTGGCTTAAAGCTGTATTTAGCTTCCAACTTTCAGAAGAGCTTGGCCTGGTACACGTGAATAAGGTATGTAAAAATATCTCAATGTTTTGTATTTACAAGACCTGGCAGGAATATTTCTAGTCTGATTGTTCTGTGTCATTTCAGAGTAAGTTTTGTCCAAATCACAATCTCCAATGTCTAAAAAGTTAATAAAACCGGGGTTCACTTCAGGTAGGATATCTACCTTCTTTTTGTGATCATGTGACCGTATTACAGAGCCTATTTGGATACTGAAAATGTGAGGTCAATGCTATGAAGTACTGATTCTACAGTCGTTGAGTCTCAGACTCTGAGAAAAACATTGATTTATTTAACATCAATCAGGTCTTACTTTAATTAACTATATCTGGCTCTTTTTTAATGGTTTTTTTACCTTCCTGTTTTTGTGAAATCCTGTTTCCCAACAAAAAATTAGGATTTCAATCATCATCTGTAAACTCTGGGAGCTCTGTACCCAAACCTAACTTTATTCGAATACGTATTTGTCTGGCATTTGCCACCCACTGTCATTTTCTAAACAGCAAACTGACCATCTGAGAATTGAGGACACCTGGAACAGACTTCAAGCACCTCATCTTTAAGTTTAAATGAGGTTTCTTATCGGGTATCAGCACTCTGTTATTAGCCCCCTAGCTTCATTACGTTTTGGCATACCCGTAATTCAGATTTTAATCAGCCTAACAACCATCCATCAATCAGCGCTGATGCATTTCCTCCCTCTCCGATCTAAGATAGCAACAACAGGGATGAAAACCATTTGTTTGAGCGCAAACAGGAGCTTTTGATTTAGAGGCGAAGAAATTTCCTGAAGCTCTGCTGTGGAACATCATTTCCTTGTCTTTTATCAAATATTTCTTCCGTTTCTTCCAATCCCGAAGAAGCTATGGAGGAAGGAATGAGATATTCATAACCTCGAGACATAAGGCTTAAACATCAGTCAAATGTGGATGGATTTAAACTCTTTTTCTACTTTTCTTCATGTTTGATTTTACATTTTCAGAGCTGAAAACTGACAACAGTCTTCTCCATCTATACAGAAACTGGGGTGCACAGAAATGTCTTTTAAGCTGAAACGTATTAAGGTGTGGACAGGCTGCTGCTTTAAAACCAGAGTCGACGTCTCCGCCTCCCCCTGTTCATCACGGCTGAATATCTGCTGTCGTTTAGAGGAAATCTGCCCCCGGCAGGCCTCTTTGAGTCTGGGTTGAGCTGAAGAGTGTCGCACTACAAGTTGCTGTCATTGTACTTCCTCAAAAAATGTGCTGGGAGTCCTGTAGGTGGGCTGAGCAGGCACTCAAGACGGGAGAACGCGCGGCTAAATATAGAGCCACGACAGATTCATGCGCTATTGATTTGAGGAGCTGTTTGGACTCTTCAGGGGCTGAATCGCTGAAACAATGTGGTTACTGTCTCCTGTTTTCTGTGGAAGGTTATTAAAACCATTAGGATTAGTCAAACGGAACATAAGCTCGGTCTTAAGTACGTGGCGGTAAACCTCTGGAAGCCCAACAGAAAAGGAAATTACGTCAATGTGCAGCACAAGTTCATAAAAGCTTTCACATTTCCTGCTCTGGTCTTTAATGTACTGAATGTAGTTTCGAGCATTTGGATAATACAAAAAGGAAAAGCCTGCTAAGATGAAACACGAAACAAAACAAATCATTCCAAGGGATGTCACACCTTCAGTGGAGGTGTGTTAAATCTTCTTCCCTCTGATAGCCTGACACAACTCCAAATCTCTCCCAATAATGAAACACAGTAGTGATAAGTACAGATTTAAAATTGGATCGAAAAGAGCTAAATTGATGTAGTAGTGTCATGAAATCATCTGCTACAGAGGAAAGATTTTGGTAAACAATTTTGATGTCATGTGTCAAGCTCTTTCTGAGTGGAGAATCCAGATGAGAGTTTAGGATTAGACCAGAGGTGGGCGGCTTTAATTAATATTTCTCCCAATATTGTTTTTCTCATCAAAGTCATTCACGATCGGTTTTGTCAGAGTAATTCTAAAACATGCTTTTATGGTAAAAAATGGTATATTTTCAGTACCAAACTACTGATAAATAAATAAATCTATTGAAAGTGGCACCCCATCGTTTCCATGGTTCTCCATCTCTCATGTTGAGATTGTCAAACCCCAAAAGTGACTCAAATCTGTGATAGGTTATAAAAGTTACATTTAAATTATTTCCAGTGTTCACATTCACCAGTTTCTTTACATTTAGAACAAAAACACATTTCAAATTTTATACCAGCAACAAAAAAAAGATCAAAGTTTAAAGTTGACAGCTTTTTGGAGCATTCCTCAAACTGCAGATTGAGGTCAGAGGTGGGGGTGTCATGATTGGTTATAAAAGGAACCTCCACAAAAGGCTCAGTCCATCCAATAGAGGGGAGGAAGTTTTGTATTAACTCTGTAGACACGTGTTTTTTTAGACTGAACAACCATAATCTGTGAACGAATGCATCAGAACTAATAACAGAAACGGTTCAATCCATTTTAATTTTGTATTAATTAATTTTGCCATTCATTTAATTTAAACATATTATTTATTTCCTATTTAGCCAACTTTATTGTTTTTGTAACTTATATATTTTTTTATTGAGCCTCAGAGGGTAGAAACATTTTATTCTATGGTGGATTCACAGCACGTCTTGAGGAACATTCCGTACCATCACGCTCTTTATCAGCGTATAAATACATAAATGAAAATGATTGGACGATTTGCTTTGTTCAAATGACATCTCAAACAACTGCCTTCACCTGTGCCAGTAAACAGCATTCCTGCTAAAAAACCCATTACAAGCCCCTTACCCTGAAGCTGTCCTCTCCTCATTCTGAGGACAAATCAGCTATCAGAATGTAGCACCAATCATCCTTCACTGGTTTGATCAGATTAACCTTGTTTGAAAGCACTAGTAGCATTAAAATCAGTCTCTTTAATGCCTTCTTTTTTCTCCAGGATGGTCATGGAATCGTGGGACATGGGCTTTATTGGTAGATCTCAGGCTCTAAACGGGAGTTTTTGTGTGTTGTATTTGTCATGATAAGTCAACAGCCAATTTATGAAAAGCATAAAGAATGAGATTCAGCTGACAAAAATGTTTAGAAGCCATGCAGCAGTTTAAATAGGGGCAAATATAAAAAGGAATATAGTAAATGAGGAAAGAATAGCATATTTTATTTAGCATGAACACCGTTATTTGTCAGATACTGTATTTGTGTCTTCCAGACACTGTTAGTCTGATGTTGATTGCTTTATTCAAAATATTTTCATCCTTAATTTACCACTTACTAAGATTTCCAAAATTAGTTAAGAATGCATAACATAACACATACCAACATATACCAAAATTTCAGCCAATAGTTATTTGGAATCAACTTGTTTTGCCATGTTTTCATCAACAATTTCAAGAGAAACTAAAGACATATGGAGGGGAAAATAATGGTTCTCTCCAATGGGCTTCTTATGAATGAATAGTATGAAAGTATAAAGATTCCTTGTTTAAGCTTTTTATTATATGTAGATAGTTCTTCCATTGAGATTTTGAATGATGTGTGTACAAAGACCGTCCAGCCAGTAAACAAAATCAAACTCTGAATGATCTTCCAAAAGCTGGTGCTCTTATTGCTATAAGTCTCGCAGGTTTAGAGAAAAATATAAAAAAAACACAAGAGGTGGGTCAAAACTTCTGCACATTCACGCACAAAAAGCCTCTCTTTATTTGTACAGTGCATGGTGTACATTTGCACATCTTTTCTTCCGCTGATCAAAACATTGTGTTGTGTTGAGCTTTCACTGGATTGGAAACTTGTAAACACGAATTTTCGAGGGGCCTTTTAGTGTTTCCCGGACCGGGATCCAGGAAGAACAGGAACCACCCCCTCTGATATCTAAAAAAAAAGAAGACAAATGTGTGTTCAATTTGGTTTAAATAAGAAAAAAACAAAAAAAACAAAGGGTTTTTCCCTGTTCTTATATTTCTATTATACAAAAACCGTAGATGATGCAGCACCATGTTGTTTTCTGAAATGAATCAGGTAAAAAAAGAGGGTTTGGGGTTTAGTTTCAGCACCATGGACAGCGCTCTGGTTTGGGAAACGGAATCTCCATCCTCTGTTGGACCGTTCACAATAAAGAACCCCTCTCGTGTCCGTATCTGCGCGTGGTCAGCGTGAAAGTCAAAGCTGTCCGTCCATATGATGAGTAGGAGTGGTCATCGTGCGTGCGTGTGTGGGGGGGGGTGGAGAGGGGGCGTCCATGCGCGGGCAGAATTTCAGGCCGGAGACGGGAGTGAAAATCGTGACACAAAAAGAGCAAAAAAACACAGACAGGAGGAGCGACGCCCACCGATTAAAGTCTGGAAGTGTGTGGAGAATCACATTTAGGAGCCTCAAAAAAATACGAGCACTTCGTCACGCGCGTGGACAAAAGAAAAGAGACACGACGAGGACGCAAACCTTTCTCTTTTTTATCTCCCAAATCCCCCAATAATCGAACTGATGAGCAGTCAGTCCGGCCGTGGAGCCGTGGCGCGCGCCCGGCCGTGCGCAACAGAGCGCGAGAGCCCCGGCGGGCGCTGAGCGCGCGCGCTGGTCTCTTCTCTCTTCTCTCTCCATCCGAGAAAAAAGCACTTCGGCACTTTTTCTCCCCACTTCCAGCTTTGACACACCCCGAAAAAAAAGGAAAAGACATCCACAGTTGTGGGAACTTGTTTTGCGCTGGAACTTGTTGTCCGACAGAAGCTCGGTGCTGATTTTGGAGAATTTTCCAGTCCAAACACATGTTGAACTGCTGGTGGAATAGACACAAAGCGGGAATTAAAAGGAAAAATATATTTTTTCTATCATTTCCCCCCCCCTGTTGTGAGGAACAGTCCCCACCTCGTGCGCCAGCGCGTTCTCGTGTGAACCCTCCCATCTTTGGAACGACTCAGCATATTTCTGCTGAAGATGCTCGCAGCTCATGAGGGAGATTCGGCGTTTTCACGGACAGTAAATCGACCCCCCCCCCCCCCCCCCCCCCCCCCTTTCTGCTGTTTATGGGCAATGGCTGCTAAAAATAGCGCGCGCGCTGCCGGGGCTGCGGTGAACAGGTTGCTGTTTGGCTGAAACTTAAAGGGTGAGGGGAAGAAAGATGTCCGGCCGCAGGACATTTTAATCCACGTCCCAAAAAAAAAAAAAAAAAAAGTTGGGGGAGTGAAGCTTCGAAAAAGGGGGATCCAATTAGATAGAGAGAGCCCTTTAGAGCTGTTTGTGTGGACGGTTTGCTCGGCTGTGTGGGTTTTGGGGTTTTGGGTCGGGGGGAGCGGAGACCGGCAGCAGATCTTCGGGTGGGCTTGTGGATGGCACTGCGCACCGGGAGGACTTGGTTTGGGCAGGTCTTGCGCAGGGTCTCTCGGCTGCAGGGCTCCTGGTCCCGGCGGTCCAGCAGCCTCTTGTGCCTCTCCGCCAACCAGGAGCAGGACCCGGGGCTCCGGGGTCGTCGCGAGGCGGGGGGGGACTTCCACCGGTGCTCGGACTCCGGCGGCCGCGGTCCCCGGAGCGCGCCTCTCCGCGCCTCCTCCTTCCCCCGCGCCTGCTGCGCCTTCCCGGGGAACCCGAGGGGACATGAGCCCCTCGGTCGCCGGTTCCTGTTGGCCATGAAGCGGCAAAACGTGCGGACCCTATCCCTGATCATCTGCACGTTCACCTACCTGCTCGTGGGGGCCGCCGTCTTCGACGCCCTGGAGTCCGACTTCGAGATGCGCGAGAAGGAGCAGCTGGAGGCGGAGGAGAAGCGGCTCCAGGGGAAATACAACATCAGCGAGGAGGATTACCGCAAGCTGGAGAGCATCATCATGGAGGCTGAGCCCCACCGGGCCGGGGTCCAGTGGAAATTCGCCGGCTCGTTTTACTTTGCCATCACGGTTATAACCACCATAGGTAAGCCCCCCCCCCCCGGTCCCTTTCATGAGTCAGTCTCCATGGGCATATGGGCGCATTTGGAAGGGATGTGTGAGCGGGTTTTTTGCGGGCAACAGTTAGGGGAAGAGACACGTGTTGAGAGGGGTCGCTTTTTGTGCGGGGAGTCTGCAGATAAAGTTTGTCAGCAACATGTTGCAGCACACCGAGCCTCGCGTGAGCACAGCTGCGACGGCACGTGAGGGGGGGGATCACAAACATCCCAAATAGGAGCAGCATCTTTGCTTTGAAAACAGTCCCAGAATGGACTCCGGTAGTGCGGCCCGGGGGGCCTGGGGTGGATGGGTGGGTGGTTGGGTGTGTGTGTGTGTGTGTGTGTGTGTGTGTGTGTGTGGTGAACTTTTGACGGGGCGTCAGCAGCACGCAGCACCAGAGCTGCTGGTGCTGAACGGACAGCTCCTCCGGGGTCAGCCTCTGACCGCCCCACGGTCCGGCCGCGAGCCTGACGTCATCTTTCCCACATTCCGCTCTTTTACGGCTCCGGGAGCGTTTTTTCTTTCAGCCCCTTTAGGGACAAACTGTACATCGTGTTTGTTTACAGCCTCAGACAAAACAGGCCTATGCACAAAGTCAAAGTCACTCCAGATTTACATTGTTTTTTCTCAATCCCCATTTATTTTGTGATTCTTCTGATTGGTCACACACACCACAGAGGTTTGGGACTTTTTATAAGAGGCATTTGCAACAGAAAAGTTGATTTATCCACAGAAATATATAGCAAAACCAAATTCAGAATATCTCAAAACAACATTTAGCTTCTCGGTCAGTCACCTGACCGTGTGTGTTTCTGTTCAACTAGAGGGCGTCCAGCCTGTGAGGAGGAAGGAGGGAGGGAGAGGGGAGAGTGGGGGAGAGAGGGGGGGGTTACTTAATGCACCAGGCCTGTCCCCCCTGTCCTGTTTGCCAGGCAACACTTAACGGGGACGAGTGCAGAGCGCAGCCAAAAGGTGGACCCGCCGTTTGTTTCCAGGCTACAACAGCAAAAGTCATTGTAATATTCATGTTGTGAGAAGTGGTTAAATGGACCGCAGCGGGCCACGGAGCCTCCGCAGGAAACAGGCCATCCTCTGCCTGTTCTCAAACTCTCAACGCAGGGATTCATACAATTCAAAGTAGATTAAGGTAAAAGTTCTGTGTTTGAGGACAGAAACAACATTGTGTGCTGGCTGTTTGACTCTGGGAGCTGGATTTCATTTCCATGCTTTGGTTCCAACCACGATTTACTGTACTTTACGAACCCCTTGTTTGTAGATAGAAATGAAATCAACACTGATTGGACTTTTTCTCCCATTGTTTTGGTCATTTACAGCACTGTGCAAAAGTGCAAAGCAAGGAAAACTGGAAACAGGAGGAGTAATGTAACAGAAAACAGTGTCAACATGAAGGAAAATACAGTATATCCAGTCAAAAAAAGGAGCTTAAAATTAGCTCCAACGAGCTTGAAAGTTCATACTTGTTTTCTTTTGTCATATGTAATCTTTGGGAATAGTTGTCCAGGCTTCATAAGGACATCCCAAAGCTCTTTTTCTGTTTTCTGTCAGGATGAGCAGGGAAGTATTATTGCCTCCATCAGACAATTTTCAGTTTTCAGATTTTTGGATTTTCAGTCATTTGGCTGAGGTATGCCAAATGACACAGGATTTTTGCCTTTCTTATCTATAACTTTTCAACAGCCATGGACAAATTTCCGATTAGGTTTTTTATAAATAGCACATGGAACAGATAAAGGTGTTTTTTCTTACTTCTTAAGGAAATCTTTAAATCATTCAGATGTGTTCCATCTACCAGGCTTTTCTAGCTGAGTTGTTGTCCAAGTATTTGGTGCCGAAATGCAATTTTCTGTTTGTCAGAGCTCACATTTTCACATTTATAGATACAAAATTTATAAAAATTGGGTCAAATGGATGTATCATGATTAAAGGCTTCAAAAAACCTCCCAAAGAAACCATGTAAAACTGGTTGTTTGCTAAATTATCTGTTGTATTTTGACATGACACTTGACAGTGTTCTTTTTTTATTCTTGAATTATTTGCATCTCAGTGTTAAGGGACTTAACAAAGAAAAAAATACATATACCTGTAAGTGCCAGTGTTCAGAAAGACCTTCAGAAAACAGAATACAATTATTGGAACACTGATCATTAGCTTCAAGCCTGACTTACAGATAAAATTGGAAAAAATGGTTATATTGACCACACATAGGATCAATCAAAAACCATAAAAATAAAAAAAACTCAAAACCTCAAATACAGTCATCCAAACTTTAAGTATCATCTGAATAACTATCCTCCCTCATTTTAAATCAGCTCTATGGCGTGTTTCCATTTTAAGTTAAAAATAGTCTTTTACCATGAGATGGCCATGTCTAACATATAAAGCTCAGGCCAGTAAAATTTGAAAAACCACGCCATTTGATACAATTGTTCATAGTTATGTAATGTGTCTAATTGGAAATGATGTGTTCAGAACTGTCACTGTGATGTGAGTTCTGGTGGAAGTCTCACAGGATAGTGTAACTGTAATTGTGTAACTGTAATCAGACTGTAATCTCCCCCACCCCTGTATTCTGAGCTGATGATGCCGGACTGTTGACAGATGCCACTCCAAGCAGGTCAGAGCCAACAGTTTCCTTTTCCGTTAGCGTTCGATGCAGCCACCTGTGGGTTTAGGCCACGGGGGCTTTGATTTCCTTTTCTCTTCTCTTTTTAATTCGATCAGTTCCTGGTGTACCTGGAGGCTCCGCCTTTGCAGGTTGCAATCAGCTCACAGCATGAGATTTATCACCTGTAAATGCAGCAGGCAGGGAGGGAATTTTCTTCTCCGAAATATGGGAATCGGATTTGTTCCCCCGGTACCCTGAAACGAAACCCCGCCACAGAGATAAGGGAACGATCAGAGCCGTGTCAACTCCCAGCCACTGGTGGAAGCTAATTAAACCCAGCGCCACCGGGCACGTCTGGGAAAGTAAAGAACAAAGGTGCGTGCGAGGATACGGGGTTCTTCACACTCAGGCTGCACCATGTGTGCTTTTACACCGAGTAATCGGAGGAGGCTTGGGTGGTGCACGAGCAGCGCACGTTTGTCATGTTCACTGGAAGTCTGAAGGGCTCTTTTCATTAATATCGCAGCCTTTTCCATCATTATAATAAAGTGGACACTCAGAGGACAGTTACATAATATACTAATGGCTGACAAATTAAAGGAAACCCCGCAGTAGTTAGACCGATGTGAATGAGAGCTTGGCGGATGTTTTTTTTTTTTTTTGCAGTGGTGTGCTGCAGGTTCCCACTTGTTGGCTTCACGTCAGCATCCCTCCCTTCTTTTTCCTCCCGCTCCCCATCTGCACCGCCTGATGTATAATACAACATCCAGACCCACACCTCGGGGGACATTGTGCATGTTTATCCAGCCATGTGCGGCTCTAAGAGTCCCGAGAGCTGCACAGCTGACATGTGAGGGAAATATCTGAGGAGATCGGAGCTACTAATAATAAACGTGATAGTAATATCAGGCAGAGCAAGAAATGTGGATTACAAGTTTCTAAAAGTAAGGTAATATAAGGAAAGATTTGGAAAACGTACTCCATGTAGATAGATAGGTTAATTAACAAGAGGCTCAGTAATATTAAGGAGAAGTAAAAAGATTAGCTGCAGTTCTCCAATAAAAGAGCTGGAGGTATAGAGTCTTTCATAAGTTAATATCAGCAAAGGTTCACCGGTCTTCAGTGTTATCCAAGGAATTCCCTAAATATTCCATGATCTACCATACATAAAATCATCACAAAATATGTCAAACGAGGATACAAGGGTCCGGAAAAAAAATCTGTTTGAGATGCTTCTTATCTTCAGGCTGCTCTGCATTAAAAACAGCCATGACTCTGTCTACAAAAAAACATCGCAGTGGCCCAGAAATCATGGTCCCAGAGCACAGTTCACCGTGCACTATCGTGCAGTGTTTGTACATTATCAGGAGTCCACCAGGGCCAAAGTGTTCCATTTGTCCAAATTTGACTCTGCTACTGAGTGGAACCCCACGGGGATAGCAAGAATTTAGATTCTATGAAATCTCGATACACTTTTAACTAGTTAAAGGCTTCTGTGTGCTTTAAAATAAACCTGGCATCAACATAGTCCAGTCCCACTGTCAAACCAAAGGCAGAAGTGGCGTTCGATGATATTCGCAGGTGAAGAGACCGCTATGGAAATAGCAGCGCGAAAAGCTGCCTCTGCCCACGAAGGATTCCAACATCTGTCAGCCACAGGTGGAGGAAACAGCCTCCCTGTTGTCGCCCAAAAGCAAAACACCGGAACATCCAGCAGGTCTTCCTCATTACCAGCAGCCCTACCTAAGCTGTGATGATGTAGACTTAGACTTAGAATTAGATATAGACTTGTACTTTATTGATCCCTTGGGAAGACTCCCTCAGGAACTTAAAGTTACCAGCAGCTTACAGGGCAAAAAGGTGGCACACAAAGAGCAAAATGCAAAAAAATACAGATTAAGTACAGGTACACACTAAATGTGAATAACCCCCCAAAAATAAGAGTATATATACAAAGTAAAAGATAAGAACCCCTAAATTAAGCAAAAATAAGCAAAGAATAAGAATATAAATACAACATGAAAATAAAGAGCAGTTGAGGCTGCCTGCCCACGAAGGATTCCAACATCTGTCAGCCACAGGTGGAGTAAAATGTAGACTTAGACTTAGACTAAAATTAGACTTGTATTTTATTGATCCCTTGGGAAGACTCTTAGGAAATTAAAGTTACCAGCAGCTTACGGGGCAAAAAAAGTGCCACACAAAGAGCAAAATGCAAAAAAATACCAAAAATACAGATTAAGTACAGGTACACACTAAATGTAAATAGCCAAAATAATAAGAATATATATACAAAGTATAAGATAAAACCTCCTAAATTTAAGCAAAAATAAGCAAAGAATAAGATAGAAATACAACGTGAAAATAAAGACCCCTAAGAAAATCTAGGAGTTTGGCGGATAGATTGACCAGTGATGTGGTATTGGACCATGTGGTTTGGCCTGATAAATATGGAGTTCACATTTTACAGAAAAATCCAAGCGTTGCGACTCCTTCCCTCTGTCCTGTGTCACCTCCCCCCCCCCCTATCAGGAGTTGTACAGTCCGATGGCGTGGGGGACACGCCGGACCAGCGGCCTTTTTGGGGCCGGTGCCGGCCGCCATTACCCATCTGTCGGCCCCTCCTCACGCAGACTGACCGGGAGCCGGGGCTATTTATTCCCGGTGATTAATAGCACTGGATGTGACAATTAGCGCTGAGAGCGTGTCGCCAGTGCACGGAGTCCTCTCTGAAACTCAGCTCAGAGGGGGGGGGGGGGGGGGGGGGGGGGGCGGCTGCGTGCTATAGAGCGCATACGTACCCCCCCCTCTCCTCGCCATGCTGGCCCGCGTTGCCAGGAGACTAAAGACAGCTTAAAAGGTGAAAGTCATCCCTGTTAAATGTCTGGAAATATCAACATGTTTATATACTGTAGATATGTAGCGCTCAGGGTACAAGTGAGAAAAGAAAAATGTCCCAAACCCTTTTTGAGAAATAGGACCGAAAATTCTTGTTTTTGACACATTGACTTCATCAAAAAGAAAAAGAGGAAAAAGACAAATCCATGAAACACAAATTAATAAATTGTAACCAGGTTAAGCAGCACATCAAGATTTGATCACAATTTTTTCCACGTGTTTTATAGATTAAAAGCATCTTCTAAAAGTCTTAATCTTTTCTTAGCTTGTACATAATACTAATATCCTTTGAATAACAAAGTAAACGCAAGTCATGATTATGAGAGAATAAGGATTTTGTCAGAGAAACATTCAAGATCACCATTAGTCTGGTTTACTTCAGGGGTGTTTAGTAAGGGCAATGCCAAGATCACACACCAATGAAATATGTTTTTCATATGATAAGACACTCTGAACCATTCAAAACCGAAGTGCAGGGAGTTTTCTAAGATTGCTAATACCATAATAGCATACCATCCTGAGACCTAAGCTTTTATTTGGTGTGGGTGTTTGCTTTTTCTGATATACTGTATACGGGATTAGTGTGACCTTACAGGCTTAATAACTAGACTTTTGTCATTGTACGGGGTAGTTTTTCTTCCTATATGGACGGTGGGTTTATGTAAGTATTTGTAGCCCGGTGTAAAAGTACAGGGGTTAAAGTTCAGTTGTAAAACAAATAATTTTTTCAATTAGTTAATTAAATAATTTAGTAATGCAAATAAACTTAAAGTAATTTAGGGGTAAAAGCAGTGAAAGGTGAAATGTTATGATTAACATAAATTATTGATAAATAGAGTTTAAATT
>CAJRST010005557.1:1358646-1398864 GCA_907169785.1 Menidia menidia | reverse complement strand
ATGCTCATCTCCCATCAAAAGTGGCACTGCCACCTAGAGGGTCAATTTGTTAGTAGATACTCTGTCTAGAAGCCGATATTTACGGACAAGCTTTAGCAGATCGTCCCCCAAGCCACTCTCGTTGAAAAACATAAAAGACGTCTATAGACGTCTTTGGCAGTCAACGGTTGTATTTGAATTGACGTCTATAGACGTCTTTGGCAACCAATGAGTTACCCGTATCACATACTGACCTTTGAGGTGTGATTTCAACACAGAGTCCCGCAATATTGGGCTGTCTGTCTGCTTTGACATCTTTTTTAAGGTCTTAGGTCTTTCCACACAATCGTTTTTCCACTCATCACAGGTCAAAAGCCCGTGAGAGGCTTCACTTTGCCTCCACACAGCCGTCATTCTCTGGCCGGATGATAAACATTGGGATCTTGAAGGATCATCAGGTAGAGTCCTGACAATTTGAAGGACGACCGGGACTGCAAAGCGCTCATTTGTTTGAACACAAGTGAGGTGGTCTGAAGTTAGAATCACACAAATATGCAAAATGTGGACAGAGATTGATTGGAGGGCCAGCGCCGTACGTTCCAGGCAATTTTCCCCTTTTTGCTTTTCCTGGAGGGCAGCCGTGTTTCTTCATTCCCTCCAGCTGTGCCGGTTTTGATTTGCTCCCGCTCCCCCGTCGAGCGTCAGAAATCACTGCTGAGAGAGGGGTCGATGGGCCTCCTCCCTGTGAGCGACCCCGGGTGTCCCATTATTCAGCATGGATTATACAGATCTCCAGCAGTGGGGGGGGGGCTCAAGATTTCATGACCCCTTTTGGCAGCAGTCAGTGAAGTAATTCAGCCGGTTTAAATCCTGGTGATTTTCTCATAACACGCGGCATTAAGTTGTAGTGCAGGTATTGATAGGATGACTAATGGCCTAAGTCATTGCTTTTACGGTCCAATCCGAAGCTTCTCACTCCGAACAAGCGACGTTTAAAACCTCTAAATGGGGTGTTCGCCGAAGAAGCAGCAGTTACAGCGTAAAGAGACACCTTTTCATTGTTTTCCATTGAGCTTGAGATGGCGATCTAAAGGTGTTTGGTGTGTCACGTGATCTCCCCTTGTCTGCTAAGTGGAAAAGTGAAAACAGCTTCCTTGCTGGATGATTTCATTACGGTTACTCCAAAGTCTGGGTGAAGCATCTCATTCTGAGACATTACTGAAAAACTTCTCTTCTTTTTATGCTGCTAAAGATTCTTCCACCATTAAAGAGCCGACGATGAGGCCCAGTGCAGAATCAATTATGCAGCAGTGGACTTTATAGCTTATGAAACCTGGTCGAGCAGATCGATCCAAATTGTAGAAAATATATCTTTTATGAACTTTAATTTTAAAACCACACTCATTGACAGACTCATTGACAGACATTCACTTGCAGCTCAGCTCCAAACCTCCAAACCTGCAGAGAAAGGTTGGAACACTCCCCAGAACTTCCCATAGTTGCCTGCAGACCTGCATGGAAGAGATAAAAGGTGTAAACCAAGGAGAAAAGTTTGCTTGACACAGGAGCAAATGGCTCATCTTGCAGTCAAGAAACCACTGGTAGGGAAAAGGACATTTTTGGTGACTGTTGTTTCAAGTGAAATTTAAGGACTTGTTTCTGTGTTTATTTACGTCATTTGAGACTTAAATGTTTAGTTTGAACTACAGGTAGTTAGAGCCGTGATGTGCTTGTTTAACTTTAAAGTAATGTAATGCTTTCTTTCTTTATTTAAAAGGTTGTCAACCCAAATTTGACTAGATTTTAATAAACTGGAATAAACTGTAACTTCTGTAAAGGAAAACTAAAGGAAGGTTTGAGTTCTCCCTTTGCATTTTCAGGCCAGGCTCTTTTCAAGTTTGAGCAAGAACTGTGAGACCTGACACAACTTGACATTAACATTCCGGGAGCTGAATAAAGCAGCTAACTGAATAAGGTGGATACCTTCCAGCCTGTGTTGTCAAAATACTTGCGGTCATGTGGACGAGGTCCATCGAACCACTGATTACCACATTACTTCTAAAAGGGGAGCACTAACGTCTCAGAAGATTATTGTGAGCCTGTTTCTCTAAAAGTAGAAATGTGCCTGAATAAAAACAACAACATGGCTTTAGGCTTTTGTCCCTCCCTCCTTGTCTTATCTAGTCTATCTCTGTGTCCATTGTGTACTGCACGTGTACACATCTGTGTTACACACTAAAACAACAAAAGACACAGATGCTCCAATGGATATGTGTCAGGTTGGAGATAAGATTGCTTAAAGTGGTGTTTCATAAGAGCTATGACAGTCAGATGTGAATCTAAGCTAAGATATAAGCTGCTCAGAGGCCATGGGGAGAGCAAATTGTTTTACCCTCTTAAATGACTCAAACCTCAACAATTTGGTTGTGGTCTGAGCAAAAGCTCATGCGCTGCATATAGTACACGTCTCAATGCATTCAATGCTCCATTCCAACACCTGATGAAAAAATTAAAATTGTTATCACAACTCTTTTAAACTGGAGAGGTTTGAGTTGTTGTCGATGGTAGAAACAACCAAAAAAAAACAAATTAGCTTCTTATGGATCTGTTTTTGCAGGCTTGTGGCTTTAGTCTACCTTTAAGGAAACAGGATATTTAGCTGGATGGATCAGATGGTGCATTGAAGGGAGGGCATGACGAATCATTTTGATTATCATAATTTTCTGCTTTGCTTTCCTTACCTTTCTGTTACCGACTTGAATAATGGATTCTTTAAGTGCAAGGTAACATATTTGATTCTGTTTGTTCCTTCAAACCCTATTGACCTGCCGATACCCAAACATAGTAGCCAGGTGTAAATTGAAATTCCAGAGACTTTGAAAACTCTGAGTTCCTTGCAATAAACAGTTTTCTCAGAATTCCACTGTTCGGAAATGTTCTTGCCATATTTTTATGCTGAAGCTTTGGTGATCTTCGCTCTTCTGTATTTAGCACATGCTTTTTAATAGCTGTGTTTAGATTTTCCCTCAGTCCAACAAGATGCCCCAGTCAATTACAGCAAGAGAAACTCTTTGCTAAATAAGTGAGGATTCCTCGGCCGCCTTCCCTCTTATATTACCTGGATATATGCATCAGGCTCTGTCATTGATAAATGGAGTGCTTAGTGTTTTAGCTCGCTGGAGATCTTATTTCCACATCTCCACTTTGCGAGATCAAATCCATGCTGTAAATTAACACCTTGTGGCTTGATGGCTGTTAAGCTACAATTCCTCATGCAGTTGCCTGAATTTGTGCTTGTCTTTCCACGGAGAACGAGGACGTCGCTAATGCACCGTCTGACCGCCTGTTGAAAAATGACTGGAGACATTCACCCCGGCCGCACTTTGCAGCGAGTAGATTATGCCCAGTTTGCCGGAGAGTCCAACCGGGAGCTTGATGGAGCTCTCCACACAGATCGATGACAATGTGTTCCCGCCGTGCTGATGCTCTCTGCGGCGGCCGTCGGCTCTGGAGCCGGCCGGTCTGTTTTCACAGCTCAGAGGGTAAACTGTGCACACAGGGTCCCTCTGGGCCGCACAGCTGGCCTGTGGCTTCCTCCTGGAAAAAAAATAGAACAGAAAGCAAAACAAATGACGTGAGATAGTGCAAGCCCAAAAGACTAAATATAAGGACAGCAGTGTGTCAGACAGTTTTTTTTTTAAGTTTAAAAGAATGTTCTTGGTATTTAACATGCAGCGATAGCTAATCCATCACAATTAGTTCAATTTGGTTAAATAAGAAGGAATCTGGTGGGACTTCATGTTATAGAAGTCAAATGAAAGAGATGATGTTAGCATGGAGAAAAGAAAGCTCCCATGCAAACTATCCCACCTATGAATGTAGAAACAGGAGAGTTTGATCTCAAATCCAACTTTGACTATTTTCCGAATCCTGGCTTAAAAACAGTGAAATAACAAGGTTTTGGCAGGATATTGTTTTGATTTGGATGACATTAGGCCAAGTAAAAGAGGCTCAGTAAGTATTATATGGTGTAGTATGTGAAATACTACAGTTTTCTGACTGATTTTTGAACTCCTGAGCTTTTAAATGCATAAAGAAAGGAATGTGCCACAATTCATTCACTTGTACCGGCAACCAGTGGCAATTAAATCAACCATCCATTGGACTAAAGCTGAGAAAAGCTTTATTCAAACAATCATATTATAGGTTGATGAAAAGAATCTGACTCAGCTCTCTGGTACTTGAAGGCCGAGGGATTCAACATCTCAGCAACAGCTGGTTGTTCACCATCACCGAGAGTTTAAAGTGTCGGCATCATTAAAACGGCCAAGAAAGGCCACACACCTGACCCAGGTGTTTCATATCTTGCCCAGAGATGGACTGGCAACCTGTCCATTAACTGTTCAAGTGGTTTTTAGGAATAGTCCTTAAGACTTTCTAAAGGTAAATTATCTTTGGACACTGGAGGCTTTTCTCTCATTTTTATTCTTCAGTTCCTGGTCAGTTTTAAAAGGAATGTAGTTTTGATGTGGATGGAGTCTCTTAACATTGACTTAGGAATCATTCAGGCATGTTAGAAAATACACTTAATCCACTCAGGATTCAATAAGTTGGTTTTTACTAAATTGTGGACTGTGAAACAGCCTTTGGATACTCTGAACGTTACTCCTTTGGGAGTGGGAGGTACACCTACTCTGTAATATACAACCCGGTTGTGTCCACCTCAATAATATCAACGGCACTTGACCAGCACTTTATACTACATTTCACATTTGTGTGAATAGAGAAACCTCTGCTGTGAGGATTTAAGTGTTTGAAAGCCCGCTGGCCTGCAGGGTAGGAGGCTTCCTCTCACCCTCAGAGTTTCTTAGAAGCTTCCAACAGTGGTGAGTGGCAGCTACACTGCAGCACGGGCAAAACAAAGCACAGCCGCGACCACAGTGGGATCGCCCGGGCACACGTGGGCCGGGGCGTGTGGAGAGGCGGGCTGCTGAGCTGGTGCTGGATGTGCCCATGCCGCAGTGACTTTGTCAGGGACTGCCATGCCGCAGATAGGGGCCCTGCTGGCTGCTGTCGGGGAGCAATGGAGAGAATCAAGCAGGGAAGAAAGAAATGGTAGAAATCTTTAATGTTAAACATCAGAAATTCATACTGGTTAGAAAATGTCCAATTACAGGAACTCCTGTGTATCTGTCAAATATAATTGCTCTGCCGGCTCTCCAATATTTGCTCATTTACCTCCTGTGCTTCACAGTTGATAAAGAAAGCTACCTTCAGCCCTCACATGTACCAAATACTTTTCTCCCAACCTCAGTTGACCAGTTTCATAACATACTGTGTTCAAATTTCCTGTAATGGACTGTGATAAAATATGTATACATGTAAAATATAGAGAAATATTAATGCTGTTATTTCAATTAAATATTAATGCAGCCTTCCAACATACATACTGGACCAGATAGGAGATGGATAGATCAGAGATAGGCTGTTTTCACATAGCATCAAAGTAAAATATAGACACTATGTTATTGATAGAGCGGCAATATCTAAATATGAAATGTATTTTTTATATATATGTTTTTACAATATCACCCTAGGTTTTATCAGGATGCATAAGATAGACTTCAGTTTAAATACCTTTAGGTTCAAGCACCGTGGCACACGCGTGACCCCCTCTGAAAGGACTCCACTGGAAACCGGATAAGTTCAGTTTTGAAAGCTGGAAGAACAATTCCACCATTGAAATTGTATATGCAGATGTAGAGAATTAACCCAAGAGGGAAAGTGTTTACCAGGTGCTACTGAACAATGCCTTTTGATTGAATAGAAAGGCTCCAAGAAAGAAATGAAGGCAGATATGTACATCAAGAGTTTACATTTTTGTTTATATTAGCATTATCAAACAATTGTACTTGGAGATCTACATCTTTATCAAAAACATGCTAATAATGTAATCGTAGCATGAAGCGTGGGATTCAATGCAATAACAGGAGTGAGAAGTCCAGTTGTGTGTGCCGAAAAACACACCTTATCCACGCATCGGAAGGGTGTAAACTTAGTGTAAATCATATCAAATTTGAAAAAAGTACCAAAAGGCTACACGTTAGAAAGTAATGCTACGTCATCTTTATTGCCAAAAGCTGTTAGCATTGGCTAATGCTAAAAAACTATGACATGGCCTCTCAGAAGCTTTTTCCACTTGTGTGAATCTGAGGCTCTGAGGGTTATAACTGATACCTCTTTTTGGTTCAGTTTTATTTATTCCAGATTTGAATTTGACCAAAAGTCTGCTGAAAAGGGTTTACTTCACATACACTTTAGCTAACTCTTTTCTATAAACTGTGCTTAGGAAATCATAATTGTGTTTTCATGAGGTAACTATTGCTTTCTGTTCAAGGTGTCAATTCCTAAGGTTATTCATAGAAGGATAGGATACTTTAAAAAAAAAAAAGCTTTAAAAAAATTGATCTGAAGATGAATTAAATACATGTTGTTCAAGAGGAGCAATATGGAACATGTTTTTATTTCCACAACGGACTTCAAAATACAGCAACAGTGTCTTTGAACCGAACACACCCTATAACTCAGCTCATACAACTATCTGAAGCTCAGATAATTTGAACCAAATTGTTTCTGTATGACGCTAGCGGTTTCTTACCTAGTCAAATATTCATTTAATAGTGACGTTTTGAATAAAGATTCTGGCCTGGGCATTTGATAGGTAACACCACAGTGGGGGGGCGGCTTTTTAGCCATTTAATTTGAAATGTACTGCTGCGTTTAGTTTGTATTAGTTGTAATATGTGTATGCGGCGGAGCCTTATCACTGAGCAGCCTTTTGTAAACGTTGTAATCACTTGGCTGACACTGTGAAACCTGCTTAATGTGTTAGAGTATACCTTGCCGCTGCAGTGAGCCTCCTCTGTAAATAAACTAGAGGAACAGCAGCAGGTAAATTACAACTCAAACAGGGTGCATCTTTTATGGAAAAAGCGGTATAAATTTTGCAAGATGTCCAGGCCAGTTGGCTGCAGATCAATCCCAAATCATTAACCCTCTACCGCCGTGCTGACAGCTGGCATGAGGTGTTTGTGTTGATATACCGTGTGTGGTTTTCTCCGGGTTTGTGACCAAACATCTTGTCTGAAAGTATGTTGTCCCCAATGTCTTGTGGTTTGTGTGGAGGAAATTTTGCATACCCAAACTGTGCTTCTATGTTCTTTTTAGAGAGAAAAAGCCTCGCTAGATTTACATTGACCATTCATGCACACATGATTAGAGCTGACTGTTTGCAAAAAATGCAAACTGATTTTACTGCATCCGCTGATAGACAAAATCAGGATATCTGCTAGGATATTGATCTCAAATACACGTGTGTCTCAGAGTCCAGCATTACAAAGGTGAATAGGGCCTTTTTTATTAACTGGCGACCGACAAAAAGACACAACAGGCAAAACCACATTTTAAGCACATTTATAAGATTATTTTTGCGTAAAGGAAACACATACCATAGATTTATATGGCATTTACAGACATCTGTCTAAATTTCTTCCTATTTTACAGTCACATTATGTTTATTTGACAGTTAAAAAAAAGACTAATAAAAGGTTAGGGATTTTTTGTGGGTGTATGTATTCAATTTATTTTGGTTTCTAGTATAAATCCCAAAGCTCAGATGCTCTGATTTCATATTTCATTCTCCAAACAGAAACAAAACTTCAGATAAAGTTCCTCTGAAATGATCCTATCACATTTAGTCGCATTCCTTAATCATTTGGCACTTTAACACCTGGATCCCACTAAAGAAGCAGGACCAAGAAAATGACAATCGCCTCAGGTCGTTCTCTGGATGAATTATATTTTGATCCACCATGAGTGTCCTGCCCCATGAGTCAGCATGGTACCTAGCTGCAGGGAGCTGTTATTTATTATGTGCAAACACAAATATTTTTTTTCAGTCCTCAAAAATAATCTATACGCAGCATATCAGGATTATTTCTGCAGGTTGCCAGCAGCTTATAATAAAACTGTTGATGACCAACGCTACTCTGTTGCTACCACCTGCTGTTAATTTTTCTCCTGCTGGACGACGACAGTCATTTTCTTTCTGCAGCTCTGTGCTGTAATACACTCCCACACGGTCTTATCAGTAGCACTTCATTCCATCTGTAGAAAGAGTGGGAGTGTGTGGTCTCCTGTATGAGTTATAGCCACGGAACAGCAGCATGAAATCAGCGTCGGCGGCCTGTGCGCAGTGTGAGGTCTGCTAGCGTTTCTGATCCACGAGGAGTGTCTCTGATACTAAAAGCGGTACCCCGGAGGGTGAAAAATAAATACAGTGGGATAGCACAGTGACAGTGGAATAACATGGTCGGATTTAAACAAACAAAAAACAGCGTGACGTGGGCTCTGACTCGGCCTCACCTGCAGTTTGCTTTAATTGTATGACTGATGAACTGCTGTGGGATTAGTGGAGTGAAACATGATGTATGCTGATACAGTACGCAGGGGTGCAGCTTTATTTTGATTTTCTAGTGATATATTGGAGAAAATATTTATACACACAATATTTTTTTGTGGAAAACCAAAAGTCTGACCTGGCAGATATAAGTCCTCGTCAGCATTTTGATGCAAACGTCCTTTGGTTGTAAGTTTTTTTAGGTTGAATGGTGAGTCCTGCTAGTTTCAAACCCACACAATGATGAGGTAAAAGAGCAACAGAGTCCAGGCAGGATTTGTACAGGGGGGAGGATGACAGAGGATACAAAACAACTGGGTGGTAATGAGTAACCAACCCGTGGTGAGAAGAAAGCGAATCTGACCGGAAGACCGAGTAAAAAAGGAAGAGGTGACTGCAAGGTAAAACAAATCAAGGTGATGAGAATCCCCAACGAGGGAGGAAAAGCAAATCATCCCTAAACAGAGCTGGATGGGATGAAGATAATGGACGCGTACAAAAATGAGACAAACCTGTCAAAGCAAAAATAAAACACAGATCCAAAAACAGCTAATCCAGAAATGTGTTTGTCCAGAGGACCTTATTCCAAAAAGCCTGGGGTCAGTTGCACACAAGCTAGAGGAACTTTAGTACGTATGTTTTCAAAGCAATTAACACTCTTGTGTTGGGTCTTTTTGAGTTGTGGTGATTTTGCCTTCTTCTTTATGCAAGTTTTTTCTTAGATTTTGTATTACTGGTGTTTTATGGTGCCTGCTGCCATCGATAACTGCACATGTGCATAAGGGTGACTTCTCTGGACGAGCAGTGTACACACTGATTTTCTGATAGAAGATTAGAATGAATGGCTCCCTAATTGCTTTGGGTGTCACAGGTACCCAAATATTTTTGTTTTAGAATTCCTGAAGGTCGCTTTCTTTTTAACTTTGAATAGATGTCTCAGTTTCACATTTGGCAACTCTACGCTTCTTGTTCGTGGCAAATTAATTAATTAGTGAAGCTTTAAACCCATTCATATCTAATGGTGGAGGTGAAAATCAGGCTTGTGTACATATTTCACCTCTTCATAACATAAAAAAAGAGCCCTACGCAGTGAAATCTAGTGAAAAGAATGTTTTAGCCCAATGAATCATTTTCAGGTACAGCAAGTTTTTAAAACATAACACCAGGTAAAATATGTTGATCATAAAAAAAGATCATTATATATGCCCTTTTTTTACCCACACAACAGCACCGTACAGCATTAACTTTTTGGGCAGTGAGAGCAGGATGAACTTGTTTTTAAAATAATAAATTTATGTTGACATTTTTCTCAAAGGTTCACATATCCCCTTGTTGCTACAGTTGTTTGGTAAATTTAGGAAATTTCCACATCATCTGTCTCTTCATGTAATCACAGACTGACTCCTTCAGGCCTCTGTGGCTGGTGATTGTTATTTATGAATCCGAATGCTCGGGCTCCCTGTGATTTGGCACAATAAATCTGGAGCCAATCAATAGTCTTCCTTCCCGTTTAAAATCCAAATAACACAGAATGTACGTATATAACTATTTACATTATAGTAATGTATTGCATAGGAATCTTAGCAAACGTGTATACTGGACCATAAGAAAATACCAAAAATATCATGGGTATAAAGAGAAAAAGAGGGGAAAGACAGGCAGCTTGCGAGCAGAGTGCCGTCTTCCAGTCACATGACGGACGAGCTCTAATGTGGAGCCAAGAGGCAACTAGCAGGTCATTAGTGAAGGCTGCCCGGCCGCTGTGGTCCAGCATAATCACAGACCCGCCGGGACCGACGTCACATGTCTCCGTCTCGTGAAAAATACCTGAGACATCAGTTTGAGGTGACCTTCCGACAGCAGCATAACAGTCTGAGGCCGGAGAGGCAGCGGAGGCACAGCGGGCCGAGCGGTGTCAGCATCTCCGGGGAGGCGATTTTAAGGAGTACAACACGGGCGCCTGTTGCTTAGCAGCACTCGATAACCATATTTCCCCATGCCGGGCAGCGGGCTTCATTAGGTGCAGCCTAACGGGGGAATGTGGACACCTGGGACAGCTCAGAGCCCTGCCAGCAGCAGGCTGCAGGATGTGGCTGCGACGCGACTTTAAACGTCTGGAAAGACTGTAATGATTCTGTTCTGGGAGGGTTGCGATGATCACACTGTACTGCGGCAGCTGCTCGGTGCGTTCTCTGTTCTGCTCTCCACAGAAGTTTAATTGACATTTCATGTGCGATGCGTGGAGATTATGCTCTGGTGATAATGACAGTTATCCAAACAGAGCTAAAAATACTATAGGAAAGAATAGGCTTGATTACCACGCAGCATTGTTTTGTGTATTGGTGTTTTTCTGCCTCTCTCCCAACTCATCTTCTTGATTTACAGACCTAATTTTCAGAACAAAATGGGACATTTGCTGAACTGCAAAAAGCTTAAATCCTTCACTTGCTAATTAGTTAGAAGCTTCATTAAAACACACTTGAACATAAATAAGTTGTTTTCACTGTTTACTGGCCATAAATTAAATCTTAAATTTGACGCTGAGAATGTGTTAATAAAAAAATTGAGTGATATGCATCATATCTTGGATATATTTAGGAGCTGAAAATACTAGCTGTTGTATATTTGGCTAAGAAATCCATTCAATATGAACTTATTTATACAGTGCCAAATTAAAACAATCTCTAGGCACTTAAAAATACAGTCAAATTAAGGTCATTTTGAAAAAAAAATCACTGCATTGCAAAGGAAAAAAAAATCTAACCAGTTGAAGTTCAATAAATTCCACAAACATGAATGCAGCCATTGAAAAATGTCCCTGCAGATTAAACCATCGATCCATTATCGTAACCTCTTATTCCCTAATGGGGTCGCGGGGGGAACTGGAGCCTATCCCAGTGGTCAATGGGCAAGAGGCGGGGTCACTCTGGATGGTCCCCAGTCCATCACAGGGCTACACAGAGACACTCAAGGACCAACAACCACGCACACTCACTCTCACTCCTACGGCAATTTGGAATAGCCAATCAACATAACATTCAGGTTTTTTGAGGTGGGATGAAGCCGTGGAACTGGAGAGAACCAAAAAAAACCCCAAAAACTTGATGGACAGAAGCTTTCTAAAACCTTTGTATATTTTTACAATTTTGTCCATTATTCGGCAACACATCGGTTTAACTGAGGCACATTCACTGCAAAGGTAGATTCATAACACAAATTTGTTCTTGGTCTACAGGGATCATAGCTGACTTTTACAAACTGAGCTATTCTAAATGGTTTGTTGATAAATTTAATTAGAATCCAGCAACTGCTCTGTTGTTGCTATGTTAGCTGCTAAAAGCTAGGCCAGATACAGACATCAGGATGTTGCTTCCCAACAATTACATTAACTATACTAAGCACAAGAATGACTAGCCAGAGGATAATATTTGAAAATGTTCCAAGAACACTTAACAAGGTAACATCTAAAGATTGCTTTTCACCTCTTCAGTTTAGATAACCACACTCTGACAAATTAAGTACTTATGCTATCAGCGTAGCACTAAAGCACTAGCTTAAGCCTTTTATGAAAATAAAATTATGGTCTTTACTCAAAAGGAAGGTGATTATGAAAATGATAAATGACATGCAGTAAGAGATGAATTTTTATTGGCCAAATTAAAGGTTTGCTAGTCACGTTTCTTTTAAAATTCTGCTGACTGATAGCTTGCTTACTTTTTCACAGTGAACACCAAAAAAAGGCACATTGTTGTTGCTAATGGATTAGTCTTCTCTTGTAATGGTTTTTCTGTTTTTAATCTTCTTTTTTGTAAATTCTATTGGAGATGTTGAATTGATTTAAACTAGGAATTATTCTACTCATATTGGTCAAAGCTATGTTTTCTGTTGATTTTCCCATGGCTTCTTTTTTATTTTGTAATCTTTTGCTATGGTATTTTTTTCATCTTTAATAAATTCTTACTGTTGTGTTCTACGCTCTTGGAAGAGCTGGCTTTGCGAATTAATACCTGTGTTTAGATTTTGTCATAACACATTTACAGTTTTCCTGTTTGGTAATCAGCTGAAATTCTAGACACGCCTTCACCCCACAGTTTATTTCCCACTCAGTGTACATACCCCTTTGTTCAGCTCAGTCTGTCAGATCCTTTCTATTACAACTCATAAAAATAGCCTGTTGTCTGATCTTTATCCCTCCTTTTTGTTTTGCTTAATAGTTTTTTAAATTATTTAAAATAGTTTTTGTTGATCATTTTTTGTTCTCAGTAATCCAACTCTACTGTGTCCTTTTCTTTTCTTTTTTCCAGTAATTCATCCAGTCGTGTTTTTCATCCGTTTGTGTCTCTTCTCTTAACCGGCACGTCCTTCCTAGACAATGTTTGGAAGTGGGGTCCAAAGGAATAATAAGGGGGATGACAAAATAGGGCAAATAATTTTGATTAATACCACACAGTCTTAGTATTGAGTGCTGTTGTTGTTTTGATACAGCGAGTGCAGTTTTTATTTGCCAGTGTCATAACCAGTGAGGGGAATTATCATTGGACCAATAACGCACCAGTGTACAACACAAAGTTAGTCCTAATTTTAAACTTATTCATCAATCAGCACACACCTTATAAGTTGGCTGTGTGTGTCATGCAAGAAAAACATTTCCATGGAAATTAGCTTAAAAACACCATTTAACATTGTCATGAAGTCAAATTAAACACACACACACAAAAAAGACAACCTATACGTTCATATCCCTTTTTGTAGTAGTTTAGTTGACATACTACGAGAATATACAATTTCATATTTTGAGTAAATACCCTAAAATAATCTTTTCGACTTTTATGAGATCCTTCGGTGAGTCTCGGACAGCCAAGCATCGCATAGTAAACTCAATGTTGGATGCTCACAATTCAGATTTCTGGTGGAGGACACACAGTCTTAGGAGGAGAGACTTCAAAGACAGCTAACAATATGCGCTAAAAAGGAGAAAATTAGTGAAACATCCTTTTGAAATGAAATATAGAATTATGATTTGCCTCGAAGGTTGCAGAAATATGAGTCATCTTTTTGAACGTTCATCTAGTCCAGAGTGTTTTATCACTGAAATTATTCCCAGGCGCCCCGGAGAAGAAGTGAAATACAAAACACAACGGTAGTGTTACAAAGACCGCCTGATAGGCTGCTGGATGAATCACTGATGATTAGTAGTTTTCAGGGGATAGATTGGCCCCCGGCTACTATTTGTAAAAGAATGAGTGTTTGACAGAACACGGTACATAGGAGACAGAGTGATACGCCCTCATTTACCAAATATCTTTTATTATCGTGACCTATTTGCACCTTTTATACAGATAAAACTTCCAAGTAAGGGGCTAAAACTGAAGAGGGATGATGAAAAAAGCTGAACATTGTCTTGGTGTTTACTGGAACTTTATTTCTGATGTTTCTATGTTTGTCAGGCCCCTTTCAGGTATATCTTACCTTATCACCTCTATAGTAGCACATACAGTACAGTAGAACCTCAAAATACGAATTCAATTCATTCCGGGACCTACTTAGTATGTTAAAATATTTGTATGTTGGTTCAGAAATTCCCATAAGAATACACTGTAATTCCTATAATTCGTTCCACACCCCCATAAACTACGATAACTCCTTTATAAATACGGCAGATAATTACAATATAATACAGATGTAAAAAGAAATAAATCATAAAGAAATAATCAATAGAAAGGGTTTTTTATTGGCACTTTACCTTAGAGACTGGCGAATGGAGGTGTAGGTTTCGTGATGCAAGAGGAAACTGTCGGTGTGGATGTAGAGGTGGTGACTGAGATACAGTACGTACCGTAACTTACTCTAACTTTTCAGTATGTGAACTTACTAAGCATTTGTATTTTTATTTTATTATATTTTTTCCATGACTTGTATGTTGAAAAAATTTACTTCGAGTGTTGAGTCGAATATTTGATAGAATTTCACTTCGTATGTTGGAAAATTCTTTTGTTAAGGCAATCGTAAGTAGAGGTTCTACTGTACATGTATGCCAATATGTCCTCATCAAATTAGATAATTAAAAGAAAAAAAATCATTCTTGAACACAAGAAATACATTAAACAAACACCAATATTTATTTTGTACACGGTATGTGCAAACATGGAGGAGGACGATGGCGTATATATGCAGGTTGCGGGTGGAATTTTTCTACCTTTTGCTCTTTTTGAATGACTGTTTTTTTTACTAGTTGCGTCCATGCATTGTTACAAACACATATTTACATAAACATTATTGGATGACTGACATACATGCGTGTGTTGATCAGGAGGACAAAACAGTGCAGATAGTGATGATAGTCATAAAATGTTCAATTTAATCAGAGTAATTTAATCTACTTTGTTTTTTTTAGTGCTTTTGCAATTCATGCCATTGCCACAGAGATGATAATATGTTTATAAAAGAGTTTGTTGTAAAAAAAAAAAAAGGTTTTGACCTCACAGGGTGACTCTGAAGGGAGGAGAACGTGATATTGATATTCTGACTTATTTAGCAGTTTTTGATGATAGTTCTGTGGAGCTTGAAAGGATGACCTTGTGAGAGATATCTTCATCTAAACCTTTGATTCCACAGATTGTGAAAGCCTGTGTTCTCTCAGTCATTAATTAATCTGAAAGACAATACGTGAATTAAGTATTCATTCTGTTCCATAAAACATTGTATTTCGTTTGATTTTGATCAAACATGAAAATGTATATGAGATGTATAATAAGTTACAGTGGAAGGAATACCAAAAGGAAACCTTTTAACATTGTTTAAAATGATGCTTTCAGAAGCTGTAACTGTCTAATTTGTCATGAAAATTTCTACTTGTGAGTCTCAGAAACTATCAGACCTAAAATTTTGTGAATATATGCACAAACTTTATTCTGCTCTTCACTCACTTCGTAAAAAAAGCATCTATCTGGTTCATTAGCTGCTAAATTCTCCAGTATGCTCACCTGCTAGAGGGAGAACTGTTCACAGAAATTTTACAGCAGTCATGCCGGTTTCCTTAGCCTCTGTCTCATTACCATACTTGGCAAAAGCATATCTCAATTTGCACATTTGGTCTATCCCATATGCTCATAATGCACCTTTGTTGGCTTCTGTTGTTTGTAGCTTCGGGGGGGATTTGTTTGTTGGGCTTCCTGACGAATGATACACTCTTGATCCATCAAGAAACACACTCAAAAGAGGCAAATAGTCCCAAAAATAGTGGTGGTTTTCATCGAGTTAATTATAGTCAATATAGACAGCAGGACATCGAAAAAGGATCACATACTACACATACTACACAAAGGATACCTCAAGCTTTATGGAGACACAAAATAATCTTTAACTTTTAAAGGAAGTAGTGGATAGCCAACTTTATTGTTCAGGCTGTGCAGGCTATAGCTGAGGCCTAAAGTTTTTATATACTATTTATCATGTGCCCTTAAGAAAACTGATGATTCAACAGCCCCTAATTCAAAGTTACCTGCAAGATTTTCTCTGCTTTTTGAGTGCAGAATAAAAAAAAAAGAAGGAAAAAAATGTGCTGGCCATACAAACTTTATTCTTATTTATGTGGAATTGCAAGTATAAGCAAACTCATGCTGTGACCTTAGAAACTTCTGTTGATTTACTGAGAGGCAAAACTTACGGGTGAGTGTAGTGCAATGGGTGAATTGTGCAAGCTCATCCACTGTCTATTTTTTGGCCACCATTGACTTTGGATGTTTTATGTACAATCATTTCTGCCAGATTGTGAAAAGGATAAGCACACAAAAGGATTGACAATATTTGCTCTGGCAGTTGTTTTTGATGTGGTTCAAATCTTTGTCTTTAGACAATCATTGTTCTTAGTGACGTGTTTTTAGTTCATTTTACTTACTTTGTAGTAGTCAACTAACCAACTAACTTGATTTTACTAAGTAATCTTTAAGAAAGAAAAAGAGAAAAGTTTAAAAAGAGTAAGTTTAACATTAGTATGTGAATATTTTGCCATGCATTTTTACACCAAGTTATTAGAAATTGTGCTTGTCTAATATTGCCAAACCATTGTATAGCTAAACATATTGAAATGCAACACACACAAATATGAAATACAGTAATGTCTGTGTAATATAACTCAGGTTTCTGAATGTATCTGCAAATTGTGATCAAACTAAACTCTCTTAAAAAAATATATATATATATTTCTAAAATTTGCTGAGATACTTCCATTGTGCTTCTTCCTACTGAACGGTAAAGGTTGGAGAATGCTTATCCTCGCCTCAATAAGACATGTTTGTTTTTTGGATAAATTGGAACAAAAGGGGTTTGTCCTTAAATCCCCTCTATGTGATTATTCTAGTTATAGCATTTATAGCAGAAAAAGCAGTGACAATGATCGCAGTTTTCCTCATGGAAGATGCTGTAACACAACAATGCTGGTGTTACATTTGGATTCAATACTGTGGCTAACGCAAGATTCTAGCAGAAAGAACAAACTGTTGTACCTGAGGCAAAAGGCAATAATTGGCTTTTCTGAATTATTCTGCAAGCTTCATTGATTTCATGCTGTACGCACCACAAATCAGCAAACAGCAGGGTACTCTGAGAGGATGTCACTGATCCATGTTCTTCAATATTCTTCAATAACTCTTTGAAATATTTCGTGGTGTGAGAATACTTGCAAAAAAAAAGATGAAGGATTCTGACGTTCTCCCAAAAAAATAAAATAAAAAATAAACTTGACAGTTTTATGCGTTTGTGCTCTTTAACAGCAACAGAATAAGTATTCTGTCATGAAACATAATGACCATTGTCTCTGAAGTCGGAGGTGAATCTGTTTCTCCTCCAGACCTTTTATATTACTCTATCCCATTCTCTTTTTGAGAGAATCCGAATAAATACAGTGAGGAAAACACTTAAAATGTAAATGTGATCTTTCGGTGGTGCTGGCGGGCATTTCTGATATTGTTCTACTTGCCTTATAGTTGGAGCAGACTTGTACGTTTGACATTTTTTCCTTAAACAGAGGGATTAGGGTGACGAGCAGCTGAAAGACCATTATTGTGCCATAACAAAGAGGAATTGTGGGGAGACTTAGTATTTGAAAAAGCTCTAACAGTGAAAGGTTATGCGCCTGCAGCCAGTAACCATGGTTTGTTCACTTCCCCGACACATTAAGCCCTTGTCCTTGTCATCGTTGAGACTCGGGAAGGGCTAAACAAGGTGTTCTCCCCTCCCTGCGTCGTGCTCTTCCAGACCTTCACTGAAATGCACTGACCCGTGGCCGCTTTTGCCACCGGGGCGCCTGAAATCATTTGAAGCTGATTAACCGGCGGACCACGCGAGCAAAAGGTTGGAGCAACTGCTCAACATGAGAGTTACAATCCGGTTTGTGTGTGTGGTTGCCAATGAGGGACCACCCTGATAATGTTATGAATTATGGATGATGTTGGTGTTGGGGCGGCATGGTGGTCTGGTGTTTAGCACCGTCGCTTCCCAGCAAGAAGGTTCTGGGTTTGAGTCCTGGGGAACCCAGTACCCTTCTGGGTGGAGTCTGCATGTTCTCCCTGTATCCGCGTGGTTTCTTATCCGGGTTCTCCGGCTTCCTCCCACAGTCAAAAAACCTGCATGTTAGGTTAATTAGACATTCCAAATTGCCCTTAGGCAATTAGTCCTTCTGTGTCTCTGTGTGGCCCTGCGATGGACTGGCGGACTGTCCAGGGTGTACCCCTGCCCATTGACCACTGGGACCACTTCAGTTCTCCCCTCGACCCCATTAGGGAATAAGTGGTAACGATAATGGATGTATGGATGGATGTTGGTGTTGTCTTTCCACCCGTTTTCTAGGGCTGGAGCTGATCCCAGCTGACATCGGGCTAGTCCTCATTCACTCCTAGGGGCAATCTGGAGTGTCCAGTAAACCTAACATCCATATTTTTGGACGGTGGGAGGAAGCCTGAGTCATGGTAGTAGTGGTGCTCACCACTATACTCGCCCCCATGTCGGTGACCAGAAAATAAATTAACACCACTGGGACATATCCGTTGGTCAACTATTTAAGAGCAAAGTTATCTGAGTTAACTGATACATTTAGGGTATCAATTGGTATTAGAAATGTGTCCACATCCATTGTCTTCTTGTTATATGAATCTACTGTGTTAAAATGATTTGCCATAGAAATAATTCTTACAATCCAATCAACAGAAGCACTCTTATTTCCAATACGATGATGCAAGCTGTGTGATACAGTGGAAAAAAGCATTCAAAGGTTACAAAAAGTTACAGATTAACTGTTGGCATCTCCCTCAAAGTTCAAGACGGCAAGTTGCTTTCCAGAAAGAGGATACAAACTCCCTACATTTTCAAGTGATGTTACTTTAGTCCTTAGCAAAAATGATAAAAGCATGAAGCCAAACAATCATATTCAATCATTTGGCTTTTTAACCCATTAGGTATAAAGCATAAATCTTGGACTAATGTCAGCCAGAAGAGAAGCGAGTGGATATACTTTGGTAAAGTGTCCCGTGGACATTCACTGTTGTATAACACATGAAAAATAAGTGCTGTGACAGACCAAAAACTATTAAATTTATATTTAAATTTTAGTCTGATGTGAAAATTTTCAAAGTGAAATCTTTGAAACATCAAAACTACAGAAAATATACAGAGCCAATAACGAGAAAATGTTATTTGAATTTTCACAAAGTAATTAATTTGCCTATTATTTGGTTTCGATTTTACCGATAAAACAGAAGAGGGCCGCTCAAACAGAGTACACGTTGCCATCTATTGTCTCAGCACCAGCTATGTGTCATTTCGCCCACAGAGGCACATTCGCTCGGACTTAGAACACTGTCCAATTAAATGGCCAACTCTAACCTGAACTCAGCTCAACTGCGGAGGTTATGACTGTTGACTGTCAAACCAAACTCTTTGATTAGAGGATGTTGGGTCCTACATAACATTTGACCAAGTGGAGTAACCTGTGAGCCACGTTGTTAAGAGTTTGAGTTTGTGTGGATCTAACGCCGATGTGGAGTATCTGGAGATGGAAGTCGGGGAGGAGGTGGTGTATCTAAGAGCAAGCATTCTTGCGTACTTTATTGTTCTGCTGTGAGACTACAGAGTCCATCTCTAGGTTTGATTTAGCTATATCTGCAATGGCAATCAGTGTTTCCATTCAAAATGTGGTGGTATTGACCATCTCATGACAGTAACACCTAGTTGTGGATGGGTTGTATCAGGAGTTGATGTGTTGAAAATTGAAAAACTACTCAAACAGAATTATATAAACTCTGGCATGCACCATATAGACATGACTTGATGGCTGTGTTGTAGCTTTTCTCATGGGATGTACCAACAAAGGAAGACCAATGAACAGGCTACAGGTTCATGGTCATAATCAAAGGCTTACTGGTGTATGTGGGGACCAAAGTCTGGGTTTGTTCTCAGATCCAGTGGAAGAGCTATCTTAAACTTAAGCAGCATATATCAATGTCTGTATTTGGAAACCTCATCATTCATGTGGATATTACTTTAAAATGTTCCACTGAATTAAATACTTTTTTGTTTACCAATGTGCAAGTCGTAGTTTCTGCCAATAAAATGATAGACCTATTAGCTGGACAAACAAGTATCTGTATCCATATAAAACATGAAAAACATGCTCTACTAATGTTAGGCGACGGGGCTGGGCAATAACTTCTTTACCTTTGCTAATCTTACCAGTGTTACCATCAATGTTTTCTGGGGGAATCTTTGAAATGCATGTGCTGTACCACTTTCCTTTAACGCTTTGATCAAATATTTGAAGAATTGACTGATTCACATGGAACAGCTAAACTGTAAAACCAGTATCTTCTTCTGATGGAAAAGCAATGGCACCAAATTAAGAATTCCTTTAGAAATTCAAAGAAAATCTTTGCCATTTAAAACTGTCATTCCTTTTATACTCCTTAATTGATGTCCATAACTTAATTTTTAATTAGCATTTGGGTCCGCATTACAAAAGGCTGACAGTTTTACTTGAGAAGCGTGTTATTTTATTTCAAATCTAAGTCCAAAAACCATAAAAGTATTTCTCTTAAGGGAGAGTCCACTTCAAAGGTTTTTTTTAGCTGTACTCCACTCATCAGATTTGCGTACAAGTCAAATTTCCACTATAAAAGAGTTGTGTGCTCTCATCTTTCACAGAGATACTTTGTGCTTCGGATTTTAAAAAGTAATGTTTTTTTTCCAAACAAATCTGGCACGCTACTGCTTGTTGGAGGAACATCTAAAAATACATTTAGTTTCCTTTCCATTCCCTTCAAGACTTCAGCAGAATGTAAGACTCCATTTTCAAAATGCACCCTAAGTGACCGGGCTTTTCTGGTGCTTTTATCATTCATTAAAGAGTGTAATTGTCTTTCTGCTGCGGTACACAAACACCCGCGTTCACCTGCGCACACATGAGCCCAGAAGCACCTGTGCATGGCAGGGCTCTGTGTGGAGGAGCAAATATGTCTGTTCCCAAGACAACAGCAGATGATAGGGCATTAAAACAGGGCAAACAGATTACACAGTTCTGCAACACTGCTGGAGAAACAACACATCCCATCAGTGAGATCAAGGAAATGCTTTAAGAGAGCCTCCTGGAGAAAAGAAAAAAACAAACAAAACGTTAAAGACTTTGTTTACACTACAACTTTTCTTTTCCTTTTTGTGGGATTTTGTTGCTGAAAGAAGATAAAAAAAGAAAATGTATTTTAATATCAGCTTCTATAAGAGAGAGTGATGGACAGTACATGAATGGATATTGTTTGATTTGATAAATGTCACAGGTGATGGCTTTTACAAGTTAATATCCACTCTGTGGGTCACTTGTCTGAGTAAAAAATAGCTGATTTAATTATCTGGTATTCACTAGCTTCAAAGTTTGAGGACAAATGTTGGAGCATGTAAGCTCAAGGTGACGGGACGGGACCCTTTTCTTCCTTCTCTTTCTCCTTTTAATCTATTGGAGTGCTTTTAATAACTTCCTCTTCTGTCTTATCAGTTACAGGTATAGACTTGATAATTCATTGTGGCATGTTACAGACAAATAAGAAATCACCTGTCCCCTTTCAAGCAAAGACGGATGACTGCAAAGTGAATAATAACAACAACAATGCTTCTTGCAGGTGATGACTAGATATGTATGATGTTAAAATATTATCTGCTGACTGAATTAGTAGTGATCTATACAGCTGATCTGTTTTGCTAACCACATAAAACATCAAATCTCATGGTTCATGCAGTAATTTAATATGTTGGGACCAGATCAAATACCCAGCTCATTTTGAATAAAATGAGAAGAACTCTTAGCTGATTACACAAAACAGCACTACAACCTTTTTATATGTTTAAAATTGTACTTGCTGTTTGTTTAATTAGCTTTTTCTCATGCATGAGTTGATTAGACTGTTATGGCCTGAATCCCACGGATCTGCATAATTTTCCTCCAAACCCCCAATAAATCACATATATAGTTTATCTGTGTTGCTTAAAATCCATTTTCAAAATGCACCCCATAAAGAGAGTTGTTTGTTGCAGTTTTAATATATACCCTGGATTCAGTGAAACCAGGGTATAAATGATCCCAGGAAGGCATACAAGGGTTATAAAATGGATTTGTATAGTCATTAGAAAGAAATATAGTCTTATGAATTAAGAGTTTTGAAAAAAAAAAAAAAAGAAATCAACTGACGATTACCAGACCTTAAAATGGATGGAAAATATCACTTTTGGCGTAAACTAAACACAATAAATAAGCAAAAGTACCTCTTAACAACCATCAGGTATGGAGGTGGAAGACTAATGATTTGGGCTTGCTTTTCGGCCACAGGACCTTGCAGTTATCAAATTGACCATGGACTCTTCTGTTTACCAAAGTGTGTCATTAGCAGGACAGTGGTCCGAAACACAGCAGTAGGTTTACAAAAAATGCTGTAAAACACAACAACCCTTTGTTGGTGCAGGAATGGTTCAAACAAACTAAAAGATAGAACGAATATTCAAAATACAGTACCTCAGATCCAACTGGATGGAACGGGAATGGATTATAAGGGAATTGAGTCAAAAGCAGCCCACTGAACCAGGGAGGAAACTGTGGGCATTGGTATAAAAAATAATAATACATTTACATATATATACATATAATACACTAATACATTTTTTCCTATCAGAACATTGTTTGTCGAGTATAGAAATTCATTAACAGATAACAGGTAATCATTCAGTACATAGTGAAGTAGTGAATTTGAAGAAAAACAACTATTTTCTGAAAAATGACCTGTTAATCTTACAATGATTTTTAGCTTTATCCAAGAGATGTTGGTGATTGCAAAGATTTGCTCATTTTCCTTTCATCTTAACAGACTAGAAAAGACACAACAGTGTCACCAACACGTTTTGAACCCGGGGGAAACCAGTGGTAGTTGCCACTTTTAAAGGAGCCTAAATTCAGCCTCCTTTCTTTGTACTTTTCTACTTTTTTCAGAATGTACCAAACCCAATATAAAAGAATCAGTAATGAGTCTTAAGGAAGAAAAGATCGAGAAGGTTCAAATATTTTTTCTTTGGCCCTATCCTGCATAGTTTTTATATTAGTGGGTACACACAAGTTCTGGTTTTATCTTGTTTATTTCGAATGTGTTTTGAGGCACATTGAAACCAGAAGTGACAAAAAGCACAAGAATCTATCAGTATTTACAATAATTGTTACCATCATGGATGCCATTTAGCTAGTTGCCTTGTTTACATGTGGGGAAAAATACATTATATGTTTTTTTCCCATCCAGGGTCGGTTTATTACCATAGCAACTAATGTGAAGGGTAAGAAAATGAATATTATAAGGGCTGATATCCATTTTTAACTGGATGAGATTTCTACAGTTAACATGCAGTTGCACTTATGAACACCAGAGACCCCGCTTTCATCATAATTATAGGTCATATCTGCGTGCAAGAACATTCAATAAAAGTAAAGTGGGCCATATTTGGGACAGTGTCATCTAGCTTGAAATAATGATAGATGTATATATAAATACATATAGCGGTAGTTCACTTATAATGCAAAAGAAGTGGAGATTGTTGGAAACCAAGACAGACACTTGCATAAAAACTCTTAACTTTTTGCTTTCTTCCCATCAGTACAATTGAGTTTTGTGCAAATGGAATGAGTAAGATTACTGTGGTCTATTATGGCAAAGCTATGTATCAACTTATCTGTGCCGCTGAGATAAGAGTTTGATTTTTTACCCCTTCTGTTTCCATTTGTTCCCCTAGTAGTAAACAAGCAGCAGATCTCCACAACAGATTCGAGCTGCGAATGAGGCAGCCTCTGCTTAAGCTTGCTCTGAGATATGATCTGGAATTGTAATTGTCCTTTTCCTGGAGGTACAGACAAAGCTGAAGAGTGAACTAATCCTCTGCTTGGTTCTGCTTCAGTTGTATCATAAAGAGGTCTATTTCAGTTTCAAGAGGCACGCTGGAAATTGCACCTTATCGGCTCACGTGTATAGTTTGATATTAGTTCATGTGATGAGGCTAAAAAGGTGGTTTCTGGAAAGTTTCAACACTGTTACAGTTTAATGTTGCTGATAAATGTCGATGATTAACATAGCGTTCATATTCATTGGCATCTCTCCAAAATCTGGGAATTGGAAGAAACTTGGCTCTTACAAACAGCTAACTTATTGGTCACACATACACTCAGTCCTCTCAGAGGAGCATACACTATATTGCCAAAAGTATTGGCTGACCTGCCTTAACTCCCGTATGAATTTAAGTGACATCCCGTTCTTAAGCCACAGGGTTCAATATGACGTTGGTTCATATGCTATAATAGCTTCTACTCTTCTGGGAAGTCAGTCCACAAGGTTTTGGAGTGTGTATGTGAGTACCATTCTTGCAGAGGCGTGTTTGTGAGTCTGATTTTGGGAGAAAAGACTTGGCTCTCAGGCTGGGCTCGAATTCGGTGGACTCTAAAGTCTGTGCAATGCATCCGACGGTTTGCATTGCATTTGGTGATGTGTGGCTTCGGGTCTGTTGTTATTAACTCTGCAGAAATTGGCCAATCTCTGCACATCAGCATGTGTAGCTCCATTAGTCTGGCTTCTCATTTCGTGGTTGAGTTACCATCATTCCCAATTAGGGACGGGTTATCTCGAGAATTTTGGGTATCGATCTGATACGATCTGAGTAAGAACTGGGCTGGTATAGCTGATACGATACTTCTATATGTAATGTAAACACAGAAGCTTGCAAATGCCAGCCTAGACGGTTAAATAGTGATTTTTGATTTTGCACTTTTATAATAGATACAGTTTCTAGTTTTCATCCCATGTTAGAGATGTTTTATCTCATGTCATGTTCTTTTCAGTGTTAAACACTCACTTTTATATTCTGTTTTGTCAAGTTTTGGTAAATAAAAATGAGTGTTAGTTGGGAAAAAACTCAAATCCAAATGCAGCCTTGTCTACTTTTTAAAGCTTAATTATGCAAGCGTATTGCATTACTGGTACATTGTGTTCTATTTAAGTCTACTGATGAAGCTTTAGGCAAATATCACGCATTGCCCATGCAAATATATTAGCTCTTTATGATAGTGCGAATCTAATAGCTCTAGCTATATTTTTTTCCCATTTTTTTGAAGGGCATAACTAAACACATGCTTGAGTGGGCGTGAGGCCGAATGGGAAAAGACAGAATCAATATTTGAGAACACAAAACACAGAACACATTCAGGACTTATGAATAAATAAATACATTTTTAAAAATTGCTCCACAGCACACCAAAAATACAATGTCTCCTTTGGAGGACAGTTCTTGGACCGATGTGTTACCAACTGATGGTGGGTGTTTCTTGGCTATGATTTTGGTATTTAATACTCACAGCTATGGGCTGTGTAAGAGGAGAGATAATCAATATGACACTTTATTTTAAGCCCTGCTAACTCAAGAGATGTTGGCTTCATTCATACTCTAATCTCTAAAGTAACTTTGTAAATATGATGCAATGCACATAAAAACCTTTATGCTACATTTCAAAATTGAATCAAATGGTGCATGAGTCCTATTGTTAGCCCCGCAAGTTGATTTGGAAAAGTATGTTTTTTTTGCGCGAGTCAGCAGCTTCTGGTCTAAAGATAAAGTCTAATTAAGCTAAAAGCTTCACTGGCTCCCACATGACTCTTTTCCCATCCCTCCTTCAAACTCCTTTACCTCACCGGAAACTTCTGATTAATTGGAACGCCCCTCCTACTGTAATCTTTGAGCCCAAATAAGATTAATGAGCAGGCACATTTCTGTGCCATGCACCTATTCAATACCTCTTTTGGCAGCGATCGCGGACTCTTAGGGAGATTTCTAGCATGCGAACAAAAGATGATCTAAGGGCTTCTTTCTCGCAGCAGCGACGGTAGTGGACGTCGCTAAGCAAAAAAATAATCCCGGCGACGCTAATTTGTGCCATATGTCTTCTCTCTCCCCAGGTTATGGGCATGCAGCGCCGGGGACAGACGCCGGGAAGGCCTTCTGCATGTTTTACGCCGTCCTGGGAATCCCTCTGACGCTCGTCATGTTCCAAAGCCTGGGTGAGAGGATGAACACTTTTGTCAAGTACCTCCTGAAACGCATCAAGAAATGCTGCGGCATGAGCATCACGGACGTGTCCATGGAGAACATGGTGACGGTGGGATTTTTCTCCTGCATCGGCACGCTGTGCATCGGAGCCGCCGCCTTCTCCCATTACGAAGACTGGAGCTTCTTCCAGTCGTACTACTACTGCTTCATCACGTTAACAACGATAGGCTTCGGGGACTTTGTGGCCCTGCAGAAGAACCGGGCCCTCCAGAAGAAGCCCCTATACGTGGCCTTTAGCTTCATGTACATCCTGGTGGGCCTGACGGTCATCGGGGCCTTCCTCAACCTGGTGGTGCTCCGCTTCCTGACTATGAACAGCGAGGACGAGCGGCGGGACGCCGAGGAGAGGGCCTCGCTCGCCGGCAACCGGAACAGCATGATCATCCACATCCAGGACGAGTCGCTGCAGCGGGGGCGGCGGCGACGCAAGCCGTACCGGACGGAGGTGACCGACCTGCAGTCGGTGTGCTCCTGTATGCACTACCACTCGCATGACTTCGGCAGCTCTGGGGGAGGGATCGGCGGCCTGGGCTGCGCCTTCTCCCACCAGAACTCTTTCAGCTCGCAGCTGAACCCCAGCCAGTACTTTCATTCGGTCTCCTACAGGATCGAGGAGATCTCGCCCAGCACCTTGAAAAACAGCTTCTTCCCTTCGCCGATCAGCTCAGTGTCCCCGGGCCTCCACAGTTTCACAGACAATCACCAACTCATGAGGAGAAGGAAATCTATCTGAGCGCCAACGCTCACGGGACACTGAGGTTTCCATGTTTTATACACAAGGTCAAACATTTCCAATGCTGCTCCTCACCAGATTTTACTTTAGCACTTTTTCGCAGTTTGGTTGTATGTAATATAAGTATTTCTGGGACCGGATAACGAACGCTTCGAGAACAGCAAGTGCGGACACAATGGGATGCAAAAGCATGAAGCATGGATGTCTATTTTTTCATGAGATTCCTCCATTTGAAACATCACGACGGACAAATAAAAACCTACCGATCACAGATTTACAATACAAAGTTCATATATTCACTTTGGTTACGAACCAAATGATGCACACTGGGGATATGCTATTTTTCAAAGGGAGTATGCTTGTTTTACCTAAACTTGAAAATAACATTTATTATTGTTATTATCATGTATTATACCTTTGCATCACTGCAGACAGAGAATTTAAAATGACTTAAATCATCAGGTATTGTTTCCTATAAGCAATCATATATTTCAGTGGTTTCACCGCACATAAAGCCAAAATATTGTTGCCAATATTAGCATGTGAATTAGATGTCATTTACTAGTATGCCATGGTTTTGTGACTTTGTTTAGTCTGCTTTCAAAGCAGATGTATAAATGTCTATTGTCTTTGATTCAAAGGATCACACTGCGTCTGATCACAGGGAGAGATCAGATCTGCTATTATTTAACCCAGAGCTTCTTAAGGTTGACATTTAGGACAAACCAACCGTAACACTGAGATGCTGAATAGATTTTCCCGTTTTGGGGTCCGACCAATCACTGGGTATGATTGGGTATTTTTCATCATTTTAAAAACAATTAATTGCCTTGCGTTGCTTTGAAATTGGATTGTGAATAAGTGAATGAACTTAGTTGTACAGTATTGTAAGTTGATAGTGGAGTTGTGCATTCCATTTGAACTTGAAAGCTGGAATTAGGTGGTTCCAAGTAAGAAAAATTGAGGTTGAAAATTGACTTGGAAAGCAAGGAGAAGCACATCAACGACAACTCTAACCCTAATCGCAGACTACAACATGGCTCTCCTCAGCATGACATGTAAGAATAGTGGCATAAACAAACTTAATTAGCACCACAGTCAAGTATTTGTGTTTTCAAAACCATAGTGTACATCTTAACTGCATAGCACAACTATCAAATCCCTTTTTGCTACAAAGAAAAGGGCAAAATCAAATAATTAACATAGCTTATGACAGTAAATCAGTCTAAGGAACAATGACAGCTAAAAATCCATTTGAATTTCTTACTACCAGCTAAAATAAGGCATATTTATGATATCCTTCCAGGCTCAGAGTTCCAGCTTCTGGCACAAATTGAATGCAACAATTGCTGTTACACAAAGAGCAGCTGCTATCTGGAAGCAAAACCTAGGAAAAGATAGTCTTGGCCAAATATGTAATTAGATGTCTTGATGCCCATTCTTTTGCATTGGTTTACATCGGCCGTGTATATTTTCAGTATGTACCAACGATAGGACATTCATGTGATCATGCTCATGTCATTTCGGGAACATGTTTGTTACATCAGAAATGATTAGGCTTTTCTATCTGCACTGATGTCTAGAACTCCTTCTCGAAAATGAGGAAAAGAAACAGCTCAAGCAAACGGTAAAACTCTTTTGGCAAAGTTATTGATGTTTTTTTGTTGGTTTGTTTGTTTCCTTCAGCGTCTTAAGAAAGCAGATGGAAACCTGACTCTTTGTATTTACAACCTTACACAAGCTTTTTGTCAGGAAGTTTCTAAATTCAAACAAATTCATCCCATTGAAGCCAAATATGACATCACCAGAGTTTAAGATCCAGTCCAAACCGAGGCATTGAAGTGAAAAAACTGGCTAGTATCGACTAATTGAGCTTTCAGAGTCTGGCAGAGGGAGGTAAATTTACAGTTTAATCAATTCTAAGCCAACCGGAATGAATGAAATGGGGGTGAATTGGCCTATAAGGGAGCACATGCATGACCATGCTCTGATCTCTCCACAGCAGAATTTGGATGCCTGTAGAACTAAATGTGGAGCCTTTAGCTGCAACCTCTTCTGATCCAATATTACGGCACTGAGAGCTGAGCCGCTGATGGTGTCAGGGAAGCGTATAGATCTAAACTGACAACTCCTACGCTTTAGATGCACTTTGAAGCCATCAGGGAAACGTGTGATAAACACATCAACATAGAAACAAGCTCAAATTGTGCGTTTGAGATCATTTAAAGAGACAGTTGAAGATTACGGATAAGGAAAGATTAATAACTTCAGGATGATCCTTTTAGTCTTTGTCAGATGAGGAAAAGGGACATGAATAATTCTTTTAGGGATGAGAGTTGAAAAGTGCGTAAACGTAGGAGAAAAATAATTTAATCATAAGTCCATTTTTTATGGTTCTCTTTAAAGAATGATTAACAATATCAGGCATTACTTTTGCCAAATTCCAGCAGTCTGCCTTTTTATGTTGAATTCAAATTAAACGTACAATATCTTTTTTTAAAGTTTGAATTTCTCTCCCATAAAACTATATCAGTAGTATAAATGCAAAGTGAATCAACCAAAGTCTATAATGTCCATGTCGATATTATTGAGGCATGTGTTTGTGCAGATGTGCACACTATGAGTCAGCCTGCTTTCGATAGATATGACCCCCCCCCAAATATCAAATATATTCAAAAATGTATTTTTCTTTGTCCAGTCCAATTTATTGAGTGACAAGAGTCAGAACATTTCTGTCGAATGTAAATGTAAATTTAAAACATTTGAAAAGACTCAGATACAGGTAGTTTTCTTGCTGTTATATATGGCTCGATGGGTTTTAAATCCACACCGATAATTTCTCCAGAAAAAAAAAAAGTTATTTGGAGAAAAGACACTAACTTTGAAGTTTAGCCGGTACCTTCAGTATTGTTCGTAGCCGTTTCACGGGCTTTCATCAATATCCTGTTAAGCATAGCATACCGCGTAAGTTGAACAGTGCCCTGTTTTTAGCTGAATGCATTTCCTAAAAATTGGGATAAATAGAAGGATTTATGAAATGCCATAAATCCCACTCAGTTGTGACAACTGCAACCAGGTGTGTGGTCCTAGATAAGCCCTGAAGGAATTGTTTCAGTATTGGAACTCTACAGGCTTGTCTTAATATCCTGTACAATATGTTTATAATAACCTTTGGGATAAGACAAAAGAAAAGGCCTTTTCGCGGCTGAAAAACATATGTATTTTTACACATTAGCATACGTGCCTTGAAGAAACAGCGATCAGTGTTTCTGGTGAGGAAGGCACGCTGGAATGGATGGCTGGGGGTCTGGACTTTAGCAAACCTTTTGGAAGACCATAGTGGGGCTTTACGGTTGGGGGAAGGGTAACAACAGAGAAGATGTGGTAAACGTTGTCAGACCGAAGCCCTGAAAAAACCACAGCAAATTTTCAATACAGCATGTATATCAACATACAGGCTTTTTATCTACCTTCTACAACACATCCAGTAAGAAATAGGCAAATTGCGACCATAATTCCAGCACTCAAAAGGTAATCCCAGTTTATGACAACTTGGGTCTTTAGTGTGACTAAAATGAGTATAGTCAAGGGGTAACTGGTGAAGTTGGGCAGGTAGTTGAAGAAGTTTATTTTGAATTATTCAAAAGATAAAGCAATGCAGTGTTAAACCAACAAATCCCGTGGGGATAGGGTGGAGGAGTTAAAAAAAACAATATATATTTGCCAATCTAAAGCTTTATGTTGTACTTTTTATGATGCTTTCATGGTTCTGTGACTTAAATTAATGCATATAGTTCCCCAACAAATATTCCTTTTCTGAACTTTTCAAACCTTATGACCAAGCACACAGTGGTTGTCTGGATTACATAATGGATCTAGCATCAGTCATCATTTACAGAAGCAATTATCTGCCCCTTTCCCCATTTTCTAAATTCATTACGACAAAAACTTGAATCTGACACTCAAAGATGGGATCATTTGTGAATAACAGAACTGTGTTACTTCAGTCCAAAAAGTCTTATACCACTCGCTCTTTAAAGGTGAGTTGTGTATTACATATTTAAAGAAAAAAATAACAATATTGAAGCAGATGACGGTTTAAGAATTAGAATTAAAACTTGAAGTTAAATCAAAATGGAATATTTTTACTCAAATAATATCTTTGTATTATTATTTTTCAAAGTAACATGTTCACCATAGAATTTTAAATTAGTTCAAAAATCTAAAATTTTAGATTTAAAAAAAGACAATAAACTGTCCATTTTACACTAATCAATGGGCATCAATATTTAAAGAATAATGTTTGTGTTCCGGAACATCTTAAAACAGACCACAGGTAGAGACACATCCCCAGACTTGGAAGTCAAAGGATCGATAATTAATCCAAAATAATCATTTACCCAATAATTACAACTTATCACCTCAACTGTCTGTATATCAGGGTATAAACGTAAGAGCACAGAAAACAGAATAATGCATTTAGGCCTTTGATTTCCATGTGGGATTTGTTGGTGACCTGCAACTTTATCTCTGAATAAATTTCAACATTTCTGTAACGTGAAATTTTAGAAAGAGGAAAAGAAAACAATGAAAAAAGAATCCATGAATCTCATAAAAACCTATTTAATTATTTGACTATTGGCCTTTTGTAGAACCGCATAATGTTAACTCTGAAACTGTCGGCTGAATGTACCCAGTTGTGATAAACTGAAATTATACTTTGAACAAGGTATGGGCTGAGTATTTGCAATAGATGATTAATGTCTTCTTTTTTGATTCACTCACAGCAAGTTTTCTGAGGAATTTACCAGCCATAATGGATCTGTTTTTTCTTTTACGTTTCAAAGGAGAGGCATACGAATGAACGACTCGTGATCTGCGAGCCAGGTTGTTTTTGAAATATATTTTTAGTTTTTTTTTCTCTCCCCGTACCCCTCCTACAGAACATATTACCAGGATCTGTCAGCCATTTTGCCTCTTGACACACTGATGGTCCTCGACTGAATGTTACTCTGCAGCACAGGCGGCAAAGTGTGCACACCACCACTCTCCACAGACAAAGACGTGATCCGAGTCCTGACGGTTACTGGCCGGCGTTTGCTTTGCAGTGTTCCGTACGTAGCCATGCTCGACTTCCAGGCGTCATTTACTGCATGCGGCAGTATTGGCAGGCCATCTCTGCCATGTTTTCCTACCACAGGGACAAAGAGACAGCAATTGCACTACTATCTGTGTAATACATAATCAAAAGGAAGGCTGTGTTCCATGAATTATCTTTGTGAAATATCCTTTTGCAATAGATTCTTCTGTAGGTCCGATGAACAAAAAACTCCATGTACCATATTCCATAAAGAAAAATGAGATCTCATCTTGTTAGCGTCCGCATGGTTCGGCGTTTCCGTTGAACCGGCGTGCATTCTCTGTTGCAATTTTGAAAACTGTTGTCTGTACAGTACACTCCAGTGTGTGTTACCTCTAATCTCCACACAAAGAGAAGAGGTTGTTGAGCTTTGTCCGGAATGGAATGAACATTTTACAGAACATTTTACATTTGTATGTTTTTTTTTTTTGTTTTTTTTCTCTCTCTCTGTTCTTTCTTTTGTTTTTAGGTGTGTGTGCGTGTGCATGATTTGGTGTGAGTGACTCACTGGGTTAGACAGCCTGGTTGAAGCCATAACACACTTGAATAAAAATGATGAGCCTTCTTCTGAAACCCTCGGTCTTGTTGTAAATGACTCAACTTCTCCCGATGCTTGACTGAACTCAGTTTTGAAAAAGAAGGTTAACACTTTGGAAAATATTCCATATTGAGTATTTTTTTAATGCTTGATAATTGAATTATAAATAAATAACTCCTCATTGTGTCATAGTATATTTTCTCAGATCGAATTCACATTTACATAAAATCATTCAATGAATTCAAAACTATCGTTTTAGAAATTTTTCAATTTAAGCTAAAGCTAACAGTCTTACAGTGGTGGGCCGTCAGGGCCTGCAAGGCCTTTTTCTGCTGGAGAAAAATATCTGAATCACAGACTGATCTTAATTATATTTTGTCCATGGAAACTTATTAAATATCTCTAAATAGTCTGTCCGCTACCTTTCACAGCTTTTCTCCTGGTTGTGCTGCTTCCAGACATGCATTTTCATATAAAAGCATTTAACCAATCACATTACAGATATCCTTTGTTGCTAGGCAGGGTCAAAGTCAAAGATGTCTGCCTGGAGGCCTTCACAATCCGGTCTGCAGGCCCCCCCCAACAGAAAATACATGTGAGTACACTGTTGCTTTAACCAATCAGATTTTAGGTTGGTGAGACCAGGGCCTTCTAGAAGGCCTTACGCAACGTCACCGTATTCACACCTGCTGATTGGATAGTCAGATAGCATATATGGCAAAGCTAGCAAGAAAAACGAAATATAGTTGTGTTGGTGTAATGGCTATTTTATGATTTGGTATCAAGGCCATTTTCAAGATGGACTTTTCAAGAAAAGTAAGTGAGTAAAATGTTGCTTTTTTCCTAAATAATATTGCGAGTTTATGAGGATATTATTGATGTTTTGGTTTTCTTTTCGGGGGGGGTCACAGCTGTAGCTGCAGGAGTAGAAGATTCGTGCACCCCTGATCTTTATACTGTATTTTAGGTTTGTCCCGATCTGATATTTGGATATTAAAGCCCAATCCCACATTAGCATTAGCATTAGCATCTGTAACCCACGGTCCGTGTCCTAAACTTTAAGTTGTTCTAAGAGTAAATCCCTGTTCAACATGAGTCTGACAACTAAGTAAGTAGCTAAATAAATTTCAACTTTAATACAAAAAGCTGGATCGGGACATCCTTACGGTATTTCTACATAATAGGATGATTTCTATAACCATAAAATAGTTATTGAGGGGTGAATTGATTCAGACGGAGCACTACTGAAGGCCTAGGTTTAAAATGCTCAGTCCGCCACTGGATTCTTATAATATTACTTAAACGTCATTTGTATTATTGCTATCTGATCCGTAAATATAAAGATCTTAAAGTGAATAAAGACAGCCATAATCAATATTCTTTTTAGTTTAAGCCACTGCAGTAGATTATTATGCTGCCTACTATTTCTGTTAAATATGCCTGTGATAAATAATTTGATTTGCTATGACATAAAATTCCGTACATTACAGTGGCTTTGCTTGGATAGTTTCTAGCTACATATTCATTAAAGAGCATCTCACTTTTCCTCCCATTTCTCCTGTAAGTCAGTTAAGGAAAGGGCTTAAGTTTAGGATTAAAACTTGGATCCTGCAGGGGATAACATTTTCAAAACATAAAAAAAGTTGTTTTATAAAGAAAAATTCTAAATGAAGATGGGGACAGCATAAGCTCTTGTTCCCTTAAAAGCCTTGTGTTGTTTTCTGACCGTTCTGGCCTGCTGATAGCCAATTTTCCCTTTCACCATCCTACAAAGCGAACTATTTCTGAGCAATGTCAAATTTACAGCCAGTCAGAAGTTGAAAACGTATGCAAAGCACATGACCGAAGGGTTATTCGAACCTTTTGGAAAACAAATAGTTCTCTGGTTCTGAGAGAAGAAGCGTGAGTGAGGATTTTTAATAAGTATTTCTAGATTTTCGTGACAAAGTATCTCAGTGTCAGCCGCCCTCATCTCGTCTCCTCGTGGTGGGAGCTGTGCAGCTGGATGTTTAGGTGGGAGAATGAGCAGGCAACATCCCTTTTTATCCCTTCCCACACTGCAGTAATTACACTGTCAGAGAAGAACGTCAGGATACTTGGACGGCAGCACAATAAGAACACTGGCAGAGGGGCGGTGAGGCCTTCTGTTGCCTGTAATTTTGCATCTTTAATGATCATGTAAGCCGAGCCGAGTTGCTCTGCAGAGGGACGTCTTCCCCGAGCCGAAGATATGATGAAGGTTACCGGGAAGCCTGTGTGCTTTATGAAAAACATATCCACCATAGAAGGCATATCTTCTCACCAATACAGCTCTCATTTATTGCCCTAAAACTCTTCAAAGCTCTTAATATTATAGCGTGGTGTGAAGATCTGCTGCTGACAGTGGTTCAGATCTGAAAATATACCCCCTCCCAGGCAGATGTAATTTGGTATGCTCATTCTGGAGACATTTTAGGCTTGGAGAATTACCGAATTGAAATGCCTCTGAATGCAGGTGATGGTAAGAGCCTCTATCTGATGAATACATAAACCCCTGCGCAGCTTCTTTTTCCAAACTGAGGTCCAGTTAACATGACATAAAATTGGTTTAAGAAGCAGAAAGAAGAATTGACAGGTGCATACTTGTTTTGAGGAGGAACACGCATTGTAGTCAGTAACAAAGACTGAATGTGTCTGGAGAGATATTCGGGATTTTTCAGAAACTACAACTTTTTCACAAAGAAACAACAGTGCGCATACCTATGTTTATCATCTTTATCCTCAAAAAAATATGGAACTCACCATTTAAAACATCTAAAATCTACCCGAGGATGGAAGCTGCACCACCCTCTCCATCAACACGAGGGTGCAATTGTCAAAAATGCAGTAGACAACTTCTGGGTCCAATTTAAAAAAAGAAAAAAAAATACTTGACACAAAACAGACATCAGATTCGCACACTATTTTTTGTTTGCCAAGTTTCATGTTTAAATCAGATCAAATCAGAAAATTCCTTGGCTAAAAAGTACAATAAAGCTTGTTCCAGGCCCAAATGAACTTATGGACGAAAGGATCGGATTTTGGCTCGTTCCACTTTCCTGCTCTCCACGTGACTTACTGTACATTATCACTCTAAGGCTGCATGCTGGCTCACATTGATACTGCCTTAAATAAATAAAAAAAACAGTGGTGGAATACTTAAACATCTCAGGATTTAGATAAAGTTCCTTCTGAGAGCCAGTCTGTCCATTCTATGAGGCTTCTTGGAACCAAAAGGTGGAGCCACCTTTCTTTTTGTTGATTTTTAGTTGTATGTTGCCAAGCTACAAAGACTGTTTTTTTTGTGCTGTATGGTAAATGCACTACCATGGAAACCTAGTATAGCATGGTTGATGTTGTTTAAAGTGGCAGTGTAGAAAATCCTACATTTCAAGGCATGTTGTCTTCACTGGTTGGTTAGGTGCTTATATCTGTGAGCTCATAGCTGCTTGATCTTGGTGCTAAATATTTCCCAATTGTATGGATATTTAATGTTATTTTTGTAAATTCAAAAGTCGTAAGTTTCAAAATTGCAAACAAACATTTTTAGATTGCGATTTTACGCAGCTTTAAACACATAAGAACATTTTTCTGTTGGCATAAAAGCATTTTTTAAAAGTACTCTTAACACAGCCATCTATCTTTTTGCTTTTACCTTTTTAGCATTAGAAGATATTCCACAGTGAGAAAGATATTACTAATGCAGCTTCTGGAGAGTTGTTTTATTAAAACTTTGAAATATTACACCCTTTTCAACTCAAGCAAAGTAAGCTCAGCTTTACAAAAATCTATTTCTCTTAGGATTTTAGGATTTCTTTTTCTTATACTGCACTTTCAATTCCAGTATCTGGATAGTTAGTAATAAAATAGATAAATGCAGATCTTCTCAGATGCCTGTCGCCCGTGTTCCAGTGCTCCATAGGGCTCCATAACCCCATGCATCATAGAAGGGGGATAAGTCAGAAGAATTCATAAGATAAAATTGGAAATTCAACTTTAAAAAAGGCCTATAAAGCGCTGCGTTTTGGTGCTGAGAGTTCCAGATGTTCAAATATTAACCGTTTTCATACTTATCCACAATCTCCTCCAAGACATTTCTATTCACTACGCAATCCTCTGAAAGAGCCAATCAAACCTTATAGAACCCATTAAAAAACATCAAATGCAACCAGTGTATAAATATGCTATCCAAGAATGTCCTGTATTATGTTTAATTTGTTTTCTTCCATCAGAGGTTCCTTCTGTTGGCCATCTGATATTTTGTGAGGTCCTAATACAAATATAAAACTCAAACTCATGTCTGTAATGAACGAAATTGCCCCACAACTTTTGTGGCCGATATTTGAGGATAAATCACACAAACCGGGCTGATAAAACACCGGGGGGTTGCGGGGGCTTTGACTGTTGAAATGATGATAAGGTCATAAAACTCTTAACGTTAAATCGAATATGCAAAAGAGGTCTCTGGCACCATCTAGTGTCTATGGAAGTACAAATTGCACACTTAATTGCCATTTGAGCAGCATGGTGCCCCCCATTTCATATCTGAGTAAAGTCCCACTGTGGCCTAATGAAATGCTTCTTAACTAGGCCTCACCATGACAGTGCAGACCGGCCGGTGCTAAGCTAGGGATCATTGGAGATCACTCCGGTGCACTGTGACCCTAATCTGCATAATGATATTAGGGCCGCTGAGAGCCTGTGCTGCGACAATCTCAGCACCTTTGGCCGGGCGACACACACAAAACACACCGGGACGACGACAAACGACAACAAACGACGACAAACCGGCTCTCTGAGCGCACACAGAACCCCGGGGAGCATGATTCAACAAAGACTCAAGCAGGAAGTGTTCGCCAAACCCGTGAGTATACCCGGGCAGCAATCGGCCAGTGTTTGAATGTAGTTTTCTCAGAGTTGTATTAGTTCTAGTTGTTGTGGCCTTAGTTCTAGTTGTTGAGGAACACTGAGGAGCAGCGAGTAGTTGCAGAAAATGATCAAAAATGCCTCGTTTTTGCCAAATATGTACTGGCGTATAGCCACTATTTTTGTCTTTTTGGACTCTCTCAATAGTATTGAGAAAGGACATTTAAAGATAAAGACTAACATAGACAGTTTTGTTGGGTAAAGCCTTAACGGTTCATTAGAAAATCCTCCTTTTTGTTTTCTCATTTGGACCAAAACAACCAAGAGCATAACACTTTCATATGAACTGTACGATGATTACATCCAGGTAATGGTCATCTCGTAAGGATAATGTACGTTGGCCACATTTATGATGGTGAAGTTATTATCTTGTATTAACCCAAAAGTGTCACATTGACATGCCGTGTTGTCTGAGGACGCGTCAGAAAAGAGAAACTAGTTGTCAGATGATGTTCTTAAAACCAGCATCAGAAATCAGAATCAGAATTCTCTTTATTGGCCAAATGTACACAGGAATTTGATACGGTATCCCAGAGCAACAGGTCAGTTTAGATAACACTTTTGAAAAAAATGGCAAGGAAAAGGTACATATTACAAGTCCGGTTAAAAGATTCAAAACCCCATAAAGTCGTTATATGATCCAGCCTCTTTCTGGCCTCTTAAAGGAGTTTTTTGTAACAATTATCTTAAAAAATGATGATGACAGGTGGGCAGGGGTTTACTAGATATCTACATTACTATTAAAGCTTTATTAATTCATTTGCAAGTGTTCAACTAATATCAGGTAAGTCCTGTACTTTTTTCATCCCCTTTTAAGGGGTGGGATCATTACGGAGAATGTTTTATAGTTACTACATGTGCTGGTAGGAAAACAGGTAGGGAAGGGCCAATATGACTCCTGAACTATAGTATTGGCCTTTATTCAGCTTGTTGCCCACAATCTGCTCTTTGGTAAGAACGTGCACAATCCAATAGCAGTAGTTTTATTTGATGCTTTGCTGATTTTTAACTGGCCCTGACGAAGAAGATCAGCCTACAACTGTCCAATAGGTGGCGGCCTAGTTACGCAGCATTTTTAAGGTTTTATATTTCTTACTCAAATACCGGGAAGTCAGCAGTAGTAGTTTAAAAAGCTAAAAAAGATTTGGGGATTGTAGTGTTTTCTATCATTTCAAAAAGTTAAATAAAGCTTAGTTTTTACTTTTGTATGTATGTATACATTTTTTAAAATTCACAGACAATATAAACCATTTAACTACTTTTGATCGCAGATATTTAATTGTTACTATTATCAAAGGACTATCAAACTATATCTGCTATTGGCTATTGGTTTAATAAAAAATAAAAAAAGAATTACAGTATGGGCCAAAATTTCATACGAATTGTAGACTAATTTACAAGTTCATTATCAGATTTCCTTAATCCTGTTGCTTTGCAGGAAGCAGTTTCTTTAGGAGCCCCATTTTCTACTTATGTTAGCTCCAGAGGAGACTCACAACTCATCTAGTGGCCCACAGGGGTATGACAAGAAAAATGTAAAACACTACTAGTGATAATTTTTTAAAATGTTTTAATCTCTCTTTCAAACAGATAGTGCCCTTAAAGGGAAATCTGCTCTGAGGAGGACTGCTAGGAGGCCTGTTCATGTTATATGATGCTAATGTGAGATGTATGAATATTATGACTTAGAAATGGTTGGATTAGGTTTAGGATGGGCTGTCTATATAATATATCATATTAGAAAGATAAAAGATTGAAAGGTATCTTCTAATTAGGATTGTACTCATCAATTTACGAGACAATAAGTACTATTAATTGATGTAATCATCAATCACATTTACATTACAATCACAGTTAAAATGTGTTTTGATTGGCCGATGTCTCTTTTGTTTAGATTCTTCTGAAGCCGGAGGAAATGCTGACCACTCAAGTAAAAAACACCATGTTGCTGGCGGCTAAAAATGGCCGCAACACAAAAGCACCCGGCCTCCGTCTGTCCGCCGCACCCGGGCTGGAGGCCGCGGGTCAGCCGAGAGGGTCAGCGCTGACCCCGGACTGCGTGCCGCAGGTGGACTCACCGGGGGTCAAGTCTGTCCGGCCCGACCCGGAGTGTCCAGTGGAGATTCAGCCGCTGAGACGGCCGCTGAAGCTGACCCCTCTGGAGCTGCCCGAGGAGGTGCGCGAGGCCCAGCGGAGGAAGCTCCAGCTCGTCCAGCAGGAGGCCAGACTGACCGCCTGTAAGCTGGACGGGACCCTGGCGGAGAATCGAAACAGGAAGGCGAAGCAGAGAGCGGCCAAAGCGGCGGTCAGTTCTTCTGCTTCCATCGAACCGCTCAAGGTCCAGCAGCAAAACAGATCCCCCAGACCCCAACTGACCCGCTCCAAACCTATAAAGCAGAGCGGGGACGGTCATCTGGAAGGCGTGGTGTGTCGGGGTATCCCGGCGCCCCTGTGCAGCAAACCCGCCCCCCCGCTCCTCTCCGCTCGGACCAAACCTCAGCCTGACCCCTGCGCCGTCCAGCCGGGGGCCGGGCGGAGGCGGCCCAGGCTGACCAGGGCCCAGCGCCTCCAGGATGACCAGTCCCGCTCAAACGCGTCGAGCGGGGGATCGTGTCCAGTCCAAGCCAAGGGTCAGCAGGAGGACGGGTCAAGGAGGGGCCTCCCCCGTCCAGCCAGGAGAGACCTGAGAGACCCCCCCGCCCCGACGGGCTCCGGGGGGGCGCGGGGGGGCACGGGTCAGCCAGCAGTCGGCCGAAGGGGGG